>JAYDZK010000202.1:22050411-22062505 GCA_034509185.1 Euphonia xanthogaster | reverse complement strand
TGTAAACCCCCCCCCCCCCCCCCCCACACACACACACACACACTGCAATAAACCAGGAAAGCTCTGGTTCTGAACTCTGACAGCTTTGGCAGGCTTCGGCTGGTGTGTTTGTGTTGTCACAAGGAAGGTGAAGTGAGGTGCCTGCACAAGGCTTCCACCTCTCACAACTGTTTAATGTAACCACACTTAAATGTACACTGGTTTATGCATGTCGCACATCAGCCAACCTCTTACTGCTTGGCCTGCTGCTGTCGTCCTTTTAGTTGAAAACTGGTGCCAAGTAATTTAAGAATGTCAGCTGAGGTGAAAAATTCCCTATGTTTAGTAATGGCTGGTCAGACTACGAGTAAGTGCCTCTCAAAGGTTTTCTGGCCTTCTTGTTAGTGTTTGCCCCAATAGCCTTTAAATACAGTGCTGTGCTGTGTGGTGATGAATCCTTACCAAAAAAAGAATGTTTTTCCTCCATGCAGGCAAGACTGAGCATAAAAAATGTATAGCTTGAAATGCTGGTCAGTTCAGTTCCGAAAACAGCATGTGGATTTCACAAGCACACTAACAGTGCAAGTACTGCTACACCTTCTACTTTTAAATACATTTAATCTTTATAGAAAAGAAATATAAAAACATTTGGGTTTTGTTTGTGAATAGAAAACTTATGACTGGGAAAATAGTGCTATGCAAGTGTTTTTTGTAAGGCTAATGCTCCAGAGAAATGTTTTAATATTCTCCTGAAAATTATTGTATAAAAAAGAAAGAAAAAAAGGAAATCAAGATTTTACATGCTCTGCAGCAGTGACCATTTATAGTTAGACCAGATGGTCTTATTAGATGTCTGTGGAGAATTGAGGCTTTTTCTCTGTAAAATGAATTGTTGATAATGAGGTAAACTTCCACCTTTTTATTGCTCATTGGAATTTCTTCCTAATAATTTTAGGCTATGCAGGAGTTTCTTTCATAATTGTCAGGAGAATCCAAAGTTAATCCTCGTGAGAGGTGTAAGTCTTCTCATGAACATCTGTTTTCTGCCAGTGGGGGTTACAGAGAGCATTCCTGTGTGCTTTATCCCCATAGCAGGCTGTGTTTATGCCAAGCTGGGCCCTTCCTGGGGCGTGACTAGGGGCTTAGTTGAGTGGTCTGCCTCTGCCTCCCTCTGTATTTTGTCTCAAGTAGAGCAGGTAAAGTTTCTCCAAGGCAAGAGGCATTTAACCAACAAAACATGCATGCAGCAATCTTCCCCTGATTTCAATCTCCCAATGAGTGTCAGTGTAAAAACTTTCTGAGCCAGAAGCTGCATCAGAATCACATTTCAGTAGCTATGGGCCATCTGTTAATTACCTATTTTTTTTTCTGCATGCCATCAAGCTTTTGATTTCCACAGCATCCTCTGATGGACTTCATGATTCCATTCTGAATCTTTTTTCTCCTAATGGATCTTGCTCATTGTTCTTCATCTGCTCAAAAAAGCATTTCTGGGTTAGGATATGGAGAGGACAGAGCAGCATGTAATTTTCTTATCCTTTTGAAAACTCTGAGAACTGAGTTTTCTCTGTTCTCTTGACAGAAGCTAGACAACTTTGGTTTTTACGTGCTTCAGTTTAGCGCAGTATGGTCTGATCGCCCAGTCTGTAACCGGGGATGAGCTTGGCCTGGCTTGAGACGTGTGTAGTTTACTCTAAGTCACCTTTTGCAACCCATGAGGTAATCTTACCCTTAGGTCTCAAGTTCTGCTGGAGGATCAGGACACGTGAGTGGATTAAATTTATATAAAGTCAGTGAAGCTGGGCCAGACCTACAGCTGACCCTACGTAGGGTCTACCTACAGCTGACCTACAGACCTACGTAGGAATGTGAAAGTTCCGTTCATGTGCACTGATCAAATACTTCCATTCTAGTTTACCATGCTTGTTCTGTTCAAAACCATATTAACCTGTTCACAAGCATAATGTTTTGTGCCCCTTTACAAATAACAATTTGCCACTCCCAAATGTAATTAATGGATTTTTAGAATAAATAACTCCCCCTCCCCACCCTGTTCCTTCAGCTGTGGTGCCTTTGGCTGTGTAAGAAAGAAGGAAAGGAGCCTGTTGCTGCAAAAAAAAAAGAGCTGCATTTGTCTGAGAGGGATTTGGAAACTTGAACAGCTTTATCTCAAGTTTCAAATAATCACTGCAGTCAGGAAGATTACACACAATCTTTTGGCAAGCTTTATAACCATAAAAAAAGCAGTTTTGATACAGGTAAGATGACCCTTTTTTAGCTTTTATGTGGTGTATTAGAAGAGGCTGTACTGACTTTCTCAAATCCACGTCTTGTACTTTATAAATAATTAAGGCTATTTAAATAAGACTTTCTTGACAAGCAGTCCTGCTTTCTATCTAAGAAAAAATACCATTTATCTTTTGTTAAAATGCAGCCAAGCCTGCAACAGTTTCCTTTGAAGAATGCTGACTTCTAGTATTGTTCAAATTTACAGTCATGACTCTTCAAGTCAAAAAGGAAATGTTTTGTTCCCAATATGCATGGTACTTTGGGTAGCTGGCACAGTACACTTGGAGGAGAAAGCTACAGAAATGCAGGGGGTGTTTGGGAACTTCAGGGTATTGTAGCGAATGTATTTCGCTTGATAATGAGTTACAGATATCTTTGTATTACAAAGCTAAAGTTGCCCCCTCAAAAAAGTGCTTGTCAGGAAGGAGCCTTTGTTTGAAACTGTTGAAATCACTTCTGGAAAAGGTTTTAAAGTTTATGTTCCTGCCTCCTCCCACTTTTCAACGGAAAAGCACGTTTGTTCTGTTTGCAAAAGAGAAATCACTAGGATTCTTCACTGCTGACACAGATCTTAAGAGAAAGGGTATTTATGTGCCAAAATAAGTCTGTACACTGCAGTGTGGAGAAATGACAAAGAGAATCAGTTTTATGTTTGAGCAGCATTCTATTGCATGCCCTGAAACTACAGTGAAAATAGTTTCATTTTTAGTTGGCACTTATAAAATCAGATATGCAAGTTGGACAGATGGACATTTAGAGATGTGCTCATACATCTACTACATGTTTTTTAAACATGTTATGTGATTGACACTGTATCTTGCCAAATGTGCACTAATGATGTTGGGAGATGAAGTGCTTATTCTGCTTGTTTTGCTTGTTTCACTGATCATTAGTATAGCTTTTGTATGGAATCCCTGTAAATTTGGAGGGAAATGATGCATTTTAAATTATTCAGTGGAATGGAGAACACGGATGTAACAAAATCAAAGATGGTTGTTCCCTTTTTTATCATGGGGGAAAGACCATCTCTTGAGTTTGGTGCTGTTGAATCCCTTGAGGGAGAAAGGAAATGGATCTTCACTTATGAAACAGTCAGTATCAGAAAAGTTGTCAAATATCAGCTGCAGGGCTTTTAAAAATGCTTAGTCTTTCAGACCAGTATTATTATTTTTTCCCCCCTCAGAAACGATGGGTTATTTTATATGGACAGCATTGCTAAAACTGATAATAAATAATAAATTTAGGATTTTTAAAAATCACTTTCTCCCTGGGAGAGTGCTGAGAGGGCAATTACTTTGTGTAGGCAGTGGTGATGCAATAGTAAAATAGCAAACAAAAGTGTTGTTTGACTTTGGAGTTTGCTTTGAGTCCTACAAACTCAAAAAGAACGTTGTGTGCCCTGTACTGTTAAAGTGACACCTATTGCATCTACTGTTCCTGTGTGGGACATCCCTGAGTTCTGCAAGTTTTAATTTCTTCAACTGAAAGTAGATGAATTTCAAAATAAACCAGATACATATTGTAAAACTCACTGAGCGCCCCTCAGTCCTGATAAAATTATTATCCAACAGAGTGGATGAGTCAATATGTGTCTTAAAAAAAAACCAACAGGCAAAAACCACCACTGATTTCTAATTCCTGCTCTTTTTTTTTCCCGTTTTCCTTTAGTTCCTTGGCATAGCATTTCTTGGGATTGGATTGTGGGCATGGAATGAAAAGGTAAGTTGAATACAGCTCCAAAGTTTGTTTTTCCTCCCTATCTCTCTTTTTCTGATGAAATATTGAAACAGTAATATGCAGCATATTTTGTGTTCACACACAGTTTCTATGGGAACAAAATCAAGCCTCTCTGTCAAATAAAAACCTTAGCTTGGGTCACTTAGAGGAACGTTGTTGCAATCTTTCCCAGGAATACCTTGGCAAGGAATGGTGGCTGACACTTGCCCATAATCTAATCATTTCAATCCTTGCACACTGACTGCAGCTCAGATACCAGAACACCCTGCTGGGGCAGTATGGGCAGTGTGTTCCCAGGAAGGGAGGGGGGAGCCTACATGTCTTAGAAGGCAGCTTCCTCAAAAATACCCAACTAGGCTTTGCCTTAACCTAGCATGTTAATTGCTGTTCCTCTTAAAAAACAAACCCAAAAAAATGGAAATCAAGATGAGCCCTGAAAACCAATGCAAACCTGAGGCAGAATAACTGTTGTTTTTTCTTGTGTAAATGAAACTGGCCGCTAGAACAACCTTTGTTGCAAGACTCTAAAATCAGTTTTGAAATGGGACGTGTCTGTGTGAGTGTGTGTGGAGTGAACGGGCAGGGAAAGAGAAAACATTTCTGAAGCGGAGCCTAATTTTTAGTTTGCTTGCTGCAGAAATTGGGAAGCAGATGAAATGTCAAGGCATAATTTACAAAACTAGTCAGTATGTCTTGGGTTACTGGATGTAGAGTTTGGCTTGCTAAAAAACAACAGCTGAAATTAAAGCCTGTATTTCCTTTTCCTCTTTGTTTAAGAGGTAAAAAATAATAAAACCTGGCTCTTAACAATGCTGTGTTATTCAGTTGCATAATAAGTTTTTCTTCTTTTAATGGAAAACACTGAGTAAGTTATAAATTGATCTTCACTTAAGGCATAATAACTGGTAATTGCAGTAGAACAAATAACAGATTTGGAAGCTCCGGAGTTCTGCTTCTAAAAAATTTAGGACAAATTTTGAGTTGTTAACTTATGTTCTAATTGCTCTGTGTGTGTGCCTTGGAAGGAGACCATCACAAACAGCAATGGGATATTAATTGCTGCACACTATGTACACCTGTATAGATGTGTATGTATATTTACATACACATATACATACATACACACACATATATAGGTATATTTATATGTATGCCGTATGATACTGATGTTGGATAGCTCAGTCTTAGAAAGAGGTACTGTGCTTTTTTTATTCAGCAAAGATGTAAAACCATGTTTTATTTAATACTCTGAACGCACTCTCAGAGCTTGTACCTATGTCTAAGTTCCAGAGAGTGGCTTTACAGAGGAGATTTGAACCTTTTTGTATCATTACAGTAGGTAACACAAATGATTCCTCTTTAGAGTGAATGAGCAGGTAAGGGGAAAACAACTATAATGTTTGAAGTCTAAAGAATGCCAGTATTAAGAGCTAGAAGGTGTTCTGGTTTGTTAGGGTTTACATATTTTCTGTGTGGGAAAGTATGTACCCTTTCCTAGGGAAAATGCATTCAATTCATAATTGCTAATAGCTAGAAGCCAAAGTTCTTGTTTTTATGTGAGATTTTAATATCTGTTATCAAGTAATCTTAAACCATTTTTTAATCAGATTCTGAAAGAGGGAGAAAATGCCATGTTGTTTTAAGACAAGCAAATAAAACCATCACAGTTTAATAGCACAAATAAAACCATCACAGTTTAACTCAGGTTCCATATGTAGTACGTTTTTTAGGTTTCTTTCTAAACTAACAAGTAAAATACTGTTTATTGGTTTAAAGCATGGGTTTTTCCTTTGAAACTGATCATGTTTCCCCAGCTTCTTTAACTATTCTGAAGTGCTTAGTATGGAGTGTTTCAGTTCATAGTTGTAACAATCAAAATGCTTTATAGGTATAGCTGAACTGCAGAGCTCTTGAGCACAGACAAATTTGAGTTTGGTAGAAGAACTATGAAAAAATTGACTTGTTTCAAACCCATTTGAGTCTTTTATTTCATTCAGCTCTTTAGAGGACAGGCAGTGGCCAAAAGCTGCTGTCAGCAGGATCAAATTCCAGGTATTTATAGGCCCTGTGTTATTTAGTGGGGGCAGATGAGTTAGATCCTAGAGTTTTCTTACTGCTGATGAGGAGTTGAAGATGAAAGCCAAGGAGGTGAAGCCCAGGGCTTGAGAGATCTGTGACATAACGGAAAAGCACTTCTCTAGCTAGGCTGCTTGCCTGAGGCTAGGATGGATATCCCTTAGGCATTATGGGCTGTTGTAATGGTACACTGGACAATAACAAAGCAGCTTGTCAGAGAAGGACCTGGCGTACACAAAGTCAAACCGTGAGCCAGCACTGTGTCCTGGTGTCAAAGAAGGCGAATGTGTCCTGGGCTGTACTAGGAGTGTTGCCAGCAAGTTGAGGAAGGGAATTCTTCCCCTCTATTCAGCCCTGGTGAGGCCACACCTACACCAGTTCTGGGCTCCCCTGTCCAAGAGGGATGCTGACATAATGGAGAATTCAGCGAAGGGCTGAATAAGTGATAAAAGTACGAGAGCTTCTCTCCTACAGGGAAAGGCTGAGAGATCTAAGACTGTTTAGTCCAGTGAAGAGTAGGCTCGGGGAATCTTAATGTATGGAAGTACCTGAAGGAGGAATACAAAGAGACTATTTTCAGTGGTGCCCAGTGACAAAGGCAATGGGCACAAAATAAAACACAAGTGGTGTTTCCCCTGAACCTCAGGAAGCACCTTTTTTTTATGATGTGAGGATTTCCGAGTACTGGCACAGTTTGCCCAGAGAGGATTTGAATGTCTTTGGAGATTTTTCCAAAGCAATCAGGACATGGTTCTATGCAGCCAGAGCTAGGTGGCCAGATGACTTCAGCCATTCTATGAAGATTTGCTGCTGTCCCAATGAACTTGACTTTATCAAACTTGAACTTGACACTGCTGTTGTGTAATGTGTAAATTTGTAAGGGGTTTTTGCAGGAGTAGGTCTTCAGGACTCCTACTGTAAACTTCATTTGGTGGTGGTGAGGATTTTGATTAACTTCTGTTTTAAATTGTGTGGCTTTCTATTCAGTTGTGTGGTTTTATAGCCTGGCCATCAACTTGTATATACTTTTGTTGCTTCACAGAATCTTTTAAAGGTAAAAAGATAGTGTTCCAGGTCACCTTAAAACTGCAGGGTGTGAAAAAATAATCCAGATTTCACAGGAGTCCTATTGGCTGCTGGTTAAAACAAATTTGGGACAGATTTGTGGACTTTGTGTCGAGTTTCTCTTTTTTTTCTAAGTTGGCTTGAATTCTTCTCTTTAAACTTTCTTGTGAAGAAGAAAAGCACAATATCCAGTCTTGTGGCCTTCCTTAAGGCCTTTGCAGGGAGGCAAAAGAGCTCATTTGTCAAGTAGGCAATAGAATTGGCTTGACAGCCAGTGAGCCAGCCCTAGACAAAAGCTGGGCAATTAGCATTCTGAGCCATGAACCTGAAAGAGAGCTGGGGGTGGGGTGGGGGCAATAAGCTCTGGGGATGAATAAAGCTATCTGTACATGGTGGCACTGTATAGGTCACAGTCTCGCAGTGTTTTTGGGCATGCCGGGCTTGGGCTTGTACCATAAAATAGTTCATCCATGGCAGCTGATTTCCACCCTCCTCCCCACAGCAGTGACATGAACGTTGTTAACATACAAAGAGTCTGTGTGAAACCTCAGCAACTTACAGCACTTTTGCTCAGCAGCAAGGGAAAATGTTTGTATTTAATTGTTTTTCTGAACCACTTCAAGTCATGTCTTCTGTTGACTCTTTAAAAATAAACTAGACTTGTACAAAATGCCGATTTCCCTTCTTGGTTGTATATATTAGATATGGTGGTCTTAAGGCTGTTTGTGGTGTGATACCAGTAGGTGCTTGGGAAAGTAAGTTTCCTGGCTACGTGCAGGAGATTTGTGTTCAAGAGTAGTGAGCCCAAGTGATCAATTCCTGTTATGTCTTCTGAGACCTTATAAGATTGTCCATGGAGAGGGACTTTTTAGAAGGAAAGCACTGTGGTTTTGGGGCAAACTCTTAAGTAGGAGGTAACAAAAGTAAGATAAACTAAAGTAGGGAAGAAATCTTTGAAATTTTGTTGATTAAATTTCATTTGTGTATGAAGCTGACTGAAATGAAGAGGGAGAAGTGAAGAAGCTGACAATGTACATGAGTTTGGCTTCTCAGGTTTTCCAGTTAAATCAGCTTAACAATAAGTTGCTTCAGCTCAGAAGTCAAGTTGTGTTCAGTTTGGAATACCAGTATGGTATCTCTGGGTGCCAGCATAGTATTCTTAGTGAGCAGGAGCTCTAAATCTGGGTCTGAAGTTTTGAGATAGACTTTTACTTGTCTAAGGTGATTTAGGTCTGCTTTGGTGTTCTTGGACAAGCTAAACTCTGTACATGGAAACAATCACAATTGTGATTGATGTTTGTTACATCAAACCTGTCTCTCCTTGCCCTGAAGTGAAAGCTAAAGTCGTTTTCAAGGAAAAAAGTCTCACTTCTCTTTTATTGTCCCAGTGTGTGGCTGACAGCAGGAGGGAGTGATGCACTAGGCATTCCATTATTGTTGTGCATACGTGTCTATCACACAGTTCTTCCAAAAATTATTGCCAAGAAGGAAGCTGCACATGTCCTACGTTTCTTATAGGCTGAAGGATACCCAGAGCCTTGCCTCTGAGACAGAGCTGTGTGTGGGTTTTATAGGACTGGAGAAGAGAGGAGGGGATCCCCTATTGCACTTCATTTAAATTTCAGTACATAAAGATGCATAGTCTAAACAGGCAGGCTCTTAAATGATTTACTAGTGTTCCAACACTTTATAGTCATTAATCCTGAAAAGTCTAAAAACCTGTATCTTGTATGTATTTATGCCAGTTATTCACCTTTTGAACTCTGCTGTGTCAGCACAAGAAAGTCAGACTAGTTCTTCTCCTCTCTTAGACACTTAGAAAATAAAGTTCTGCTGCTATTACTGTTTGCTGTGGGAAATGCAAAACCAACAAAAATCAAAGAAATAGGATTTGTAAACATCCCCCACCTATTTTCTTGCTTGCAGAGACAAAATTCTGCAGTAGAATTAATTTGGCATGTTTCAATGAGTATTGTTCTGTTCCCTATGTTCATTCAGATGCACAGCATGGAGGAACTGCATGGAGTTTATGACTAACAAAGCAGAGAGACATTTTTCTGTTTTAAAATCGTGCATTTGAAAATATTTTATTTACCATCACCTCCCAGATGTTACTGTTTGCCAGTGATAGTAAGTCCTGCAGACAAGCCTGTGAAAAGCTAAACCTCTGTTTGCAAAAATGGATGTTTCAGAAGATCTTCTATTGCTGTATCTTTTTCTGATCTCCTGCATATCTTGGATGTGTGGTGTGGGGCACTTTTTTGTTTGTTTGTTGTTTGTTTGGTTTTGTTTGTTTTGTTTTTGTTTTGTCCTCCCAATAATGAGATATTGCAGCAGAGAAGTTTTTTTTTCTTCCCCATCTTGAAGGAAATGGAAAATAACAAATAGTGGATTTCTCCTGTTCTCCTGTAGTGTTGAGTTTCCTTCTTTTACATGCATCCTGTGGGCCAAATTCCATATACACTCATTATATCACCTCTTTGTTTCTTAGGCTGATGATTGATGATTCTCCTAAGTTGTCTCTGACTCATTATGCCTTGAATTTTCATTATTGGGTCAGCTTTTCAAAATTGCTGCTGCCTGGAGTGCTTTCAGTTGGAGCCATTCTCCCTTGTCCTGCAGTTTGCGACTGTGCCTGTTACAGCAGTAGCTGTTCTGGAAATGTCACTGGCTTGTTAGTGCACTTGTGACTCCCTTAGGAACCCAGGAACGCATCAGATTGTGTAGGTGTGACAGCACTGCTGCAGCCAAGATGTGTGTCTGGCTTTGGGCTCAGCCTGTGAGGGCTGTAACTGCTAAATGCAGGCAGTGGGGACCAGCAGGAGAGGAAGTGGTGCTGAAGATCCAGCTTGCACACTGCAGGTTTTGAAAGGTTTGAGTTCATTCTACCTAGTTCTAGTGTGATCTTGTGGACTGAATTCTTGCTAGTGCTTGGAGCATGAGCTGTGTTCCAGGGCCACGTCCTCATTAATCCAGTTTGTGTGCTCTGAGATTGTTCCAGGTGTAAGCTGAAGCACAGCTTGTGTGTGATCACTTCAAAAGGACTGCTGGATCTGACCTGAAATATGAATGTAGATGTGCCCCAAAGGCAGGAGCTGGAGTCAGGGGTCTGTCTTTGAAAAGTATTTCAAGCTGTTCTGATGATCTTAAAGAGTACAAGATGGAGAAGGGGTGAGGTGTGCACCCTTATTGCTTTTGCATTGAACTGTTGCTTCCTTATTCTTTACTGATGGGGTAAAGGCAAACTATTGTGCAGCTATAACATCAGGAGGGGCATTCACGAGCTCCTGTGTTCAAGACCAGCATCTTCCCTTTGCCTTGTTCTCCCTTGAGCTATACGTGAGATCCTGCTTGTAGTGTGGAGGGCTCTGGCCATGAGGAAAACATGACATGAGGACTTGTCAGGCATCTCTCAGGCTTTTTTCCTACCTGTGCTCACATACCAGGAGGAGAAGACTCCAGTTTTGTGGAAGTTTGTTCTGCCTGCCTTGGTTGTCTCACATTTCCTTGTGTGTGGAATGCACCCTTGTATTGAAGAAAAGAGCCAGGTCCTAACCATTTCTTTTGACTTCTCCTGAATTTGGAGTGGGGTGGAAATGTGGGGTCAGTCTTTCCTGTTCCATCCATGCATCATTGTATCTTAATGATTGAAGTACATTTCACAAATAAAGGAACTTTTCCACAACTTTACTGTTGCTTATTTTAGTTCACTTATGGATGATGCTTTTGTTGTTTCAGTACACCAAATAAATTTTGGCTTGCATTGGATTAAAGTATTAAATAGCCACTCATGGACTGTTATGTACAACAGGCTACGGAGGGTGGAGGAACAGAGCAAACAGATGAACTGGAGATCAGCCAGGGAACATGTCCTGCTGGCTCTCCTTGTGGGACTACAGCACAGCCCTGGGTTGACACCATAGTGAGAAGTAAATTATTTGAGTATGTAGCTTTGTACAAACAAAACATTTCCTGCCAATACAGATTACACACATGCTAAACTACCGATGAAGTGATGTGTGTGTACCTCAAAAATAACCATACTTTGAAATGGGAACACGCCTAGAGGAAAAAACTGCTCCTCCTTTTAAGATGTTAAAGTATCAGAGTACTCACAACAATTTAACAGTTGTGGTTGTAGTGGGCAACTGCAGCAATGTTGCTGAGGTAAAATACCTTGCATTTGTAGAAAGCCTTACTTTGAAGTATTTTCAGGTGGTTTGTTTAGGTCTTGCATTGATGCATGAGTGAAGTGGACAGTCACCATATATTCCATGACTGACTGCTCAGCCTGAGGATTCAGAGCATGTTGTGGAGGGTGCAGTGTTAGAATATGAGATTACTGATCCTTTGCTCAAGCACCTCTGGAAATGTTTCCTTCTGCTAAAGATGGGTTGAAGACAGAATTGGTCACTACCAGATGTTTGTACATCTGTGTCAAACTTTTCCCAGGAGTAGCTGTTGCAGCCAAAAAAAAAAAAAGATACTGTGGTAGTAGGTGTAGTAGGCATTATAGAAACTTGTAGTGGATAGGAAGAGTATGTGCCTAGAGGACTGTACATTTAGATCCTCTTAACAATGTCAAGTGAAATATTATTTCCCAGTTGTTGCCCTGCTACTTGAAGCAAAATGTGCTTTTCTTCAGGGTATTGCACTACTGCATCTTCAGAGAGCTTATTTGTAAGAGTCCAGAGTACAAGACTGGAAAATTGTATTCTGAGCAGGAAGCAGTAATCTTCTATCAGACTACTTCTCCATATCTTGAACTGTAATCACAGAGCATTGTCTGTGTTTCACATTCCCACTGCTAGCTATTGTTTTATTGACAAAACCTCTCTGAAGATTGTGTATCCTGAGATGTCTCTACAGAATACTGATAACTTGAGGTTCATATGCAGAGAGCATATGGAGTAAAATGAGACTTAAGCAGTATGTGCTTTGCATTGTC
>JAYDZK010000202.1:21985403-22050387 GCA_034509185.1 Euphonia xanthogaster | reverse complement strand
CAAGTTAGGCTTATGATTGCCATATGTGGACTAGCAACAGATGCACATAAAGGTGCTTTCCAAGGACAGCAAACAATGGCAGATAAGGCCTGTGTTGATCTATGCAGTTTGTGTTGGATCACAGCTACCCTGAGGAGTGGCCAGCCAACATGTGGCATTACAGGCAGCTAAGAGCCTGGCAGTTCTAGAAAATCAAGTAAAGGGGAAAAGGGCAGGAGTGGAAAAACAGCATAAAACTGGCTCAATAAATTTTATTGCCATTGAATTTAATGTGACTGTTACAAAATGCAAAGTGAGGTGTTTCTCACTACCACTTTTGTATTATGACTGTCTTCTCTAACAGTATTGTCCACAATTGTGAGCTGAATTTTACTTGGATTTCTTTTTGTTTGAATTTGACTACTTTCATATGGAAAGAAGTTGATTTAGCCTAGTAATTTGCTTTGATTTTTTTTTTTGGTCGATTTATTTGATTCTGTTTACTTTGTTTTTAAGTAAAGACACAGTGTTTTATGAAGAGAGACTTAAATCTTCATCATTTTTGATTTTTAAAAAAGTAAATACAAGTAATAACAAAGACAACATCCTTTCTGCAGTGACTAGTTTTTTTCACTCATTTATACCACAGTCCATTAATTCAAAAATTGGCTAATGTTAGAAGAAAAGAGTAGTAGTGCTTCCTTTAGGGCAGAATTTATTATCACCTTATGTTAACTATGTAAGCAGAGAGGGAAGGAATTGAAAACTTTGTGAAGAAATAATTTTAGCACTTGTTTTTCCCCTTGAGGCTCATGCTTTGTGACTTGTGTAGGGACAAGGCCTTGATTTTTTTCAAAGGTTTTGTGTTGTTGGATTATCCTGTTTATATTGCTTGTTATTCTTAGCCAGAAAGGTGGCTGGGATTTTCTATAACAAACGTAATGAAATAAAATAGCAGAAAAACTTTTGCACAAGTTGATGTAAGTGTTAATGTTAGGTAACTGTTCATTTCATCTTGGTGTGTATAGTCTCTTCACTGAGATGGTACCAGAAAAAGGGACAGGCCAGCTGCTCCTCTTTGATAGCAGTGCTGGCTCTGAGTTGTGTTGCCTTCTTCCTTACATCTCTTTTTTGCTTTTTTAATGAATGTCAGTAAGGCTAGTACTATATGATGTAGGAGGAAAGTGATGAATGTGATTTTTTTTTTCATCCCTATCAGGCAATAGCCTTCTCTAGTAGGAGGGAAAAGAATATACTTAGCAAATGTTATTCATGCTGTTGGATTATTGTTTCTATTTTAGAATTGGGTTGTAGTCAGATTTTTTCTTTGGGTTTTGGCCTTTTCTAAGGCTCCTTAATGTGTGCATTGGTGAAATTCACATGTATATTTTATTTGCTCTGCCCTTTTCTGCAGAATTAAAAGCTTTGAGCGTTGTCTATATTTACTGCTTGCTCAGGTTTTGCTTGGGAAACTCTATGAAAGTGGTTGCCGACTACATGAAGCAATGTCTTAGTTACATGACAGTTGATATGTTTTGTGTGGTCCAAAATGAGTATGTGTGTGTGTATATATATAACATCACAGGTCTAAAGCCACAGCTGAGAACAGTCATCATTATCAATATTACTTTAAACTTCTGGAAATAAGGTTATGATAGTATCCTCTTGCTGTTTTGGGACTATTTCAAAGAAACAAAGGGGTATGAACAGGAATAAGCAAAAGGATGAATTGTGGAGTTTTACAAATAAGGAGCTGAAGATGCAGAGATCTCTGTTGCTGCTTCTCAAGCCACAGCATCGTGCAGGAGTTAGAGGAAGCAATAGTCCAAAGCACTCAGCCTGAGTTCAGGCTTCTGTGTGGAAACACAGCAGTGTGCTTTTCATTGACCTACAGCACTGGGGAGGGGAATGAAGAAATAGTGGAACTTCAGCATTTTTTTTCCTGTTGAAAAGCCTTAGGAAACTGTAATTGTTCCTGTGCAAACTCACTGGAATCGGGTAAACTTGTACTTGTTTCTTGATACAACCCATCTGTTCAACATCAGCCAAACTCTGCCTAAAATGTGTTCAAAAAATTTAAATAGTTCCTCAGGATTACTGGTGTCGCAACCCAAGCTTTGCTTCCAAGGCAGAAATGGCATTACAAGCAGACTGTGCTGACTGTCCTATCTAAAACACTGCATATGTGGTCTAACGTATGATAGGTCTATTCTAAGTTAATGTAAACCATGTCCCAAGACAAGTTCTTAAATTGTCTTTCATCCAACTAAGAGACTTTGATATTTTCAAATTCTCCCTGCTAGCTAATTAGTCAGTAGCCATACTTTATTTCTAGAATGAGTTTTTGGCACTGTAGATGACTGAAGTTGAATTGGCCAGATTATGTAGTTTGTCAAAATTTGTTGAAAAGCTTTGTTGCAAGATACTGCAACCTAGGAGCTCACTTGTAATTTCTGGAAATTGCTGTAAATACTGAGAGTAAATGCTAAATTCAAGGTAGTTTTATTACTTTTAACATTTTTTCTATATAACATGTAACTGTGTGTTTACATAGATGATGTATATGATACGTAAAATGTGTCTCAGCATGGGTAATAAGAGTGAGTTAAGTTTTGTTCAAATATTTGTTCTGAGTTTCTAGCAGACTACTTCTTATAGCTGCATAAGCAGAAAATGCCCTGTGGGTTTCTCACAGAGAATTCTTCAAGAACATTTTGTTACTCACTCACATATTGATTCAGAAATATTCCACATAATTACACTTTTTATCTCTTTTGGGATACAAAGATTTTCTTAATTGTGTTTTCTTGCTGTACTGCAGAACATTTATTTTGCTGTAGTCTTCTTCCTTTTTAGAAAAATGCAGGCAGAATTTGTACAACAGAAAGCTGAACATACTTTTTATCCCTTGGCATTGTCTCTTCCTCAGGGAGTGCTGTCCAACATTTCCTCCATCACTGACCTGGGAGGCTTTGATCCTGTTTGGCTCTTCCTGGTGGTAGGAGGAGTTATGTTCATTTTGGGATTCGCAGGATGCATTGGAGCTTTACGAGAAAACACTTTTCTTCTCAAATTTGTAAGTAGCTTTTGCAATTTACATTGACATTCCTCATTTATGTAGCATGCTATGTTGTCTGTTCTGTTTAACTGTGTTAAGCTTTTAAAATATATTTTGGAGAGGAAGGTGTTATCCAGTGTCAGAATACCAGGAAAGCACTTAGCTTTTAACACGTTACAGCTCTTCAGTCTCTGGTGCTTACTGGATGTGGTTTTTTTAAGCTCAAAACTATTGGTGGTGAAAATCATAACATGGAAGTACTGATTTTCATATGGATGTAGCCTAACATTTTGCTCCCCTGTCACAAAAAAAGAGAAATTTCTTGTGAGAATCTGTGTGTTGAACTTGGAGTCCATAACAAGCTGCCTATGAAATATGAGGAATGTAGGTGCAGCAGTGAATGTGACCCATGTGACTTGTGCTGTGCAAGGGCCCCTCATGGTACAGAGGAGATGGGACTGTTACAATATCCTCAGTCTGGCTGATAGCCTCAGTCCCTGCCCTTCAGCTAACTGGAAGAGGTTTCATTGCTTTCAGTGCTGGGGCCTGAGAAGGAAAAGGGGAGGAGAATTGTGTCCAGGATGCAGAAAGAAGATGGAAGTTTTCTTGAATTTTGGGCTGGATTGTTGTAGGGAAGGAGCTGCTGGTATACAAATGAGCCTCAGTATGCAGAACTTCTTCAACTAAGTAGCCGGGTTCTGTATTTTGAAAGATTTCCTCCTGTGACTTTTGAAAATGAGGGTAGCAGTATCATGTTCACTTTTAGATAAATTGAAAATTCATAATAAAGAAGATTCTTTCCTCCACCACTCTGCTTTCCAGAGGTGGGCACTGCCTGTGGACACAGTCTTCATAACCATTAACTGTTAATATATACATGAAAAAGCTTCCAGTGGAATAACTACCTCCAAGTGACACATTTGTCTCCCACAGACATGTTGTATAAGGGGAGGAGGCAATTGAGAGTCACAGTTCTCAAGGCATTTATAAAGCAGCTTGTAACACTTTTTTTTCCTTCTTCCTTGCTTCTCTTAGCTTGCCTAAAATGAACCCATCTGCTGTACCAGAAATAGCTTTCCATACAGCAGCTGCAGTAGAAATTAAAAATGTATCTGAACACACACAGAGAGCATATTAAAGTGAAACTCAAAGGCACAGTTGCAAAGGGGATGGACTTCCAGTATACCAGGATCCCTGTGTGGTTTAAAACAGTGTAGACTCAGTGGAAATGCTTAGGGAAAGTGGCAGATCATTAGTAATGCCTTTGGCATCCATTGCATTTGCATTAATCATAGCAGCCTCATTTAGTTTTAATTTGGATGTGAGTAATTTCATAGACATTCTGCTCTGACTTAGTCATTAATTAATTTCTGCTCTTACCAATTTCTGCTTTGTCTGCTTAGGCGAAGCTTTGCCAGTGAAAGGATCTAAAGCAAAAGTCACGTAGAAAGCATTTTACTGGAATATTTTACATTGGTTGTTTATGCCTTCTAAAATGTAAATGCCTATGTTGAAATTTAAGACTGGTTTTCAAGGGCCCTTCATGTGGTGGTGACTAGCTGTGTCTTGAAATTTATGGTGAATTCTCTTGGATCTCTTTGAAAATCTCAGTGAAATATCCAAGGTTTGGCCATTTGTTAGCATTTTTGTTATTTGTTGGAATAGAATTAAGATTTCTGTGCTGCAGCTCCAATAAAAATGGTGTGTTTTTAATTTAAAATCTCCTGTGTGCCAAAATGGCTTGAACTTGCACTGAAACAGATAAAGCCTTATCACTAGATATAACTGTGGGCTTTGAGAAAGTTTTGGTCATAAAGGAAAATAATTTTAGCCTTTTTTATTTTCTTCATATAGTTCTCTGTATTTCTTGGAATTATTTTCTTCTTGGAGCTCACTGCTGGTGTTCTAGCATTTGTTTTCAAAGACTGGATAAAGGACCAGCTGTATTTCTTTATAAACAACAACATCAGAGCGTACCGAGATGACATTGATTTACAAAACCTCATAGACTTCACACAGGAATATGTAAGTTGGACTGTTTATTTTTTTGTAAACCTTACTTTTAAGAAATACCTGCTCTTATTTTTTACTTTCCATCTGTTCTGTTTCTTCAAGGAGCAACAGAAATATTCTAGCATATAATGCCTTTGAATATATTTATATTTGTTTTTACAGATCTGCAAACATACAGCACCTATGTAAAGTGGCTTTATTAATGTGTGACTGCATAAAACAAGATGGAGAGTTGGGGTGATTTTTCTTGAAGACTTAGACATAGTGTGTCAAAGTTAAAATATTTTATTATAGAAGCTGTCACATCTGTTTAAGGAATTACTCATTTTCTAAGCTCCATTTGGTCCTAAGATGAATGTTGGTGTAGTTTTAGCAACACTACAGAGTGGGAGTGGTATTTAGTTGGTCCAAATGAAACTACAATTTTATTTCTTCTGAATTAGACTTAATGGAATTAGCCTAATGAAGTGGACCACTTGTAGAGTTCTTGTAGGACACCTCTAAGTGATGCCACATCTACACTTGGGAGAAAAGGGTGAAACCAGTGGTGCACGTTTTTGTGCAGGTTAAGCTCTGTAATTTGTCAGTGTGTGTAAAGAATTATTGCGCTGACTTTTGCACACAAGGTCTGCCAGTACCTTCCCTTTCCAGTCCTCAGTTCTGGCTGGTGTTGATGAAGTCCTCTTTGAATCTGGCACTGTGTGGCTAACATGGCTGAGTGTTGGTTGAATTAATGTTTACTAATTTTTGTACATTCTGCAATTAAAATAGTTTCAATGCTTTATTTGCTTCTTTACACCTGGGGGAAAAATGATAAGAGGATGTGGATCCTTGCACTGTTTCAAAGCTTTTGCAAGAAGGTCAGAAGTCAGCACAAACTGAAAGCAGTGGTCCCCTTGTATGCAGCCAAAGGCTACGGTCCAAATTTGCAGTGACTTCCTGAGGTTTTCTTGCCTAACTGCATTAGCACTCAGCAAGTAAGCCAGGGGCAGCCCGAGTTGTGAGAGCAAGTTACTTCTTCAGTCAATAGAGATAGTGCATAAAGACAACATGTCAGGTATTGCAAAGGGAACTGCTACATCTAGAAGGAGAGAATGGCTGTTCCGATGCTTTTAAAAATGTCCTTGTGTTTTGTTTTGTTTTTTCCTTTTAATTGACATAGATGGGTTCATTGGTCTAGCTCCTTATTTGCTGTATGCCATCAGTGTTTCACCGGTCTCCAGTCCATTCTTTGTATGTTCAGCAAAACATCAGTTCCTCGTGTGTTCTGCATGTTTTGCCAGACTAAGCCTGCCTTTGGCAGATTTACTCTCTGAAGGATTCACTAAAGGTGTTCATTGTGCAATGCGTGATGCTCGGGGAACAGTGTGTTTGCACTGTCTGATGTACAGCCAGGCAAAGTTCCCCCAAACTAGCAGAAGGAGTAGCTGTCCCAATGTAGCCCTTGAGCTTGTTTTTTTGGAAATCCAGGGCTCATTAGACTGGACAGAATATTGTACTCTTGGCTTTCATGTCCCTTGGGCCCGAGCTTGTAGGCCTGTACAACTCTGTGCTATTGTGTAGGCTTATCAGTTCACCCACGGGTTTTCTCTCCAGGGAGCAGCATAGCAGGGTGTGAACGTAAATTTAATCACATGATAAGTTTGGAACAACTTATCCATTTGGAGTGGTATTTTAAAAAAAATTACAAAAATCCCCAACCAAACAAAAAAAGACAGTTTCAATGAAAGCAGTGGAAGTCTCAGATTTTGTTTTGAAGGCTAGAGGGGAAACTGGCAGCAGCCATGCATGTTACTAATGCTGAGATTTTCATTCTGAAATTTAAGAAGCTCTTCTTTTTTTGTTCTAGTGGCAGTGCTGTGGGGCTTTTGGAGCCGATGACTGGAACCTTAATATTTACTTCAATTGTACAGATTCCAACGCGAGCCGAGAGCGCTGTGGTGTGCCATTCTCTTGCTGTACTAAAGACCCTGCTGTAAGTGACGGTCTAGGGGGTAGGATGGGTGTGCTGTTCCAGTCGTAAATAACGCTTCAAGATTTTCCTTTTTTATTTCTGGAATTTTAGCCTAATTATTAATTTCTCACCAACTTGTATCTGCAGTCAGCAAAACTCATAAGATACCTTAGGTCTTCATTGTTTAGAAGGAGAGAACCATGGGCTTGGCTGAACATACATATAAATTTTAGCAAATATAAAAAGGAGAAGCACTTAATGAGTTGAAGGATGTGAGCTTTCAATTGAAATTCATCAGAACAGTAACGCTTAAGATCAGACACTTTAAAGGAGGTATTATTTATTATTTAATGCAGTGTCCCGAGGCTGCAGCCAATTTGACCCAGTTTGTGCCAGGTATGGTAATGAATGACAGTCTGTGCCCTGAGGAACTGACATGTTGGCATTGGAATCTTCAGTTGGGTATGGGTATCTTTACATACTCTTTTTTTAACTTTAAAATTGCTGCCTGTCCTACAGTCACCTGAAATCAGACTTGAAAGGTCAGAAATTGTTTGTGGGAGCAGCTTTTAGGTAAATTTTCATGTCTTTTAAAATATTTACAGTTCTGGATCATCAGGTGGAAAATGTTGGAGCCATGCGTTGCTAATATGGATATGATAAAGAAGAGTAAAGTGTAGGGAATCAGTTCACTAACAGCAAAAGGCTTGGAACAGGGATGGATGTGTGCATGGAAACTGTTACGTGCCTAGCACTGTATACATTTGACTTTATATAGCTTGTAAGAAGCTGGCTTTGAGTGCCTGTATTATCTAGCAATTCAGCTGTGGCTTTGTCTTTGCCTGGAATGACTTATAGTTCCTTGAATGTATTAGTCTAGCACAGACTGAAGTTAGGCAAGTTGCCAAAAGGCACCTCAGGTGCTTCCTGCCTTGCTAATAATGCAATGCAGTCGCTGCTCCTGGCATCCAGTTGCTGCTGCTCTCCCCCTCTCCTGATAAGGCACTGCCACTTGCACAAGCTGGTTCTGGTTCCTCTGCAGTCAATGTGACTTCACAGTAGCTTGAATTTTTCTCACAAGATAGCTGAAAGTGTTTTAATGGGATATTAAAACAAAATGTAGGTTAGACTCAAACATTACCTTATGCTTAGGATTCCCTCTGCTGTTTGCCTATCTGCCCACCCACCCACACAGAGGTCATCACAACCCAGTTTTAAAAATATAGTTGTTATAAAACCAAACCAGTGACAGCAGTACAAGGTAATCCTATAAATACATAATCCATCCTAAAGTTCTCTCTTTCTCTCAGTTGTGTAAATGGCTATGCAGTTTGTTAGGGTGTGATGCAGCAACCAGAAATTTAAAGATAAATTTCATTCACTGTAAGGGAACAACCTTAATGGCCTTTAAAAACTGAAAACGTTTGAAGTCATGCATACAAGTAAAATAATTGTAACCAAGCTGTGATTGGTTCAATTGCAGTTATAAACACAGGTTTATTCTGTTGGAAAGCAAATTTGTCCCTTTTAGAATGAGGTTTCAGTGTTGGACTGATGCAAACAGTTATATGGATGCCTTATATTTTTAGTTTGACTGATGCCTCATAGTTTAGCTTGAATCAGGAAATGGTAAGTTTAAGCCAGGCTAAAATAAGTTTCTTGAAACAAATTTTGACTACCATAGTTTATTTTGATGTACTTAAGGAGGTTGAAGTGTTCCAAATTCTTGTACAGGCAAGTCTAGAAAACTTATTTCCATTGCATTTTTCGTACCTTCTTTTGGTTAACAAATTCCAAGGTTAAAGGCAGAAGACGTTAATCATGAAGCAAGTAGGCATTTAGTACAAGTACAATTTAAAATCCCTCTGTCAGAATCTTAGGTGCTTTTACATCCTTGTAATCTGTGGCACTTTGGTCCTGAAACAGAAGCTTTCATCTTGTTAGGAGATGCTTGAATTTTGAAGATCTAGTAAGGAAATCCAGTTTTGGCAGCTGACAGAATGCAACCTGTTGGACATCCTGCAAAGTGAGGAAACAGAGGAGCTTTCCATGCTGATAGGAGATACTTTTTTCCATATGGCTGCTTTTTAAAGTCCATCCAAAGACACTGCTTGTCTTTCTCTCTTCCCACAATTTGATTAAATTGTGGTGTTTGGTACACCTAGCTAAGATTGGCTGATTTTCTCACTTTCCTGAGTACTCCTCCTTCTACTCACTGTCATTATATAAGTCAGTAACTTAGTATTTTGTTGCCATTGTGGCTGATGCCAAAAGTTTAATGCTTCATTTTATTACCATGAAATAACTGTATACAAGGTAAAAATACAGCTTCGGCTGCCAAAGGGAAGCATTTTTTTCACTAGGGAAAGTCTGCCAGAGCCTATTTTATTACCTGAGTTTTGGGAGTATGAAAGGAAAGGGAGTAGGAAAAAACCCTCCTTTCCCATTGGTATCAAGCTCCTATAAGAAACAACAAGCAGTAAAAACACATTACTCCATCTGTTACTTTTTCTTTCAGGTTTTTGGTAAGGAACTGTACATATTTCTAGAGACATTGTCAGAAAGAACTTGCAGCTTCTGCAACAGAGCTGCCCCTTGTCACCTCTTCATTCTGCACAGACTGAACCCTGAAAATGACAGCAGTACTCTTGCCATATTTTTTAGTACAGACAAAACCTTTTCAGGAGAAGGTTCTTTCCCTTACCATAGATGTTCCATAATCCTTTTACTTTACTAAATGCTTGTATCTGGAACATGGAGTTCATCCAGGTGAGGGCTGGTTTTCCCAGCTTGCTGACTTGAGAGAAATTTTTTTTGACTGTATGCTCTTGTTTGCCGCAAATAATTAATAGCGCAGAGTGAAGGAGGAAGTTTTTTTTTATTAAAACAATATGCTAACCAAAGTTTGGGTGATTGTCTTATTACATACAGCACCAACTTCAGGGAGTTAGGAGAAGGTGTTTGGGAGACATTTTGCTAATTGCCTCTCTTCTCTCTCTCTCTTTCTTTCTCCCTCTCCTCTAGGAAGATGTTATTAATACTCAATGTGGCTATGATGCAAGGCAAAAACCAGTAAGCTTTTTTTTTTTCTTCTTAATGTGGTATGTTAAGGATCTGAATCCCTATTGCAAGAGGAGATTGTTCTGCTGATGGTGTAGTTGAATGTAATTATCTCTGTTTTCTTCCCTCTTCTCCTTGGCAGGAAGTTGATCAGCAGATTGTTATCTACACTAAAGGTTGTGTCCCTCAGTTTGAGAAATGGTTGCAGGACAACCTTACCATAGTTGCTGGTATATTCATTGGGATAGCATTACTGCAGGTAAACATCACATTCCCTTGAATGAGTTGCTCAGAGGAATAATAGATAAAGTGAATATATGTGGGGGGAAGCTGTGTATGAGGATGGGAAATGCAGTGGCAGTTGCCTGTTTGTGGGTTTTAGCAGTGGGAATTAAATGTATGAGGCTTTGTTTGTGTTAAGGAATATTTAATTTTTATCTACAGGGATGCATTTTTTTTCTTTTCAACTCTCAGCAGGTTGAAACTAACACTCTGTTAGATAAACCTTATGTAGAGACTTTCAAGCCTGTACAGACCTACTGTTTCCAGTGGTGCTTAAATGAGCAGCAGAGAGCCTTTAGGGTTGCTTTGAAACAAGACTAGAACTGTTAATTAACTAGAAACTGGTGCCACCATAAAAATACTGGAGTTACAGTTCTGCAATATTCTTTCTTCTTCCAACACTGACTGTTAATTTAATTTCTACCTGTGTTGTTTCTTTCTTATCTAAGTTCTGTATAACCTAAGGAGTGTGCCTGTGTTAAAAGTTGTCTAATGCTCCAAATGAATAAACTGTTGTCTCTTCCAGATATTTGGGATATGCTTAGCCCAGAATTTGGTTAGTGACATTGAGGCTGTCAGAGCCAGCTGGTAAAACTGCTGAAGTATCCACAACAAGACACTGGACAACCGAAACCCTCTGAAACCTCCAGTGTGTCACTCCGACACCAAGCTGTATGGACATGGGTGACAGGGAAGCCTTCTCTCCCAAGTAGTCTCAAGTTTAAGTTCCTGAAATTGCAGTGAACTTGTGTTTCTTTGGGGTGGGGGAGAGAAGAGTGGGCTATTGAAAATCTGCTGCTCACTGACAATTTTTTTTTCTTTTAAACCACCACTTTGAAAGCTGTTGAGCCGTGAATCTCTACTGTATTCTTGATTTTGAGTAACAAGTGGACACTTTTTTAAATTGGTGTATTCAGTGAGACAGAGTTGCATTGTTGTAGTCTGTGGATATGCTGTTTATTCTTCATGTCATGAGCTCTTTGATAGCTGCCAAATATTCCTGAGAAGGTCTATCTCCTCACTACTCTGTAAAGGAACAATCTTTTTGTTTTCACAGCTAAACATAGCTACAGGCCTAAACCCATGAAGCAGGAAGCAACTTTCTATGCATCTATTGTACAGTAAAAAAAATTGTTTTTAAAACAAGGGAAATTATTTTTATGCAAGCTCCCAACTATCTCCCTCTAGTACTTTGAGGCTGGAATCAGCAGAAGGGAGAATTGCTTAATTTTGTCAAGATCTTTTTTCCTTCTCCACTCTTGTATGAAGGGAAAGGAGTTTTATATTTGACGAACAAGGGTTGCTGCCATACCTTTGGATATCAGTCTCTTAAGGCAAGGATGGGATATAACTGTATAAATGTATGAAAGCAGTGTGGATGTTGGGTCCAAGTGAAGAATAATATTCAAATAATGGATTATATATTAACTTAAAAAAAATCAAAACTTATGTATCTGATATGGCAAAATCTTTTGTTTCTCTGAAATTTAGTGTAACCTAATGTATTTAGGGATCTCACTGATATTAATGCTTTGACATACTCATGCAAAGCTTGTTTGTTTGGTCTGTTCCTAGTTGGGGCTTTGGTCTTTCTTTTTTTCTTTTTCTTTTCTTTAATTCTTTTTACTTGCATGAGCTGTGGAATAAGAATCTGTGACACTCCAGTGCTTTAAATATGTGCATATGTTTTAATACAGTCTAATCCAAACTTATTTATTGATAAATGCATGTGATTATGGAAAGATCATTTCCCATTCTCTTGGAAGTTGGAGAGAACAGTTTTTGTCAGAGTAAATGCTTACCTCCGGTGAACAAATCCATGCTATGGAGATGTCTCCTCTTCTTGCTCTAAAGGCAACAAAGAGCTTTCTTGAAGCAACAGAATAAAAATCTTAAAATAGAAGCATTTATTAGGATCAGCTAAGGCAGACCCTTTTGAATTGGACACAAGAAAGCAGAATGTGGGAAAAAGCACAAACAGTGGAGAAGACTTAAATCAGGTTCCATCCAGCTTAGCGTTTTTGATTTGTTCTTCTTCACTAATAATAGTGAACTTAAAGACCTGACCATGACTTGGGTAGTTTATTGCACTTTGTATAAATCTAGTGTGTTTTATGACCCTTCTCAGTATCTCCCTAGCAGTCCTGAAAGCTGTGGTCCTGCTTTGGTCAGACAGTGGCAAAGGGTGTGTAGCACCTCCTTAAGGTAAGGAGGTGATAAGGACATAACCTCTGCTAAGGTGCTAAGGTGTAAGGACATAACCTCTTTCTGAGTTGAGTTTCCTAAACCAGGACATATGTGGAGTAGGAGAGAGGAACACATTGCTTTCAAAGCTTCCCTGTTCTGGGGGATAGATAGAAGGCTGATCTGGTGACTTGTTAAGGCCCTTTTTGGTCCTGTGACTCTTAAACAAATGAATATACATACCCTTGCACATTTTGCCTTTCTGTGCTTTAGTTGGCCCTGTTTTTTCTCCTCTCTGAAGGCTGGTGATGGGCACGCTGGTGCTTCACAGATGCCTCAGACAGACCCGTTGTCCTCCCATCTTTGAGCATTACCTCATCCTCTTCTGGTTAACTCCCACTGACTGGCTCTGAATCAGGCAGCCTCCATATCCCTTGGTATCTGCTGTGAAAGGCCAGCCATGACTCAGAGTATTTTTTAAAGCCTTTCAAAACAATTATAATTCATTGTCCTTAATAAAGTTGGTTCCACCTCAGCACAGCGTTATGTTTTTCTTAGCCACTCCTTGATTTGAGGAGTTACTGGTTGTTTTCCCCCAGAGGGACATACCATTTTGCCTGATAATGGCAGGACAGAGCATTAGCACCACTGTTGCTGCACTGAGACAAAATGGTGCAGGGAGGAATGAGGGAAGTGGGGTTGAGGAAATAACCCCTCCACCCAAGAGCCTTGATTGTGATCCTGGGCTTTGGTTTGGAGGGAAAACAAAAAGTCTAATTACAGAAACATTCCTTGTTGCCACTGATCTTGAATGCTACTGTTGCTGCTCTGAGTTTCTGAAGATAGCTTCATTCTTCTACTTGAATCTCTGCAGTTGTACTGTATTGGCCTTCTGTCTTGTCACGCTGTTCTCCGAGTTCCAGTCTGCTGGCTGTGCAGTTGGCAGTGTCAGACTGATAGGAGGGTAAATGCTCCAAGCTGAGCAATTCTTGTTCTCACAACTTGCACGTCCACACACAAATGTGCAACACTTCTGCTGAATCCCAGAATGACTGACTGTTCTTACAAAAACCACTAGGTAACGTACTTTTCTAGAGCTCGTCTCTATTGCTGTGGATGTTGATCCTTCTTGCTCCCTTGTTCCCAAGAGATACTTATTTACTCATTTTTGCATTGTTTGATGGATGTGCACTGAATGTTTAGCTGTCTGTTACACATTTAAATCCCACATTTTTTTGTCTACAGATCAGGTAAGATGTCCTAGAAATGTCCCATCAACAGTTATGCAGCAGCTTAGGTGTCCAGTTGTGAAAGCTTGTGGGAGGCCTTGGAAATCAATGTATTATTGTCAGAGCCTGCCAAATACAAGCAAACTTTTTTCCAGGAAACTTTGAAAAGGTCATGTGAACTGCAGCTAAAGCACAACTGCTGGCTACGTGGGCTTGGTGTCTAAAGCAATAAGATGTGGTAGGCACTAGGACTCCATGGCAATTTCCTGCCTCCTGTGGTGGTGGGGTACACGTGAGTTCAGAGATCTGCCTAATTATCTTTAATGTGCAGTAGTTTTTCAGAAATTTGTTGTCAGGCTTATGGAGTGGGAAACAGCTCTGTTTGCTGGGTGATTCCTGTGGAGTAGTGGCATTGCTAACGAGGACTCTGGTAGCTCAGCAGCAGTGCTGGCTTTAAAGCTATTTCCATTTATCCCATTGAGCCCTGCCAGAGGCATCACAGTCCTTGATCCTGTGCTTTCTAAATACCCTCTGTATTCACAGGCCTTTCTGTTGTTTGAGTTTGGTGGGGTTTTTTTTTGATTAATAGCCTAATGGACAAATGTTTGATTCATCTCTTTCTGTCTATTTTGGTAGCAGTAGGGTCTCTTTGCTTAAAATCCATAATTTTGATTGTGCCCCTTAGAGTTTGAAGCTGTGGGGGTGCTTGCTCAAGTGTACTCTGTCCTGAAAGCCTTCTTCTCTCCCCTTTGAGAGAGATGCTCATTGTAGTTCTGGTGTGTAAATAGTGTTTGGAATGTAAATAGTAGCATGCAGATTAAATGATTCTTGCACATGACTGCTTTTCACCCTGAAAGTGTTTAGTATGGAGAGGAAAGGTGTCCACCAGGAGAGTCCCGAGTGGTTGCCTGGGCTGTCCCTCGTGCCGGTGGAGCAGCAGGAGCGTCTGAGCTGCCCGTGCTCAGTGTCTGCCCTGTGAGTGGGTGGTTGCCCGTGAAGAAGGTGAAGCCCATTCCAGCCCTTCGGGCCCTGGTTAGTGGCAGGGCCTCCCTTGCCTTTCCCCTTTGCTGCTTGGCATTAAACAGCATTTGGCTGTAAAGTGGAGAGTTGGTGGCAGCACCTCCTACCAGTTGTGGTAGGTTGCCATCACTTGTGGCAGGGCTAAATATGGTGCTATAAGAACTGTCCTGGACGTCAATGTGTGTTTTTACTACTTTAGAGATGCCCTTGTTAAAATTGGTCTTGATTAATATGGTTGGTTATGAGAGAAACTATTGTCTGAATTTTTGATTCTGTTTCCCTTCTTACTGTTCATGTCTTTTGGGTGCATTGAAATAGCAGTTCTGCAAATACCTATGTATGTGTTTTGGTTTAGGGTAAATTTGGGAGAGAACTTTTAAAGGGTTTTTTTTTTTAGAAAAAGCAGATTTAATTGTTTTTTTAAATTGGTTTGGGAGAAAATATTTTTTTGGAGAAAAGTGGAAAAAGATTCTGCTTATTAAACAATAAAATTTAAATAATATTAAACAACAAAAGTTTTTGTTGCTTTAAAAGAGATGATAAAATTTAGAAAAGTTTTTTTTTTTTGGGATGTAGTTTGGCTTACTTAGTTTTTTATTAGTTTTTTTGGCAGAAGGAGATTAGACCTCAAAAGGCGTCAAGCATTGCTGAATGTTCCAGTTCCTCCCATTTTTCTTTTTTCTCTGAATCTTTTCCAGATACATGTAACAAGTGATGAAACTGTCTAAAACAAATGAAATAATACTACCTTGATCCATTAGCTACCAAATTCTGCCCCTTGATAAAAAGAAATAAAAAAAATTGTCTCCCTTAACATGCAGTATACAAAGAAGTACTACTAGTGTGCACGAGGCAGCACTGCTAGCTGTCTTTTGTGTTTTGGCAATATAAGTGTGTTAATAAAAAGCTCCATCTGTACGTGCGTTCATGTTCACTCTGTGTACATAGTAGAGATGGACCTTGAGCTCTTGGAAGATTGGGATGTGGGTTTGTAACTCAGATCCGTTTCTGGTACATATATTCCAGATTAGTTCCAGCTGAATCTTTCTCTTGCTCATCTGAAGGTGTACAGCAAGGTGTCAATATTTACCCTTTGTGTATCATTCCTTTTTATACGAATGTATTCTCTTGTGTTCCTTTTTTATCAGTTGTAAAATTGATTGTAAAAGCCAACTACACTTACCAATTGAAAGTATTGCTATAACAGAACTGCATGCCCAGTAGAGTTTGACTTGAGCTTTAGTTTTCTGATTTCAGACTGGTTCCCTTCAGTCTAGGAGAAAAGCATAGATCAGGTGCATAATGTATTACTTGTCATCTTTAGCATTAGACTGTGGTATTGTATCACATGCTGATCTCAATGGATGTAACTGGAGTCTACTTAGGAGGTTAATGCAACTTCCTGGTAATTCATTTTAAGCTATTGAAAATGGTCTTGGTCATGCTACTTGTGTTCTTGGGTTTTTTGTTTTTTAATAGAGGCATTTTTTAGGAATGTTTTAATACACTTATGATGGACAATACAATAGTTTTAATAGTCGTGCAGTATTCTGTATTTACTTGAAGTAAATCATTTTATATGCAATTTGTTAGATAATTACAATTTTATAAATAAAATTGTGTGAAATATGATGTTGTGAATGTGTATGCACTTTTGATGTAGCACTAAATATAAACAATAGAAAGATACATTAATGGAAAGTTCCTCCAGGAAAAGATCCCTGCCTTCTTTCCTCCAAACTAACAGGGGAAATAAATCCCCATCTCTCATATGTGTTGTAGAATACTGTGTTCTGATTAAATCACAAAACATGCTCATGCCTCCAATGGCTGCCCTTAGGTGAATAATAAGCTAAGTCATGAAGAACATTTCCCCACATGAAGAGATCCCTTATTTGCTGTCAGCTGTTTGAAGTCTCTGCCTAATGAACATGCTCTGCTTCTTTCCAACAGGTTGCTGATGTTCCTCAGGCTGCAATGGCTGTGCTCTCCCCAGAATTATTCTGGTCACACTGGTGTGTTCAGAAGTTGATGCTTTGCAAGACTTAGACAAATGAAATTCCCACCTCCTTCTCAAAAGTTTAAATAAGTGCAACATGTCCTTAAACAGAAGTAGTGAGAACTGGCTTACATGATTGTGCAGGTAAAAATGGGTAATGATGTCTTGTGCTACTTTGGATAGAGGAGGAAGCAGACTTTTTAAAAAATATTTCAAAACCTCTAGGTTTTGAAAAATGGCACAATGTGATCAATTTAAAAGCATGTCCAGATTGAAGTCTAATGGCTTTTGCAATATTTCAGACATATGACATTTATCTGAATGTATGGAAATGATTTGGCAAAATAAGCATCTAAATTGGGGACAGATTGACACACAAACACAGGAATGGCCAAAAGTTAACAAAAAAGAAGAAAAGCCAAGGGCATTGCCTAATAGATGTGACAAACGTGGATAAGTGTTTTCATGACGGAGAGGGAGACTAGGGGTGGCCTAGTCCTACCTGCCACCTGTCAGACTCTTAACAGACTTGTACACTGATTCTTGAAGTTGAGGCTGGTTACTGTTTTAAAACAAATTACCTTTTCCAATGGGTGCTCTGGATGCAAGGCCAGTATTGTTGGGGTTTCTGCCTTACCCAGAGTGAAGCTTCTCCTTGTAATAAGGACACTGAAATGTAAAAACACGTGGATGTGTTCACTTTCCCAACAGTGAGATGCTGGGCAAAAATTTGTACAGATGCCGACAAGTGTGACACTCGAGGGAGGTGCTGCCTGCCCTGTGGTATGGCCATAGGGATTGTTCTGATTGTGCTGGCTTGGCTGTGGTGGCACTAAGACAAAGACAAGGCCCCATGTCTGGCATTGCTGTCATAGAAACAGTCTGAGCAGCAGATGTCAAGGTTTGCTTAGATGCAATCTAGCTAGTAAACATCCAATTGGAATTACTGTCAGCATTTTCACTTCACTTGACTTCAGTCCAGTTAGTTGTGAAATGCATGTGCTAGTAACGTCCTTAGATCCCATTTGTTTTTTAAAGGTGCTGGGAGGATAAATGATTTACCAACTACGTAGAAGTAACCTGCAGATTGCAGCATGCCTCAGGACAGCACAGCATTTGTGTGGCTAGATAGTCTCTTCAATTACCTCCTCCTACTGCGACATACACCCAGCTTTGCCCTGGGCTTTCCTTGGTAGGCTCAGCACAGATTTTATCTAGGAATAGAAGTCATTTGATATCCCATCCAGGGAAACTGAAAGTAGGGTATAACCACTGACCTGTGTTTATGCTTGCTGTGACAGTGGTATTCCTGATAAACATCTGGTCATGAGAATAGAGCTAATGCTTAATTACAGCTCCAGTTAGACAACCAAATGGGAATTCTGTCAACGTCACAACCAGTTTGTGTGAGCACTTACAGTTTATACCGATGTCAAAAGGAGTAGTCTCTTTCAAGAACCAGGCAGGTTGTTGATAACTGGCCTTTCAAATGTTATTTTGGATTCTGTTTGTCACTAGAGTTTCTGTGCCTGAGAGAACTTGGGCCTGTGAGGGCCTGTGAGCTGTGTTTGTAAACATGCTGATTATGTTCAGCAGCAGTGCAGAGGTTCTGTGTTATTTGGAGCCTGATGTCATGAGCTCCTGGTCTGCGTTGACAGTTTTGCACTCTGTCAGTGGCTTTATTGCACTAGTACTAGCAAATGCCTTTTTGAATGTGTTTTGTTGTTTTTTTTGCTGTTGCGCAGTTTGGTATTGGAGGATTTTTCTGTGTGTTTCTGGCCCTGGATAAATGGACGTGGAATCTCTGCAGTCTGGAAACTCCTGGAGCATCTGCTGTGTTTTGGTACAATCTGAGACCTTAAGCTGGCTATTGAAAGTTTCTTTTCATACCCAGCTTGTGTAAAAAATCTCTTTAGCCTCATGGCTGGCATCTTCCCATCACAGTATTTGAGGGATAAGCAGCAGTTTCATGGAGCTGGGGAGTGAATTTGTGAAGGTCAAAAGCAGTGGTGTGCAATTACCTGGCATGGGAACTCATAGGTGCTTGGACTTAGGGTTTGCTGCCTCTGCTGGTAAGAAAAGGAACTTGAAACTTCCAAGGCTGGCACTTCAGCACTGGGAGTGCTGATTCACTTTAAAATGTTATAGATCTTGTGACCTTCATGCATGGTGGGCTTGATCAAGCTAGGCAATGGTATCACACGATCCAAAATAACATCTGCTGGCTTGTTGGAAACCGCTATCCCAACTGGCTCCTTGTTTTGCCCAAGTGCTGTCTGCTGGTTTGCTCGCTGCCATGTTATAGACCTACAAAAGAGCAGCTGTGAGATAAGATGCTGGCAGTTTTCCATCTCCCTTACCTAGGAAAAGAGAAAAAGAAGTCTATTGCATCTCCCATTTCTCACTTGATGGGCTTCTGTTGAACAGCTGCTGAAAGATATTCTTTTAAAAATCCATCTATAAAACCCCCCCAGTAAACAAAGAAGCAATCCCAAGCAAGCCCAGGAGCACTCGTATGCACATGGCTTTATAAGATAAGGATTGTATCATGCATTGCTGCTAAAATGCATGATTGTTATGCCACACAGTGCCTCTGTGTGAGCACACACAGTGAAAGTGGCTGGAATAGCTTCCTTTGTATCTGCTCAGCTGAAAGGCAGTGATTGCATCGGGCCAGAGCCAGGAACAAAAAGAACTCACCAGTGCACGATGGTGCAGTCATGGCTTCTGTGTGGGATTAGAAAAAAGGACAAACCACAGGATAAAGTGAGAGCACTGAAATTTTTATTTGTTACCTCTAGGTACCACGAGTTTGACATTAATAGGCAAGACCAGTGAATGAGCAGCAGTACATTGCATTCAAACCTGAATCTCCAAAGCACCAAAAACTGAGCTAGATTTACTTCTTAATCCTATAGTCAGCACACTAGTCCGGAGCTGCTGCATCTCATGTTGTCCCTAATTTAGTAGTACATTTTTATGCAGTTGGGGGGCATGAGGAAAGAGTCAGTTGTGTAGTACCACTTCTACATCATCATAGGACTACAACATGCACATTCTACTATGTGGCCCAAGCAACAAGAATACAAGTAGAACAGTTACGGGTGGAGACAGGTTCATGTTAACACCACCTATGAATTTGTAGAAACCTTTTTGGACAGGTACCTACAGCAGTTCATCAATTTGTGTGGGAATGTTACACGCATGCACAAGTGATACAGTGGAAAACATAGCAGGAGCGGCAGCAGGACGGAGGACAAAGGTGAAATCTGTGATGGGATGCACTGGAAACAAGACCTTCCTCAGCTTTCTACAGCAAGTCTCTGCTCTGTTAGCGAGGCCTGCTGGGCAACAGTTTTGTTCTCATGGCTGCGGAGTTTTGATATGACTTCTAGAAACGCCATGCTCTGCACTTCCTTTTGAAGAGGTTCTGGAAAAGGAAATAGTAAAAGAAACAGTGCTTTGTATGAGCTAGGCAGAAGAAAACGGTGAGAAACTTTTCTACTAAATCCTGTACACACAAGCACACAGCTGTGAGTACACATATGGTTATTGTTTACTTTTTTGAATTGCTTTTGATGATGGAGAGACAACTTTTCAGGGCCTCCAGCACACACAAACTCCATGGATTTCAAGTCATGATTAATGATGAAGCTGCTGCATAGCAGTTAAGAATATCCACCTGAATTGCCTTCCAAAACAGATGTTCAGGAAGTATTTTTAGTGAAAACACGTTTTTTGGTTTATTCTTTAAACTAGCCTGACCAAGTGAGCTGGCTGTGACAGGCTCACTGCATCATTTTTGTGTGTCAACACTTACTGATTGTGCAGGGGTGTGAGATCGGTCCTTAATGGATGTGTCACCACCTGGTCACTGTATGCTGCCCCTTTACAGCTCAGCTCTGAAGTTAATGCAAACAACAACATGCAGAGCATTGCCCAGTGCTGTGCATATGGATGCTCTACTCAAAACTAGGAGACACTGATGATTCTGATCCTGGATTGCATGTTACTTACTTTTTGTACTATTTAAGAGAGCTTGGCAGCAACTCATAAAATTGAGCAGAACTTGTAAGAAATTTGACAAGTTTTCTCAAAGCCCTGTACTCTGAACATCTCACAGTTTTGTTCTAAAATGGTTGGTTTTGGTACATGTTTCTCTAGTGAAATCCCACTCAGCAACAAATACATATTATTTTCCATTCCACATGTTGCTGGAGACCTAATCTCTGAATTTCCCAGGAGAACACCCAACCATCTGTTTCAGATAGCTATGCTTTATGCTGTGCTATTTTTTTTTTTTTTTTAAAGCAAGCTTTGGCATTTGTTCCCACCCCTACCTACTTTCTTGTTCACGTTTTTAGTTCTCATGCAGTTTAACCCCTACCATGTAAGAACTGGCACCACTTATGCTGCTGTGCACCTCAAATTTGTATGTACAGACTGATGTCAGTGAAGCTGTTGGAGTGTTCGTGCTATGTATGCACTTTCTGCTGAAATATCAACATGCTGAAGCAGGTATTTAAACCACTGTGCTTTACCATGGCTGGTAACATCCAGTTTCATGGAGACTCTTGTTTACAGAAGACTGTGCTAGCTAAGAATGCTCTGCTTTGGATGATCCATTTTCCACTGTCCTCTTTTTCCTTCCCCTATCCATTCACTCAGTTGCAAGAGGAACTTCCAGATGGAAAGAATCATATAAAAATACATATCTGTTAACTGCTTAACACCATCTGAAGTTCAACAAAGGCAAATGCAGAGTTCTTCACCTGCGGAAGAATAACCCCAGGCACCAGCAGAGGCTGGGGGCTGGTCTGGGGAAAGCATCTCTGTGGAGAAGGACCTGGGAGTCCTGGTAGATGAAGAGCTGTCCATGAACCAGCAGTGTCCTTGTGGCCAAGAAGGCCAATGGTATCCTGGGGTGCATTGGGAAGAGCATGAACAGCAGGTCAAGGGACCCTCTGCTCAGTCCTGATAAAGCACCATCTGCAGTGCTTTTTTCCAGTTCTGGGCTCCTGAGTACAAGAGAGACATGGAGCTCCTGGAGTGGAGGGTGACAAAGATGATTAAGGGACTGGAGCACCTCTCAGAAGGAAAAGGCTGAAGGGAGCTGGTTCTGATCAGCCTTGAGATGACAAAGAAGGAAACTCATCAGTGTCTATGAGTATCTGAAAGGAGGGTGTGAAGAGGACAGAACCAGGTTCTGCTCAGTGATTCCAAGCAATAGGACAAGAGGCAAGAAGCAGAAACTGATGCAGAGGAAATTTCACCTGAACATGAGGAAGAACTGCTTCACTGTGCAGGTGACTGAACACCAGAACAGATTGCCCAGAGAGGTTCTGGCGTCTCCCTCACTGGAACTTTGTGTATGCAATCCTGTGCCATGTGCTCTAGGATGGCTCTGCTTGAGCAGGGAGGCTGGACCAATGTGGTCCCTTCCAACTTCACCTATTCTGTGAACATACAGATGTTGGCCACATCAGGTTAAATGTGATGCCAGATACCCCATAACAAAGCATAGTAACAACAGCAGTCCCTGGAGAATTAAATGAAACCAATAATTAAACCAGTGAAACTGCTTCTAGCCTTTATTGAACTATACTGGGGTCAGTTACTTTAAAAATAACTACACAGGTCTGTTCACAGTAGAATAAGGAAACGTGGCTCATGATGTGGTGATGGTAATGAAAACAGTTCAGAGGCAACAGCTGTAAGAGGTGCACGTTAGTATTTTCCCTTGTAAAGAGCAATCAGCTCCTTGATTCTCCTCTCCTTGGTTAAAATAGTAACCCCCCTACCAACTAAGAAGTTAATACCAGGGTTGCTCAGTTGTTATTCTTGTGTCCTCACTGTTTTCACACGTCTTCATCAGGAAACAGGGCAGAACACTGGGTCAAATACCGGGCCTTAACTTCACAGCTGCATAATGCAGTGACATGCTGCTGCCTGTCCTCTGGGAGCAGAGTAAGGAGCCTTATGCCTAGGCAGAGCTTACAGTGCAGTGGCAGACTGAGCTCTGCCACTCAGATAACCCTAAAATACCCCTCCTAAGATAAGACTGCTCTGTACTCTGGTGGATAAGAGAGACGGGTATTTGACTTTAAATAACTCTGGCAGTCTTGCAGGTGACAAGATTCAGGAAGGGAAAATGCAACTGTCAGGCAGATTTTCTGAAGATGATTATTTTAGTTGGGAGCAGTGGAAATAAAGATCAAGACAGTGAGGCTGACTGTGAACCTTTGGCAAAAGGCTTCTGCTCTAAAATGCATGGATAGTCCCAAGCATGAAATGGCTCAAGGTTGTGAGTAACAACTAAGTTTACATGTCTTAGCATTAAAGTGAGTGCCTACTGAGAGCTGAGGCTTGTTAGCTAATTTTGAGCACAATCTTTGCACACTGAGATGTGTATACTCTCTAAAACCTAGTATTTGTTCCTATAAAATGGCAGGAATACAATATTTACTTGCATGGATGTACAGGTCTCCAAAATTATACTTGCAGTAGGTGTGGTGAACTCTGTTTAAATAAAAAAGCATCTTTGTTTACAGAGACAGCACACGTTTAACTGTGATAACTTTTAATCTATTAATTGAATTGCTGTAAACGAACCTCTAGGGAACCTTCATATGTTTCACACTTGGCAAGTTGTGCAGACAGGCTCTTGACTTTCCCCCTTTCTGTAATTATTCCAGTTCTTTGTCATCTTAGTTGACTGTAAATGCCTAGAACTTTATGGAATGAAATTTGTTCTCTCTCCACAGATTCAATCTTTCGTAAAGAACGGAATGAAAGAAATGTACTTGAAACCTTGAATGAAATTTCCCCATGACACCTTGCTTTTTTGTTTTGTGGTTTTTGTTTGTTTGCCCACACACAGATGGGAAGTTGCAACATCAAACCACAGCCTGCTCGAAGAGCCTGTGAACAGCCTGACCTTTAGCAGAGGGTGAGCTCAGAGAGATGAGAGTTTACAGTGTCCAGCACTGATGCATGTTAGTGCACATTGTGCCTGGTGGGCTGAGCATGCGAGGGCTGTTGAGGGAAGGAGTCTTCCTAGTGACATAAATGGAAGGATCCTTCCTAAAGCACTATCACACATCAATTACAGGGAACTTGCGGCTAGAAATTTAAATGAAATTCTTGTGATCTGCATATTTGTACAGTTTTAAATGCTTTAATTTCTTTCCTGTCAAAGTTTGAGCTAGCTGCATCCTACAGAAGCCAGGGTCAAGTTTCTGCAGTTAATATCCAAAACGGAGTTAACAGCTTCATCCTTGACACTATAGATAGACACTACAGAGTCATAGTAAACTGAACCTTTGTTTATATCCATTGTGAACAGAGAACCAGTCACAGTGTGTTTGCACATGATCCGTGTTCAGCTGTAGGAGAGAACTATATGGCACACATAAATCTTGGGAAGCAGCCTCTCCTGAATACTCACCAGATCCTATAAGAGCACAGATCAGCACCATGGAGTTATATTTTATTTCTGGAGCACTCCTGTCGTCTGAGAGCAGTCTGTGTAGAATCTGAACAAGCTGAGCATTTTCAAGATCCTTTTCAGCAGTGACTGAAATACAAGTGAAAATTTGTAAGTCTGGAAGTGCCACTTGCTTTGACACTTCCATGTGTCATCCCTTTATTGAAACATGATCTCTCACCAGAGTGAAAGGCTGTGGTGCATAACTCATCGGTATAAAACTCAAGTACATATTTGATGGTATGATGACAAGAATCACAGCTCTTGCTATAAAAATGTGAAATTGTCTAACTGCTTGAAAGGACAGTCACAGAGTTTAATGATGAAATTCAGTCTTAACGTTCAGAAGGGTGATGGAAAAGCCATGAGGCTTTCTAGCCGTTTAGGCCAACACCTGGAATATTTCAGCTTTCAACAATTCCATTGCCTGAATTTGCTTTTGGAAATTCTGAGTAAATAAAGATTGTGTAGTTCTTGATTCCATGGTAGAGGGAGCTCAGGGTCCATTATAAAGCCTGTGGAAAACTTTTCAAGATCTCCATTTGAGTTACTGCCTCTGTAGCTTTCTAAGATACATGTACTGAATTCGGGCTCAACCTTTAAATGCCTGAAGACAAGACAAAGAGATGATTCATGTGAATAGGAACGTCTTTCATTTTATTTAAAACAATTCCTTGATGTATTGGCAGCGATTCAAAAGTTGAACAGAGCATTCTTGTAGTACACAATGGCAAGAGATGAAATCAAGAACAAAAATATGTAAGGTTGTTTGTTTAGTTCCTTAGTTAATAAGCAAGTAAACAGGATAAAAAAAACCCCTCTGTTGAGCATTTACTTTCCTGTTTCAAAAGCTGAGGTACTACAAACACAGGTCAAGACATGTAATCATGTCTGCCTACATATGGCAATTCTTGCACTTAATCCTGGGTAATTTAGTGAAGACACACTGGGGGCATTAACCGCCTTCGTGTATTCTCTAGTTCTTACTTATGAGGTAAGTGGACTCTTCACTTTGAAAAGCTCTCTCAAAAGTAGATTAACGTTCCAGTGTAGGAATGTGGTCAGGTCATATAGTCTCTAGTCTAAGGTATGTTTGCTTTCTGAGTTTTACCCAAAATCTGAAAGTTAAGCTGGAGGGCTTTTCTAGATCACTCCACCGCCTACCAGAATGATGGAGTAGATCCTGTATAACCAGCACTCTCCAGTTTCCTGCATAACATGATGGCTTGCCCATGTCTGCATGAACCACAATGGAAAAACTGAAAGGCAGGGGGAAGGAGGAGGGTATTCTACACTGCATTCTGCCTCCATGGCTTCTCTTGAGCACAGACTGGAAAGGAAACAGATGGAGTGAACTCCCGGGATACTCACCTAACTCTAGAGCCGCTATCAATGCCAGTGCAACGAGAGCTTCGTTTTGCATTATTACGTGTTCACTGGTCGCCATGGTTACTAAATGCTTGATGCCACCGCTCTGTACAATGGTCCTAATTACATCCTAAAATAAATAACGCAAAGATGACAAAATTCTGCATTGCATACAAACTGTATTAAATAAGGGAACTGTCAGGGATGCTGTGTTATCTTTGGATAAGGGTACTCGTTGGCTTTGTGCACATACAATCACTTTATACATCAATGTACAGACATGCAGGCCTATGTATTACCTGTTACTGCTCTGCAATTGTAAGGTACAGTGTGTTAAACCAAGGCAGGTAACCCCATAACTAAGTTAAGAAACACATAATGAACTCTTTTCCAGGTTACGTGGTGTAACTCAAGTTCTCACGCTGTGCCATCAATCATCAAATAATCAGGGGTTCAAAGTATCCAATAATATATATACTTAGGTTAAGGAAACACACAAACATAGTTATAATAAAATTATTAAATGCTTCATCTCTCTCCGTGAATTTTCAGAGTTTCTTCAAAATGTTCAGATAAGTCACAAATATGACATGTTATTATGTAACAGAAATGGTGTACTTGAAAAGCTGTTTAGACATAAACAGGAAAACAAGCAGTGGTATCTTATTATGGAATTTTTCTTCAAATACAAAGGAAGTAAGGAAAAGGTATGTATGGGACACCAGTGTGTTGGTTTCTGTTCTAAAGCCAGCTATTAAAATGAGCTGTTGTGCAGTACTGCTGCCCAGTATCTAGGAACTTAAAATGTCATTTAACTGTCTAAAGTAGATAAAAAATACACAGCTGGGATTCTGTTTTCAAGTCCAAAATTTGTTCCAACTTATGTGACAAGAGATCAAGATTATAGTAGACTAATACTCTACAGGTATTAGTTATAATTTCACAAGTGGTTGTGCACCTCATGATTTCACTATCTTATATCCCAAAAATACTTGCAAATTGTTTGCCTGAAAAATCAGGTTGCTTGGCACGCTGAAAGGAGACTGTTCAAGGAAATGTGGATTGGTTTTTTTATTTTTTTTTATTTGTCCTGTGAGTGCACAAAGGTTTGAAGTAGCATTAATTTCTTGAAACTAGAATACGATGTAAATTTTTCATCTATATCTTAAATTTCCATTTAAAACACATCCCCCTTTCTTACACCAGCCACAAGCCAAAATAGTGAGATGAATAGTCTCACTACTATGAGACTATAACATAAATTAAAAAAAAAATAAACATCTAAACCTAAACACAAAATACTATCTCTAATACCTTAAATCCCAACCTCCACAAAAAAACAAAACAAAACAAAACAAAAAAAAAACAAACAAACAAAAAAACCCAAAAAAACCCCCAAAAAAACCCCAAAAAACCAAAAACCAACACTCCAAAGTAGTTTTCAGACTGAGATAATTTGGGAACTGCTAAGTTCTATTTGAATTGGTGTGGAATTTTGGGTATATAAGGCTTAAGAACCAATCAGCATCTTTGACATCAAAATTTTTTATTTTGTAGGTGAACCTCACCCTTTAAAAGGCAGCACTGAATAGATGACAGCCATCAGGTTTGGTGCTAGTGTGGCTGAAATCACAGGTACCTACTTCAGTTTTGTAGAATGACTAAGACTGACTGTTGCCTTTATAAATATTACCCCAAAACATTTAAAATTAAAAGCCAAATTCAAACCTGATATTGTTAAGAGCCATACAGCTGTACTCATATTCAAACCTAGAGGGCAGCAAAAGCTTAGAAAACCCCACCCTCTCAGCTGTGTTATCCTCTTCATGTCAAATTTCCTCTGTGAGTACATGCACCCAACAAAAATTAATTCACCTGTAATAATGCTGTTAATTTCTGCCTTAATATCTATTTGATGTAATCAGTAGTGTCTCCATATTTAGAATTGAATTCTCTTGTCCTATAGAGAATATTTATTCTCACATCTGTGGTGGTGTTTGCCATCCATGCAAGTGTGTTGGGGACTTTGGGGAGGGAGGCAGAAGAAGTAAGAACCAGAAAAATGAATCCTGATCAGTTTTAGAGGCTGAACATAAAATGGAGAAAGGGTATTAGACAGAGACAGTGATGTTAGCAATCAGCAAAGATTTAAATCCCTGTGAGGCCTGTTGATTTGTTCTTGGAGACACTCAGTACACATCAGGCCCCTACTATATTTTTCACTTCATAAATGCCATGGATGAATGAAGAGGTCAGTGTTACAGTCCGAGCTCTCCAAATCACACTTGCTATTTAAGTTCAGTAATGCAGCCTGTGTTCATATCAGTGAACATGCTAGAGGAAGTCTGAGCCTGAAATAGCCTGTCTCCAGAGGAGATGTTCGTCCTTTATAAAGCTCTTTGTCTAATACTCAGCTGAACAAGAATGATGGACTTGGACTGCTTAGGCAAAGATATTTGATTGATGTGAAAGTGTTGGGAGGGGCAGATGAATTTTTCCTGATGTTATACCTTTTGCCATATACAAGCAAGCTTTTGTTTGAATAAATTATCATTTCTAATGATCCATCAGAATCTTGAAATTCTGCAATATGCTGTATGAAGAGTAGGGAGACAGACTATTTCTGGATCTCAGCTTTATATAAATATATAGCAAGATCCTAACAACTGAGTTCACTGATTCTTCATATATAGCATCATTAAAACATAGAGAATACAGCATGCTGAACTTCTGCAGGATACATTTAAAATAAAAATCAGTCAAGCCTTGGGCAGAGGAGATTTAACACATGAAAACCCAAGCTGGCTTGCTGGAAGGATTGCAAGGTGAAGGGTTGGTTACCAACAGGAATGCACAGGTAACTCTTGGTTCTGACAAGCTGACCTTTTTCTCCACTAACTTACTTTTGATTTGCTGTGTCGTATAAGTGCAGAAAGTAGTCTGTTGGACTCTCCCATCACACCTGCGTGATCCTTGGCTTCACACCACTCCACCAAGCGTTCCACCAGTTTTACGTTTTTGCCCAGCTGTTCAGCTGCTTCCGCTACATGATGCCGGAGCCAACAACACAACAAAAAGGTTGTCACTTTTTTAAAGCAAGTGCTAGAAAAACAAGCTGAAAGTTACTAACTTGAAGGAGTTAGAAGAACTTCACTAGCCTGCACTACCAGTTGGTAAAGTCTAGGTTGCATTGAAGCAAGTAAAGCCAGTCAAAATGAAATGAAATAAAAAATCCAGAAAAAGATTCATAGTCCAGTTTTTGAAACAACTTATCAGCCCAGTTAATGAAGCTTGTGCACTGATGAAGAGCAGGGAAAATACAGGTGATACCACACCCCCAGCTGAGCTGTGAGCCAGCTCAAGAATTAAAAACCAGGAGGGACTGCTGCCAGAAGGGAGCACTGTGGTCAGTTAGATCAGGTTTGATAGACTGTAAGTCACGTAAGTTTCTTCAAAAAAAGTCTATTTCACATCCAATGGCTTTTCTAGAACTAGAATGGATCTTTTGAAAAAATCTGTAGGACTGAGTCAAAAATAAATACACAGCTAATTAACCTCATGAACTATTTCTGGCTTTTAGCAGACTTCTGATTTTATAAATCCTCACCCTGGAACAAGTTGGTAACTAAAAGATGCTTTTTCTTTTTGGAATTGCAGTCTATCAACTAATAGACTATTATCCTGTTCCAAGGACCGAGGTACAGCCAGGGAATACAGTAAGTGAACAGCAGAACAGGAGTGGTAGCTCAAAACACTTATACCTCAATACACACTTGTAATGTGACAGTGTAAAGAAGTTCAAAAATAAATAAGCATTTGACACCTATTTGGAGGGTCGCTGGTAGTCAGTTCAGGAGTTCTGCAAAAAAAAATCAACCCATATTCCTCTCCTTTTGCATATGTACTAGATTGATTTCATGACTTCAGGAATGAAAATTAGAAAAACTCTGCTTCTCTCTTTTAAGAATCTTGGCAGCGTATCACAGACTGAACCAAAGAGAATCATTTAACATAGAGAACAGTTTATTTTTACCTTGTGCATCTATTAACATTCTTAATGTTCCCAGCAGCTTGAACTGAACGGGGGGCATCTCCGATCTGAGAAATTTCAATACAGCTTCTGCAACGCCAGCTGATAGCATCTTAGCCTTATTTACAACTGCATGAATAAAGAACAGGGATTGAGCTCAAAAACATTTCTGGAAGATGCAGTTAATTTCAGAGCTGGACTGGAAGCAAATTTTCAGATGTGGTTTGAAAAAGAGGTTGTGAGCACAGACTTCAGGAACAGTGGCGCTGGTGATACTGTGTTGTGGAAAAATGTCACGGTTCCTGTGAATTAAGTGCTTTTTCCATGCATGCACATCTAAATTTCTGTATTCAGCTTGAGCACCACCAAAGGGGTAGACTCCTCCCTTTGGTGTAGGAAAGGTATCTTCCACAAAATGCATCAGGCAGGAGCCCAGGCTAATACTTGCACCCCTAAATAGAAGGAAACTTCTCTGAGTTCCAATCACACTCTTCTGTTTCTCACAGGAAAAGGAACCAAAGCATCCAATTAGCAGAATAACCTCTTACCCAGTTCCAATACTTCATACAAATAACACTCTAGCCTGACATGCCTGGAGTCTGTAGTCTTTTGTTGCCTTATTCCCCTCTCCAACCTCTCTTACATCCTTTCTACTAGTCCATGTTCTCCACTTTCACAGAGCTCTCTAAATGCATTTAAGGTGCAAACCTTGCCCAATAGCCTACTTGCAAAAAAAATAGTTATTAGGTATTTGAAATAGTGTTTTGACAGAGCTCATCACTGAGGTCAGTTATTACTTGCTTGGTTCTTTCTAACAATGTACAGGGATGGTTATGTAGGTCTCTGGCAGACACCCTTCAGCATAAGCTACAGAGAAGCTGACTGATGGAAGTGAAAAGAATGACTCACCTGAGAAAGGTAAGTAAATGGAATACTGCTAAACCTCAGTGGGTTAAGTTATGTATGCATGATCATTTCTAAAAGTTAGGATTTGTCAAAACCAAAAATAGTAAAATAAGGTTATGTGGATGAAAGACTTATTTTTGGCTTGGCACAAGAAACCATACACAAGTGTTACGGATTTGCTTTGTTGTTTTGTGCGCGTGGTCTACCTTATGCTTGGGTAATCAAAACTCACACAAATTAAGTTATTAAAAATGACAAAATTAGCATTCAGCTTACTGCCAACAAACAGTATCTAATTGCAATGGGCTGGCTATTCTGTCAGTCTACCTCCAGCTCTAATTTGGCAACTTTCAGTGTCTTTAGTAAGATGCAGTGTTTTAAGAAAGTGGGCACTGTTCTCTGGTGGGGACCCTCAGCTGTGAGACAGATTGCAAATGAAGCAAGCAGAAAGAAAAAGAAATATGCAATGCTCTGGACAAAAAGGATTGAGAAATCATACTCAAGGCCTCCTCAGCTCCTCACCAATTACAAGGCTGCCCTTTCTTTGGTGGGGGATACTGTGGGATCAGAGTGGCAAGGGACAGTCACTATGCCTGTGATGTATTCAGAACTGCTTTTCTGAACTGCTGTGCAACGGACACAAAAGCAGTGATGGGCCAGAATGAAAAGCAGCAGTCTGACCTGCCTCTAGGACTGTCAGTCAGTGCTCCCACCCACATTCCCTGGGGGGTACAGCAGGAGAACAGAATTTCACCTTTGCGTGGTTAGCAATGCAAAGAGAGGCTTACCAGGAATAGCCAGGTTTCTGAGAGCACTCAGTGCAGCGTGCTGCACAGTTACATTTCCATCCTCCACATGTCTGTCTAGCAGATCCATCAGCTTTTGAACTATGCCATTATCCACCATATGGATGCAGTTTCCGTCTGTGCGAGATGTAACAAGTCATTTGTGAAGGGGAGAGTATTACTAAGATTTTTACAATAGCTTCTTATGACTAGAAGGGTTGTTTCCTTGCTCCTTTTTAGATTTCATTGTTGAGAATTTGACCATCATCACTGCGAGAATTGCAGTGCTCATGACAAACTTATAAGAGTGATAGAAGAAATCAGAAGAAGGCAGAAATCCCCCTTTACCCCAGTACATGTGCAAAATAATATTTTTAAAGTAGGTTTAATGCTTTTGAGGATTGTAAAGTTTAAAACTAGTGATGTTGCTGTGTAACTCAACAGCAGCTTTACTGCAACATAGTTCTTGTTTGCAACTCTACAGACAGCATGATAGAGGGGCACACATAAATTTACATAAGCTATTATGGCATGTTCTTACCATTTCTGGCAAAATTTGCAATAGCCAGTGCTCCTGCAAGCTGTAGCTGATGACTATTGGAAGGAATCCATGAAAGTACTCTTTGGAACACACTGCCTTTTCCTCCTTCAAATAACTTTTGCATGGATTCATCTGGGGTAAAAAGCACAGAGAGTCAGCCAGCCAAAGTGTTTGTCAGAGAAACTTCTCTTTATATTTGTGAGGCTCTGCTGGTTCCACTACAATTAATCCAATCCTGCAATGAGGGACAAAATCTGACCTGTTAAATATTTACCTGGTGTGCAGCCGGTCATCTAGGTTATTTAGAAAATTAATAAATAGTGAAATTCAGCAGCCAAACAGCATTACAATTATCTGCTGTTGCTTTGCAGAACATAGTGACAGCCCATCCTTACCTCCAAGCAATAACAGAACCATAAGATCAGAAGCTGTTTTAAGCTCTGCAATATCATCCTCTTTGTCACTGTCCACAGTCTTCTGGACAATCTCAAGTAAGCACTCCACCAAACCAGCTTCAACCAGCTGCAGTTTAATGACATCTGGAAAATAGCATGGATAACAGGAGTCAGAATCAGGATTTTAAATGCATCTGTCCTACACGCATATGCAGGACGGACTGTAAGAAACAGTGATGTCAGTGTTTTCATCGACAACTTGTGTACATAAAACCACAAGTTCTTTATTTGAAATTCTTATGGCGAACTTCTGTTATCATTCATCTAACAGGCTCTCTCTGGCTCTGCACTGCCTAATTTAGAGCACAGTCACAAGCTGAAGGTGTATGGAGCTCTTCACTTCTATAAATGAGGATATTTCTCTACAGTAAACTTCTGGCACCTCCATCATGGCACAGCAGACTCATAGGGACTGTGCTGTGTTCATGCTTTCCAAAGACAGACAGTATATCTGCCATTTGTTGAAAGGGCTGCAGGAAGAGTGCAGAAGGTCAAATCCAAAAGGTTGGGTTGGCAGAGAAGTTTGTTCTGGAAACTGATGAGGCAAACCAATTTCTTAGTTGTTATTCAAAACAAGGGTTGAGAAGGTAATAAATTTTTTTTTCAAGTGACATAGAATCTGGGAACAATTATTTTAGAAACAAAATATTTATCAGATATTTCCCTTGGAATCTTCTTTACATGCCTAAACTCCCTTTCTGTTAAGAGAGAATGGCAGGCTCTCTTATGCTATGTTAGGTCTCTTCATACATGGAAGTGATTCTGGTAGTTTTTGCAGGCTGATTTTGAAAAATAGTCACAAAGCTCTGCAGAAGTGTGCAAAAGAAGTTTCAGTTTTCTACATGATACAAAAAGGTGTTTAACCCAAGTTAAAATATTTCTAGGCCGTGGCTTTGGAAATATTTTTTTCACACAGTTTACAAGCCACACTTGGGAGAGGAAGTGTGTTCTACCTCTGGTGAAGGATGTGTCTGACTGTCAGTTTCCTGGTGTCACTAGGCTTTTTGCCTCGTGAAATTCATTGTTCCTTTAAGAGCGGCCGACCTTCTCATGAACTTTGTAAGGAAATGCAAAATGTCCAGTTGGGATTTTTTTAAAAATAGGCTCTTTTGCACTGAGGTGCTTTAAAAAATAGAGAATACCCTTAGCTATAGAATACAGGGTTGCAGATGTTCTGTGATTTGAAATTGAAATTGCTTCACCAGCATGCTTAATCAACAAGTACATTAGAAAAAACCTTAAAACACCCCAGTCACCAAAATCCAGACTCTGCAAATACTTAATTGAGATGATTTTCCCTTCTGACCAATTGCTAATTATCTACAATGAAAAGCAGCTAAACAGTACCAGCAAAGTGAACTCATCTATGTATGCTTTGAATCCACAGTGGAAGTGTTTTTCTGACTATCTCTCAACATCTGAGCATCTGAGTTAGGGTCAGCAGCAGTGAATTTCTCAAATCTTATTGCAACTAAAAAACATACTCTAAGAAAAATTAAGCATTTGAACTGACATATATCAAACACACAAAAAGTTCAACCCTATTTTGTGTCATTCTGAGGATGGAACTATCTTAGAGCAGATTTTAAATTATTATATAATAAATTATATATTTTGGAAAAGATGTGCACTTTTAGAGCTGAAAAAAGGAATTGATTTTCCATGCCACTTAAAAGTCAAAATACCTTTTTAAATTCAAAGTTTATCCTGACTTATACTTTGTAAAACAGACACACACAGAGTGTCCATGCACAACAGAACAGGATGAAACATAAATCTGAGTTTGCAGTTCTATCTAACAATCTATTCAATTAAAAAAAGCTTTAATGCTGAAGTGGTTAAAACAGAGTTAGAGAGCCATCAAATACTGTGGTGTCTTCCCTACACAGAACTGCTTCCCACATCAGTCCAGCTCCACCAGTTAACTCATTTCTTTATTTCCATTAAGGGCAGATGATACACTGTACAAGCAACCTTTGTCTGATCCTTTGTTCCTCTGGAGGAACATCCTGGAGGGGTGATCAGGGGTGCACATCAATTCCTGCTCTGGCTTGAGCAGTGAATCAAACTCCCAGGGGCTGCCTGGGGCTATGTAAGATACACGACCAAACTCCCAAATTAAATTCGTATGATCTCTCAATGAACAGTAAGGGCAGAGTGTCCAGCCCTTAGCTCTGCAATTGACATGCCCCTAGCAAAAATAATATTATAGGAAATGGAACTGCCAGTGGCTCTGCGATTCCAGGAAATGATGTCCTGGAGCTCCAATGGTCTATGAACACTTGAGCCAATGTTTGCAGACAGATGTTGTGAAGCTCTCTAAAAAGCAGCTTTTGATATTCCCACTGTGGGCAAAGAGCAATAAAATATAACATAATTGTATACAGAGTGAATGAGTGATGGAATTCACATTAACAATGTGCTGGCTCCTGTCATATGCTCAACAATTAAGACCTATTCACTTTTCATGACATTACAATCACAAGGATCAGCTGTGGTGGCTTTGGAAGGAGACAGCCCATTACTCTGCATTTAGTGACTGAAAAACACACCAATATACTGAAATAAAAATACACATAAGAGAATGAGTAAAAGAGTAAGAAAAAAAAAATTCTCACCATTTTCTGCCAGAGGGGCCAAAACTTCAAAAATCATCTCTTTTTTATCATGCTCTATTTGCTTCTTGAACAGTTTCACAAGCTCTTCAGCAATGTTTGTGTAGGCAAACTGCTCCTTACTTGACTCTGTGAAGCAAAATGAGAAAATCAGTATAAAGTAAACAAACCACATAAGAAGGTAGAACTACTTTTTCTCTTTGTTACCAGCTTTATTCAGCAAGATGACTAACTGCTCTTCACAGACAAGAGCAATAGACTCATGCTTGCCACGAAATGAAAAGATAAATGTCTGACACTTTTAATTTGCTGACCTGAATTAGTTATGGTTAAAGCTGTTAAAAATATATAAATATATGATTCAAGGCTGTTTGGTCTGTTTTTGCCCATCAAAATATAAGCTAGCTATACAAACAGTAATAGTACAAAAAGAAGTCTTTGATTTCCCTCATCTTAACAGAAAGAAGAGCAGGTTATATACTTCATTTTCTATGGGAGAGATGAAGATTTGCACCAAATGCTTTAATATTTACATGGTCTCATGATGGTGACATTTCTTTTGAAATCTGTGTGTGACTGTTGCTGGGCCATCTCACACTGCACAGATACAGCATGAAGCATTTTACAGATGGGCGAGGTTCCTACCAGATTAGCCAGCAGGTCTTCAAATGTACATTCAGCAAAAGCATCTCTTATCCCATTGCCTGCATCATATTCCTCCTCACTGGCAGTATTACAAGGGATGCAGGTGGTAGGGCTGGTGCTTTGCATTCTCCAGTTGCCACCTCCTGAGGGCCATCTGCAGCCAGAAAACCTTCCAGCACCTTTGCTATTGCTCTGACAGATGCTTAGGGATTACTTTACTGTAGAACTGACCCCAAAGATTTGGGAAAAGCATGAACTGCAGTCCTGGACACTTTTGTGCACATCTCATCATTTTCTCTCACTGTGCATGGTTGCACAGTATATTCTATGAGGATTTTTGATCTTTCCAGTATTTTAGCAGATCCATCACTGGTTTGTGCCCTGCTTTGACACAGAATTAGAGACATATAATGCTGTTCAAGGGATTCGTGCAATGCTGTTGTCTCATAAGAGATGAAAAATGATATCGTCACCAAAACAAATCCCTGAAGTTACAAGGCAAAAATAAAATAATACAGTTACAAGGTGATTGACTATTGCTTAAGGGAGAATAAAGTATTACAAAGCAAATTAATTTTGTGCCAGTCTTAAAGAAAGAGCACCTTTTCAATGTGTATGAACTGGAAGGGAAGCAGCTGCTGTAAAGCTTCTTTCCCATGGTTCTCATTAATCACCAAGAGAGAGCTGGATCTTTCCAAAGAGGGAAAGGAAATTCTCAGTGAGTCTACCATTCATTATATTTAATGTCATTATGGTTTTGGTTGCATTTAAGCACTCAAACTTCCAGTGTATGACTCTTACACTTTCTGCTGCGCAGACAAAGTACACAGTGCCCAACCTGCAGACCTCTGATTCGTTCATTTCTTTAGTGCTACCTTGATGGCTTTTTCTGCTGTTGATTTGTTAAGAAGAATTGTCTCCTGTAAATAAATTTATTATGTGTATGATCAAACTTAACTTGGTAACACGACACATTCTCTGGCCTTGAAATCTATGAGCTCAGGCCACCAAGTACTACAAACTCAGAGATATGTTTTTTGAATTTTGTACTGCTGAATGTTCTTAGATGATATCCTAAGTGCTGTGTATTATTTACTCCAGTGTAAAAAAATCCCAATTCATAAAACTAGAATTTCCCCAATTATGTTAGCAAAAGAACAATATAAACCACAAATGTTAATAAAACACAGGCCTTAACAACCCATTGATTTACACATGGTTGAATTCCAATGAAAACTGATCTGCTTGAAAAGACATCAGATCAAAGCAGGGCCACAAACTTCAATTTAAATGAAGTTCTAACTAAAATTAACATTTATTCATGATTTATACATGGAGGTATTTAGACTAGAGTATATTAAAATTCTGCACCTAAAATAATACTGTATATGCAGATTAATGACTGTGCCTGCCTCAATTTCATTCAGAGATTTTCATGAGCCAAATTTAATCTCGATAAAACTTTGTGGAGCTACACCAGGATACAATATTTATATTATTAATAAATAATTCACATTTAGTAGCAGTGCTATGGAAATACTATTCAGATGATTTAAAATGTGCTTAGTTGAACTGAAGCACAGTAACGTAAAACATAAGGTTGAATTAAGTACCCAAATAAATTTCAGTTACTGAAAGGGGAAAAAAAAAGAGACAACTATATATTCTAGAGAAAATAAGCAAAAATTACTTGTCTGTTATTGTTGAATGTACCAAAAGGACTTGAATGAGCTTTTGCTAGTCTTTAACTAAGACTTAACATTATGAAAACTGTATGTAAATTTGAGATTAGTATCGTGGACTTACCGAGTTCTGCTAAATTGCCAAATGCAACAAGGCACATTTCTGTCAGAGCTGCATTTTGGCAATGAATGCCCAACAATTTCACTAACGTAGGAATAACACCCATATTGATAAGCTGTGACTGCAAGGTATCTACATAAAAAGAGAGTACAACAGTGAATTAGCATTTCTCTTCATAGTACTGTTCTTTTAACCAAAAAAGCATTTTTCACACAAAGCAACTTCTAGGCTAAGCAGCATTAAAATGTCTGTCTCCTCTACTCTTCAGACTAGGATTTGGTTCAGATTTGAGATATGGACTCATAATTCTTGTCCCTGGCAATGGAGTGTACTTCCAGAAATACTCCTTCCTGATCTGTTCATAGGGTATAGTGAATTATGCAGCTACTGACAATTTTGTGGTCATCAGGTTCCTAATAAATGTCAGGTTTGATTCTGGGCTCACTGAGACTAGCTGACTGAAATTGACCTGAACTAGGTCAATGAAACAGTAATTTATCTGAGAGCTTTTTCTATATACTCTTTTTAAAATTAAAGATTAAAACTGAAAAATTAAAATTAGAATGTATATAAACTAGCACTGAAATAAACATGAAAAGTTTCATAAACACAGGAAGTCACAATGTAGATTATGAAGAGCTTGAGAAAAAAGAAAGTTTAATAAAGACAAAAAATGGAAGGTTTAAGAAAAGTCCTTAGAAGCCATTCTGATAATTTCTTGCACAGGATGAAAGTTTATAGTATTTACAAGTAAGAAAAGTATTGCTCCTAGGTGTCTGCAAATAGAAAGATGCTCTGATGGTTAGGCAGAAACATGATTGGTTTAAAAGATTATTTATAACAGTATTTCCTCTTACACATTTTACCTATAACATAGCAAAGAAGAAAAACATTGTTTCACAGTTGAATAGAATGAAGCAGACATAAACACACCAGATGTTGTTTAGTAATTTTCCTAAGCATCTTTTTTTCCTGTGTTTCTAAAGCACTTCAACTATGTTTAAATGTTACAGACCCAAAAGACAAGGATCCAAAGCCCAGTGACATCAAGAGAATTGTATTACTTAATTTAGCTTTTGGTCAAGTCCTACTGCTGAGTTCTGGGGTGGGGTTTTTTTGTTTGTTTGTTTTTTCATTTTTTTGGTTGGTTTTTTTAGTGTTGTTTTCTTGTTAAGGAATTCATTCTAGGCAACTGAAATCAGTTGGAGTTCTTACATGTGTGGCATCAGAGCCATAAAAAATTGCAGATTTTTACAGGGAGATAAAAACATATGATATGACATCTGAAGTTTAGCAAATTTAGAATCATCTCATGTTCTCAAAAAACTCCTTGAAATTTTCATATGATCAAAGTTATGAAAGATTCCAGAATGTTTACCTCATTTGTATTCAGTATAAAATACTTTGATAATAATTATGAATTTGATATACCAAGTAAGTAAATGGCATGGTTATTATAGGTTATTGGGGATGAGCAGGAATCCTTATGGCTCGACATCTTTAATAAAACTGTATTACTTACCAGTAACTGAATTTCCTTTTTTGGGGGGAGGGATTACCTCTTCCACAGATTCGTGGTCTTTAGTGAAATTTATGAGAACGCCATGTCAGACACCAAAGAGCTGTTAAAGTTGTCAAATTTCAGGTAAGTACAAATTGTACTAGCGCATGCATTGAATGCCATTTTACCTCTGGCAGATATGTGAGTCACTACTACACCCTCCTACTTCATTCCAAACTGACTGGAAAAATCTATCTTTCAATAGGAAACCTGGGGAGAGAGGGAGATGGAATGGTTCTACAGAGAAAATTGTTGTGTAGGAGAACTCAAGTTACTGGTAAATAATCTGTTTTTGTCCTTGGTTTGTGATTGTTCCCTGTAAACACTTAAAAATTCTGAAGGAAAACTGGTCGTCATGGAGAGTGGGAGAACAAAGACACAAACCACAAATGCCATAGAAAATTATTTGAAAAGAAATTGTTTTGTTACTAGACTATACCTTTAGTCACTCTAAAAATCTCTTTATCCAACCGTAATGGATAAAGAGACAATCTCTATGGACTTCATTCCAACATCAGAAGCATAAACTCTCCATTTTGAGCAGGCTTTTAGTTCTGCTGTCTTTCTTAATGCAAAATATATAAAAAGCAAGGACGGAAACCACATAATCTTTGAAAGGAAATAGGAATCTTAAGAGTCAGATAGAAAGATATATCATTGTTCATGAGGAGCATGGAGTGCACTGACTAAAGGACCTCTAGAATTTCCAAATTAAAAAAAAAAAGAAAAAACCCCATATACTAAGAAAGAACAATTGTATTGGGTCAAAGTCAAGTATTATACCAGACTCCATACCAGTCTGATTTTCCCAGAGTAGAAGGATGGCACCTGAGTACAGGAAATATCTACAGCGATAAGAATGGCATTACAAGAATTGACAATAAGGTAAACATTGCCTCAACAGCAGTAAGTGTTAATTTAAAACTTATACATTTTCTTCTTTGACAAAGACAGGGCAACCCTGTGAGTCACAAGGCTGCACAGGAAGCAAGACCTTTGAAAATAAAAGGCTGCCAGCAGCTATTTGCTATGTTTATACTTAAGCCTGGGCTTGCCATACAAATTCTGGACCTGACATTTACATCTGTCATTATCACCAAGAGGGGGCTCTTTCTCTAGCAGAGTCTATTAAGCATTTTAAGAGAAAAGTATCAGGCATCTCACTGGTATGGAGACCTACAGCACTTTTTAGTTCAGAGAAATTAAAAATATCTAAGTGGTTCAGTCTCAGCTGGAGGAACTGCCAGCAGTTCTCTCTCTGCCCTAGGAAAACCTCAGACCAGGTAACTTGGACTAACTGTGAATCTTGGTCTTTCACTGAAGGAAGTGTAAATGCCCTACTAGAGCAGGAAACCACTGTGGGGAAACATGCATCCATCCTCCAATCAGTTGCCTGACACAGGACTAATGCGAGCCATGATGCCAGGCAACGTTGTGCTTCAGGATGAAACAACACTTCTGTCCACTCCTAAGCAGAACTTTATGCACAGAGAGCAGGAAGCACGAAAAACTGAATACTTCTCCTGAATATATGACTTAAAACCACAGTTTACACTGCTATCATGTGTTGCACTATGTCTGTGTGTTCTTTTGGGGTGAAAAGCACTGACAGTGATGCTCTACAGATGCATATACAGGTAGATAAAAGGCAATCAATACATGCGCCAGCACAAAGAATTACCTACCTAAAACTTGAATTTCAATGGCTCCATGTCCTTCGGTGACACACATGGAAACTCCAAAGAGTAAGATCTGAGGAGAATATCCCAAATTGAGAACTTTATTGGGGGCATTTTAGTTAAAAATGCTGATTTAGGCTAATTCATGATTTTGAAAAGAATTTCAGAAAACAACTCATCATTTGTGTCCCAACAATAACTGCGATTATAATACTGAAGGAAAACTAGTTTTGTACAAATTGATGGCATAATTTCATACTCTAGAGAAACCTGCTTGCAATCCCCGCAGCTATGTTAAATCATGACAGAACATAAAAGTGATTGTATTGATTATCTCACTGTGGTAGAGAACATACTTTTTATCTGCTTTTGCATATTTTAGGTTACTTTGCAATTCAGTATATTTAGGCCTTGAGCATGCTAGGCATCTCTAGCTGTGATGTAAATGAAACAAAATGACAAGCATGAAAATTAGCAAAGGTAAGTCTTAGGAGGAAGCATTACTGAAATATTGCTGTCAGACCATAATAATGGTGCCATAAATCTCCCTTTCATTTCTTGTGTATTTACATAGCTTCTGCAGATGATCAACAGTGCACATCAGACACCAACATTCATTCCAGTTGCTAAGAGTTTTGTGAGAATAAGAAAGGCTCAGCAGTTGTATGATTTAACATCAGGATGTCACATTTCACAAAGGTGCTGAAGGAAAGACAATCTTGACAGACTGAAGTTTGCTATGAAATGAAATGAGGCAGCAATCTATAAAGGTAATTATTTTTATCTACATATATAAGCTCACATTTATAGATGTATGTATACTTTCACACATGCATACTGTATCCAGTTAACTCCTGATCTCCAATTTGACTATCTAATTAGCCAATTGGCCTAGTTCTTCCACAATTTCTGCATTTCTTTAAAAAGCCTTCCTGGTTTGTTTTAGAGATCTCGAGAGACAATTTGTTACCTTATGGACTGATCTCATTTACTTGCAAATAGTCTTGCCTCACAGGATTATGGGATCTGCAGAATAACCATTCATATTTCTAACTCTTTTACATGAGTCTTTGCCTAGGATTGTTAGTTTTATTAGATTAGTTATTAGTTTTCCCCTCTTTATCCGAGCCTGCTTTGCTTCTTGCTCTCAAGCAGATGAATGGCTACACAGAAGCTAATAACTGAGAGCAGGGATGAGCTATTTGTGTCTGACTGAGTTTGGGTAGTAAAATAAAATTATGACAAGAGGGTTGAGATAATCTGGGCTGAAGGCAAAGGGATGTTTTCCATCAGAAAAAAACCTCTAATTTCTAGCAGTGCAATTAAATAACAACACTTTTTTCTTTTAAGCTTAAAAGAACTGCAAGAAATGCCAAAGTTTGAGTTTGTTGTCTTAACAATCACAGTTACTATTGAAATGATAAGATACCAAGGAAGCAAAGAAAGAATTGAGAGACAGTAAGCAAAAATAATTCCTGAACACAAGCAGATGACACAAGAACCTTGTAAAAGGAATCCTATTTTTAAAGCTTAGACAACACTGCTATGACTGGAATTACAATTTGCAAGCTCAGTGTCCAGAATCAGGATGAGATACAAGAATGCTCCATTAATTTGCTCTGTTTAGGAAAAGGAAGTCTTACTTGTAGCTGCTCCTTACTTGCCTTCTTTGTAAAACTCATGTATGATAAATCCCTTAAAGTACTCCAGACTGAGTCTCTCATTTTAAAAAAAAAGGCAGGTGATAGTTACTACTAATGAAGTAGTAGGTATTGGAAAAAGAGGGCAATTAGCTGACTGGGAATGACAAACTGTTTGGAATCAACTAAGACAATTTATATACTCTTTTGCTCATAAAATGCTGATGATTAGAAAATATTAGGGTGTTCACAGATAATTAGATGCAACTAAGAACCAAATGTGCTGTAATGGTCCTTATCTGGATAGCTAGTACAAATTAAAAGAGTGCAAGTCATTAAGAGCAGTTAAAGAAATCTTCCAAGTCCCCACCTGTAACTTTTTAACACAGCATGCCAAGCTGGAAAAGATTATAGAAACATGAAAAGAGAATGTAGAAGGGCTATTACAAATACTGAAACACTTCCTCCTTACCTAATATTTTTTCTTTTATTTTTGTCCAATTGGTTTCCATAACTACAGACAAAGAAATCTGTGACTCTAGGCTGCAATCCCTTACTGCTCACCCTTCAGCAAAACCAATGCAGTGTTTTATCTTCTTTGTAAGTAGCTGGGATCAAACCTTTGCAAGTAAATCCAAAAAATGGTATTCATTAAGTTGTGAGTATAATTAACTGTCAGGGCAATCTTAGTTTTGATGTTGAACAGGTCAACAAAGAACTGCATTTAGTCAGAATATTATTCACCTCCTGCTGCAATGCATGGAAGTGTGTGGTTGACTCAGGCTCCTAGTTGACACTGACTGCTGTCCTGGCCCACAGGTGATATTTTTAGACCAGCTCACAATTATGGGCCAATTGTACTCGTGACTTTTAGAACTGGCAAGACAGGTCAACTACCTATTTCTCCATTCACATGCTACAGGTATGGTCACTAAATTTTCTTCTAAAAATTTAGTCCTCTAAATCACCTTTCTTTTTTTTTTTTTTTAATATTGATTTGTCATATTATTTGGGGTTTAATTTAATGGTTGCCACAGTCAGTGAGAAAATTCACAATTTGTGAGAATAAGAAAGGCTCAGCAGTTGTATGCTTTAACATCAGGATGTCACATTTTATGAAGTTGCTGAAGGACACAAATCTAGAAGACACAAATCTTACGCAGTCTACCCATGAATGCTGGGCTAAACATGAGCTGGGTTCCTACAAAAAGGACCCTTCCTCATGGAGACAGCCAAGTGTGTGGGGTAAGGTGGAGGTTTGGTAAACTCCCAGTACTCCTCCCTGATGGTAGAACACTGGGCTGGTGAGCACCCTGATTGAAGAGCTTGGAATACTGCTGCATTTCTCACTTCTGACACTGCTTCAGTGGCTCCTGTGAATAGTGTGAGATGAAAGATGTCCTTTAGCAGAGAGGAGAGCAGCTAGAGAATTCTCCTGGCTGTCACTGAACCACACAACTGCTTTATTGATTGCATCAGAATAAGCTCTCTTCCTAGACGGAATGAGTCATTTATTCAATGTTCCTAACAGTTAAGCTGTTCAGAAGCTGCTTGTTTGGGAGATTTATCTCATAATTAGTTTTCCTAGAGAAGATCTGCTGGGAGCTTGGTCACTGAAGCAAAACTGGTGACAGTATCTCTATACATGGCTTTTGGATTCATCTGTCTTGAGCTACCAAGTCTACTGTATGCTCATTAGTCTTAATTAATACAAAGCATTCTGGTAGCTTAGAGGTGAGAATATATATTTGCTCCAAACATTGTAACAAAGAAAAGTACTGAGTTAACACGATGAAATATAATAAATGTGATACTCATGCAAAGTAGTCAAGCAAAACAGTTCCTGGAGACTATATGAAATGAAGGAACTAGAAAGTTGCTATTTAGAGAAGATGGAAGAAGTACTGTAAACAAGAATTCTTAGATAATACAAAAAAAAAAAAAGAGGAGGAAAAAACCCAATGTAAGAACAAGTGAAAAAGATGAGAAACATACAACAGTTATATTTGGAGCTGGATGAGTAAACAAAGAGCTGAGATCTCCAGAGAGATGGCACAGAAAACACACATGGAAACTATGCTAGTAGAGATGATAAAGCAGACTAAAAATGTATACAATAAAGCCTATGGACCATCCAGAAAAGTAGAAAAGTTTTGAGGACATAGGATTGGAAAGTGAGTTACAGCAAGTGCTATCTTTCAGGAAATGGTGAATAACTAATAAAGAAGATATTTCTTCCTAAGATGAAACACTGCAATTCAGGAAATGTAAAACAATATAATTATTAACTGTATTTGTAATCTGTGCCATTGCAAGTCAGGAGAACATCCTCTCTGTAGCCTTCCTAATGTATTCCAATTTTCTTCACATTTTGAAAATTTGAAAATGTGTGAATGTTGTAAATATATTTTGGCACATGAAAACACTTGTCTGCAGAAGCAAGCTAGGTAGTAGTTTGTACAACTAATGTAGAATTCTATTGTGTTACTCTCAGTGGTCAAGGGTTTCTCATTTAATATACTCTCATGTTTTTGTCCCAGTCCCTAAACATCTCCACTTAATGGGATAATGAACATAAACTTATAATTGTAGACATGGAACAGTGTTGAACATAGCTATACATGATTTCCCATTTACCTTAGAACAATGTAACATATGGTTTTACTTACATTTCACAAGGAGAACTGTTTGGTATACATACCCTTAAATAATTAACAACACTGAACATCTACAACAAATTAGTCTTATGATGTTGAAACTATTTGAGAGAGGACTTAATGTAGCCTTCTAATTAGCTTCTGTAAATCTGTGTGAAGCACCTTTATGCTTTGCTTTCAGACAAAGAAGTAAATTCCAGACGCTGTTATATGGAATTGTGTCAGGAATATAGCTAGTATTTTTGAGAACATCATTTTACTGAAACAGAAAATTGCATATGTGAATTAGGTCCCTGATCTCTTCAGAATAACTTAGTGTTAGGCATCCACAATATAAACCTACAGATGATTTTAACTTTTTATCTTTTTTCGTTGGGGTTGTTCTCCTGGTAGACATAAAGCAAACTTTCGGTGTTGTTTACCATTCTCATTGCTATAGTTCATCAGCATGCCACAAAAGACAGTCAAGAGCTTCTCACTGGCTGGATCTGTTTTACTGCACAGTGACCTTAAATGGTCTACTACAATATGTGCACCACCTGCATGGTCAACTGCGTTCCTGCCCTCATCTGTAAAACAAAGAGTTACATTAAAAAAAAAAATGAAACCAACCCCAACCATCGAATCCCGAACGTAACAGTAATCATACAAAATGAAGCTTTTAAACAGAGTGAAGTCATTCCTCCAGTGTTGTGAAATTCATCTAGAGATATGCCTGAGGGCCAATTTTTAGTGCAACAGAGCTAGGAAAGTTAAAACACCTACAACAAAAAGGATTAACCACCTGGCACTAATACCTTTGTAGAGAAGTCCAGTGTTTGAGGCAGAGCTGGTGGAGCTGATAAGTAATAGTCTAAAGATGCACTGAGTTTTGCCAGAGGGAGGTTCTGAGCACTTGACACAGCTTAGTCCAATACAGGTAAATTACTCTTGCTGTTACACAGATCAAGAAATTGAAATATAGAAAATAAATTGCTTGAATTACTTAAAAACAAAAAGAGGGTAGAGTTTGGTGAGTGTTTGGAAACAAGTGTTAAAACACCAAAAAAAAAATAGTTACAAGCCAAGTTCCTTACCTGGACAGAATTTGGCAGAACTCTACTGAAAATTACTGTGTGATAATATTTTACAAAAAAATCTAAGTCATGCATCCTTTAAATTAAAATATCTCTGGTTTGTTAAAAACTGCTCATTTCAAATACATGACAAAACTCTATCCACACAATGTTTTTGTTATGTAAACAGATCACCAGCTTCTGCTGTACAGACAGCAAAAGTAAAGCAGGAAGATTCAGAAACAAATCTCACTCCAAGAAATCTCTGGCCTTATGGTATATTCAAAAAGTTAGGTATAAACCAACCTCAGAAGGTGGCAGGCTGTAAGAGCCAGCCTTTGACAGGACTACATATGCTGGCAGAGCTGTAAAGGAGATGCCAAGCTGAGTTGTTGCTCTCCCTCTTTCCCATGCTGGAGCTCACCCTGCATGGCTGCTTCTCTGCCCCAGGCAGCTGAGTGAAGAACAGACCTGGGTGAGTGCTATAATTAGGATCTGCTGGTGCTGCCTTCTTTGCCCAAGAGGATTAACTCAGCTCATTAGTGCAGGGCCACAAAGAATCCTGTGCCAGATGTCAGAGGAAAACCCTGAAGGTCCTGCCTACCCACTGCCAGCACTGCTGTGACACTGCACTGCATCCCCAAGCAGAAAGTGTAGTCCTGACTCAGAATGCTTCGTGTGCGTTTCACCAACTCACTTCTCACTAGTTCTCTGTCGCTAAGGAACAGATTTTGCACACAAGAATACTCATCAAACTCCAGATCATTTACAGTCAAAACAAGCCCACAGCATGTTGCTGCGTCTTGTTCTCAATCCAACTATTACCTTGCAGTTCAGCAGCTCTATGAACTCCCACATTTAATGTGCTTCCAAGCTTCCCAGAAGATGTGTTGAATTTTTTTCCTGTGACCTTTTTAAATAAACATTTGCTATACCTAAGAGAACAGTGATTGAACAGTTTAATGACAGCATTCACATTTCTGCTTAAAAATGCTTCTCTGCAGCTCACAGAGGGCAATGCTGCTATATAGCTTTTTTTAAGTACATGTAAAAGAGTCTAAAGATGCCTAAGAAACCACATTTTTCCCTGTAAAATGTACATTAAGATTTATTACAGAGTGAGTTATTACTTCACAATGTTCTCTAGCCCAATTCAACACAACTGTCTCTAAGAATTAGTACAGTCTCTTTTTCTATCCTGAGTTGCTCAAAGGAGTTTTATGCAAAAGAAGGGTTTTAAGTGGATTATCAAATTACTGTAACTGTTGACATTCCCTCTATGAATAGTCTTGTCAAGTCTTTCTGTTGCTCAACCATGCCCAAAGTCAACAACCAAACTTTTTTTAATGTACAGGATTATTAAATTTTTACAATGTAGCACTTAGAGCAGTTTCAAGTTGCTTTTCCCAAGCTGTTTGCATCACTTTCCCTTGAGTTTTTTTCCCTAATTCACCAAGCCCTAAAACAAATCATTAAGTCACAAAATGTTAACAAGAAAAAAAATCTAAGTCAGGAAAAAAGGCTGTGCCATAATAGAAAGAGATATCAGTAAATATTTAGGCTTAAAAACTACACCCATTTCTCACATGATCAGCTAGAAAATAATTTGATGGCATTTCTTAAAAATAAGCTTTTGGGCTTTAAGATTTATACTTTGAAATGTTCTAGTGTTGTCTTGCAACTGGATACCTGAATTATCCTTTCCCTAATTCATGTTATGCACAAGTTTATTGATTTAAATAGCTGCATTGGTATAAATGGTGCAAATCAGGGAGAGAAAGGATCATCTGCATGATCAAGGTCCCTGATTTGCATAAACCAAATTGCCAAGAGAGCAAATTTGGGTGACACGAGAAAAATATAGTATTTATATATTTTTTTAAAATCCTTTTTACTTGTGTAATGATCAAAACATTTAAGTGACATACAGCCATTTTACTTTAATTACTTCATCGTTATTGCTTTTGGCTACAATCCTGCATTTTTGACCAAAATATTGCTTAGATTGGACAGTGCTTTACAGATAACTCTTTCTTGCTTTTCATAATTAAAAAATGACAAACTAATCTACATTAGCCCAAGCTGGGGGGTGGGAGGGACTGTTCTTTCTATGTGTTCTATTTCTACTTTCTCCTGGTTTTTAATTAGGTCCTCTGTGCAAGACTTCTGTGGTGAGGCACTCATTTGCTCCTGCTGCTTATTCTTTCACATGAAACCATAATGGTCTGTGATAGCAATCTGCTGCTAAGGAAATTACGACGTGACAGACTATTATGAACAAGTGTAAGGAAAAACTGCAGGAATAGAACTCCAAAGGAAAAAAAAATCCTGGTCACATGAGGAAAATAAAGAAAGAAAATATTCAAAAAGTAATGGCAAACCCTGAGCTAGTGTAAATGACATTATCTATGTAGACACTAGAAAAATAATGCCACTTATATAAACTGGGACTTTTCCCTTTCTTTCCCTGCCTGAACACTCTAAGATTAAAACTTTCCACGCAATGCTGCCATTCAGTTTTAACACTTGACTCTACTTTTTATCCTTAGTCTGGTTTGTGTATGCTTGTTGGTCACTGCCCCTGTCAGGTCTCTGACTGCATGACTACAGACCATAACCCTGTTACACAGCACACAGTAGCACTTCATTAATTTTATTTTTCAAAGAAAGTAAACTTCATGTGATTATACTGCACTACTGTTTGCTGCTTTTTCCATGTGCTCTGTGCAACGTCTAAGAGGGACATTACACAGCAATACTGTATTTTGAGATTCATGTCTTAATAATTTGAAAGGTAATTTTTGGGATTGCTCTGTCTTGTACTGAAACTTCCCTTTCCTTTATTAATTCCTTTAGGAATTATAATGCTGATTACCAGAAGTACAGTTTTGTTTTATTTGCTTACTGGTTAAAATTAATCAACGTAGTCTTAAAAGTTTTGCTTTATAAAGAAAAAACCAATCTTGAATTAGTTATGCATGCTTCAGACAACAGAATTGTCCTGTAGTCAGTTCATCTTAAAATGCTGGCAGCTATCCTTAGCCCGAAGGGTAAGCACTGAAGGTACTGTTTGATAAGTTATTATTTTAGAATAATTGCTACAATAGTAAATATGTAAACAGTAAACTAGGAGAACATTATTTTTTAATACCGCCCCTTCAAGGACTGAAAATAGGCAGAGTTGATCTTTTTGGATAAAACTGTTGCCAGCAATTTTTTTGGCTGATGACAACTGATGCAGCAGTGTATTGGCCCTCTTATGCAACTAGTTTGTACTAACAAACAAATACAAATTTTAAATGTATCCAAACAGAGATCTGGGGATATTTTTGCTAGCCTCTTCATAATATGTTCAATGTGTGGACCACAGGATATCAATGCTATCAAGCCCTAATCTCTTTCATGATTTCTTTTGTCTACAGTCAGAAGCTTGGCAGAACATTTGAAGGGAAAGGTAAGTGTGCAGGTATTGAGCTCTCCCTAACGCTGTGCTGAGGTAGCAGTCAAATGCAAGCTGGATTCAAGACCAGAATTTAATTTCAATAATATTTGCTTATTAGTCATATTCCTCTAATGTCATATTAATACAAGAAAAATAATGTGTTTCTGATTTCAGACAAAAGAACAGTGATGAATTTACAGCTCAAGACTTCAATACTTTACTTCCAGTCAAATGCAACTAGTGGATCTGATATTCTAATATAGCAGCAGAAATGTTTTTATCAGCAACAAGACATACAACACTACTAGACTCAGTAATGGCAAGTAATTTGTTCTGGATTCCGAAGATACTTCAGTGTGTAATTAAAATGTAGTAATTACTGCTACTTAATTCTGTTTTAAATTAAAGCCAACTTCGAGAAGAAGAGAATGTTCTATGTAGATATACTGAAGTCAGGTAAAGGTCCTCAAAGTTGAATGTAGCTTTGCCTTCCTTTTCATATACAATATGCTTACAGCAGACTCTTCAGTTGATTTTATAACTCTATGAAACTCCTTAGTAATTCTATTGCAGTCAAACAAATTACTCTAGGTTTATGAGACTGTAAGTCAGAGCTGAAGCCAGCTTAGTATTTCATACAGCACAAAATAAATCATGGAACCCAATTACACAGTAAAACAGCAGGCAGTTTTTCTACCCTGGAAAAAAAGCATTTATAGAATCTCTTGCTATTAACAGAATAGACCCACACACCACAATTAATTTAGAATTCCTACTCCCAGGCCTGCAGTGCAATGTTGTCTCTCAGCTTCAAACTCTCCAAGAGGAAGGGTGAGAAGTGAGCATGGCATGGTCACAGTCTGGCGCAGAACAGGAGTGTGCTGCTGGCTGCTACTGAAAGGAGCCCAAATGAGCTGTGGGTCTCTACCAAAGCAGCCAGAGGAGCAGTCCCAGAAAGTGTGAAACCAATGGGAATTTGGAATAGGTTGGGAAAAGCCCAAGAAGGAAAAAGTAAAACAAAATCAAAAGAATCCACCATAAAGCATATTTGTGGATTCTACCAGGGTACTTTTCTTTCCCTGCTAGAAAAAGAAAGGCAATTATTCCAAGAATTGAAAAAGTAATAAATGGATCTGGGATCTACAAACAGCTGAGGCAAGTCCTTGGTTTGGGGTCAGTGCTATTGGTCCAAAGTCATGAAGCCTAGGAGGAGCCTAGTCTGAGAACTCATCACCTCTCAAATGTCTTTTTTCTGATGATCTAGAAAGATTTCCTCATCATTCTGATTCCATTTAGGCCAGCTGTAAAATAAGAAGTTAGAATAATATTGTTTAACAGCTTCCTAAGAACACTCATGATTAACTGCTAGTAAGAACTCAGTATTACAGAGGAAGTATATGTTGGCATACATACATTCTAGTTTTTAGCTGATGCAATACTTGTGTGCAGAGCCTTGGACAAAAACCTGCACTATTAAGGACCTCTAAAGTAAAAATGCTATGGTTTTCTAAGACTGTGGCATCAAAAGGTAAAGCACTATTACTGTACAGTCAAAACCTTGAATTTGAATTCTCTGCAAGCAAAACACTCAGTTTTCAAGCAACAATTTAAGGACTCTGGTCTTGATATCTTGGTATTTCTTGGGAAACATCTTAGTAGGTGGCATATGCATTTGGTAGGATCTAGTACAATGTTAAGTGAAAAATCGTGCTAAGATGCTGCCTACTGCATGAATCAGGGTGACCTTCATAAAAATGATTAGCCAGTAGTGTACATCAGTTGTGTTCTAGAATTCTGCTGGTTTTCCATATGGTAATGAAATGGGTTATGTCATTTTTTGAAGAAAACTCAATTTGACTTCTTTCCAGTATGTTTTATTTTAAAGTGTCTGATTTTCTCTTGTAGATCTGAAATTAATCGTATCTCCTGAGAGAACACAACTGTACAACTGAGCTGTTTCTTATTTTTGTACTTAGCCTTTTGTACTAGATCCCCGCAAGAGATCTGTACATTCTTATAAAATAGGCAGCTGAGGTTACGGAATTTATAGCACCTATAAGATCTTTTTAACAAGATGTGATAAAATGTTCATGTTCTGGAGTTGAGGCTGAGATGAAGAGGGATCTGGTTTTATGTGAAAGGCCACATAGCTGAAATTCAACTAGGAGGCTTGCCATCAATACAAGTAAGACTGAATAGATAACAAAGAAATATACAGCCTGGGAAATGAGAAAAGGACCCAATAAATCTCCTGCTGAGAAAGGTAGATAAGCAGCTGTCAGAGGAGATATAGAATGAGCTGGCATTTTTAGTTTCTTTCCAACTCTGTAAGATGCTTAAATACCAAGTATGGTTGCTAAGAGCATGTACCCAAGCTGGTGGTTTCTTGAAGAAACAAGGCTGTGGTACAAAAAGAAGTAACTTCTGGATTACACAAGGTCTCTAAACACTACCATTAATATGTATATTATGGAAGGGCAGAATGGGAAATTTTTCATTTCCACTACAAGATATATGGAGAGCTTAATTCCCTTTGCTAGCTTTCAGAATATGTGAATGCTCTAAACAGCAAGAAGGAAATATTTTCTAATGGGTAAGAGCCTGATGTAATCGTAACTGAAGTCAACCAAAATGCCTCCCTCTAGTTTGTATGGCTTCTGAATCAGGCTCTAAATATCCCAGCCTTTCACTTCCCCTTAGATCATCACTTTTACAGCATAAGTATGGCAGCCTCTATCATGTGCACAGTGCTACATAAAACCACAGAAAAATAGTTAGTCAATCACTTCAGAACTGAAGTATTTAACAAGTTACCTGTGCAAAGATAACTGAGATTAGGATAGTATGTGCATTGCAAACTTCATGATAAAAAATTTGTGAGGCTATTATTTGCTAAGAAAATACTACTAATTTAATATAGCATCATCATCCACCAAAATTCTTGATAAAGTTTATTTGATTGGCCTGATCTTTCACCTAGACAAACTGCACTGGTGTGGCGGGTGTCAGAGTAGGAGAGAGACCTGGCTACAAACAGGTTTTGTCTTTCTCCCACATTGTCTTGTTGTTGGTCTTGCAAGAAAGTAGGCCTAAGTTGAAAACTGTAGTCTCAGTTTCCCCGTCTCCCTTGCACTTGATCAGCCACATGAAACCAGGCACCAGACTCTTCCCAGCCTACTGTGAAAAAAGCCACCAGAGAGAGCTGAAGGGTGTACTAATCACCAGGGTGTTCATTACGTGATCACGAAGTGCAATTTGGATAATGCTTTGCTTTAACTTAATACCCCAATGGCCAGAGCTAATGGTAGCAAATAATTCTTAGGCTTTACCTACAGCAGAATTAGCCATTCTCCACTGACCTAACACATTGCTTTTTGCAGCAAGAACCATATTGAACATAACCTTTTCAAGAAATGGAGATAAGATCTTTACATTGCATGTGGAGCCAAGGCGCAGGGAGAACTTCGAAGAGTTTGGGAGGATCCCTTATTTGTAACATCTGTACCTCTGTAATATCCCTTAAAGGGCAAACTTCCTAAAGAAACAGCAATGGGAGGAACGACAGGAGGGGATGGACAGACAGACACTAGAAAGGTACCTATAGTTTGACTCATGGATAAAGAGTGGTGAAGCAGCTAGGATAGGTGTTATGCTCTGACTGTTATGCTCTCAATTCCTAAGAATTGAGCTTTGGTTATAAGCAAAACCACATAACTAATAGTTAAAGGGAAAGAATGGGCTAGGAGCTTTGCACCTAATAATATAGGTCTGATAAAATTCTGCCCGTGAATGAGGCCAAGGATTCTGTTGTCTGGGAATTTGGAAATACAAGCAGCTGTACTTGGTACAGGCTGTAGATACAATGGGGGAGAAAGCAGGAGGGAGGAGAGATCATGTCTCCATTTCTTTACTTTGAACTTTCTGCTTTGATGAAAATTTGAGGGCTGAAGTGTATGTGGCATTTAGTAGGGAAAGTGTGTAGAACAATTACAGGCTGTACAGGAACATGCAGTAATGTATCTGTTCTAAACTGTAGGGCTGCACTGGACAATCTGCATACAGTTGCTTCTGACAGTCTGCAATTCATTACTTCTGACTTAAAATCTTTTTATCTGCCTCAATTGTGTCTTGTATCTCTGCATACAAGAGGAAGGCTGGGAGACCAGAACCTCATCAGTACTAACAAGGCTTCCTTCTATCCTGCTTTGCAATTATATTTGCTTGTATTCTTGATGTTCAGAGATTCACATAACACAGATTTCTTCAAAACAAATACTTTAAAAAGGATGCTCTCAAGGCTGCTTGGTAAAAGTTTGACCTATTTTTTTCCTCTTTAACTGTTTATGTAATGCATTTAATTCTCTGTATTTTCTTCCATGTTCAAATAGGTAATTAAGTAGGGTTTTGAGGGCTAACACATGTGAGCACCCAGACAATAACAGGTCTACCCCAAACATAATAGACAAGAAAATCTATCAGTAAGCCAACAAGTTTTCATATTATGTTTTCTGTGAAGAAATGAATCTTTTCAGTGAGGTCTTTGGCCAGGTGTAATTCCCCTTTAACTCATGGAAGATACTAAATCTCTTTCAGCATTGGGACTTAGTAATGAATTACCTTTCCACAGTAGCTGTGCTCCAGGAGTAGCCACTCCTGAACTTAGGAAATAGTCTTGCCTTCATGCAGCAACTCTGGGATCTGTGAACACTGAGGAACCACTGCCATTTTCCTTTGGAAAAACAATTCAGGCAATCCTTCTCCTCTTCAAGGCCAGTTTTAAGCGGCTTTCCCTGCAGAAGGAGCTGTTTGTCCCACAACCTTAATCCTGCATCACACCAACTTCTCTCAGAAATAGAGACCTGATTAACTCACTTTGGCACAAGCTGTCACTAAACAAAGTGATGCATGCTTGCTGGGATGAAATACAGGACAACTGGGCTTTCAATATTAAGAAATACTGCTATGAGCCATCCAATATGGACTTTATTGCATAGGCTCAGCCTAACACTGATTTAGGACTTAGAGACATTCCTCATTGCTGCATGTTATAGTAACATGGCCAGTAGCACTGAAAAAAAAAAGTTCATGTAACTGGAAAAATCTAGTTACTCATGTATTTCAAGTTCTTATACAAATCACAATTACCAGAAGGGTAACAGATGCTTTTGTCTCAATTGGAAAAAAAATTACTATCAATATGTTGCATTTTTAATTAGAACTACCAGCTTCCACATCTTGTCTTTGTTATACTTTATATCTCCTTGTTAGGGAAAACCAATAGTAAGAAACTGAAATATATTACATTTTCTAGTAATAAGCATACTGAAAGCATTTGTCCCAAAGAAGAATTTAGGATAGAGGGCATAACGTTAAGTTAACAGCAAATGTCAGATAGGATGGATGTGATAACTAAGCACTGTAAATAGTCTCCTCCACTCAAATCCAATATGCTAACCTTGAGTTTTGTCACATTTTATTACACTTTACTCATTAATTTTATCCACATACACAGGGAAGGTAGTGACTGTCCTCCCACAGGAGCACGACAACACATGGCACACAGAACACATCACTGCCTACTGTAGATTTTATCAGTGCTAGCTTTGCTCCACAGAAGGACAACACAAGGTGAGTAATACAGTTTTCTGTACAGGATAAATTCTGCAATGTAAAAGCCAGTAGCAGTCCACAAAACCTCACCACAAAACCATTTCTACGTGCCCTTATTGTATTTCATGAAAAAATGTGGGATGAACAATAATGATATGAACAGTTACATAGATTTTACTTATATGAAATAAACCAGTGCACCTGAGAGTGACCATGATCTCATACATAATCCTGAAACAGAATAGAGTAAATAAATTATGTTATAGGAAGCTTAACAGCTTCTTTGTGAAGTTTCCATTGGGAAGCAGCTGTTCAGTTGATTGGTCACCTTAAAGAAAACCCTAAATGAAAGAATTATATATTAACACCCTCAAGCAGTAGTCGTCTGTAACTGGAAATGACAATATATGATTAACCTCCTTGAGGTCAAAGGCAAGGTAATTTAAAACAACATAAAATGTAAATTTTCAAACTCAGATGAAAAACATAGCAAGGAGAAAGGTTACAGCCAGTATTCATACAGCAGAACTTTTGGTAAACAGAGAATGCAGAAAAATTCTCACCATTTAAAATAAGTCACTAACTCTCAGGATAACAAAATGATTTTACAATTTCATCTCACTTCCCATCTGCAGACATCCATAATTCCTTCATGTGCAAGATGTTCCTGGTGTCTCTGCTTCTGCACCATATTTATTGTGCACAGGCTTTTTTCAAAATTTTGAAGTAAGGGATAATGAGGCTGCACTTTCAAACTGATGCAACCGCTGGTTTGGTTTTGCAGATGACACACCCATGCATGTAATCAGCACATGCAGTCACACTTGCATTTCAAATCTCAATTGCTTCTCATCGTAAAAATTTATTGTGCCCATAAAAAGCTAAAAAGCCTAACCAATGTTCCTCCTCCCCGCCCCCCACTACCAAAAATACAAATATGTAATCCTGGAGCAACTGATTGGCCACATAAGAATTTTGAGAATCAGCAACATAACTCAGGCATCATTTCAGCCACATATGCAGCTCTGCACAGATTTGAGACTGGTTAGAATATGAGTGTTCCATTCTGACTCTGTTCCATTCCAACACATTCTGTCTGAGGAAAAATTAACTGTTCAGTGCCTCTGCATATGTAGCATCTGCTTCTTAAAAACCTAGTTCATTACATTAGGAAAAAAAACAACAAAAAACCAAACCCAGGATCAGAAAACCTTTCTGTTTTCTATCCAGTTGTATTACAATATTGAAAACATGTTTTAATCTTTCTGTCACAAAAGCATTATGCAAGTGTGATGTTCAATTTTCTCATCCAATCAGAAGAATCGTGGAGTAAATAAAAACCAAGAAAAGAGGAAAATGACCCCACAGCACACAGGATACAGAACACCAAAACACTCCCCTCCCTTCCACAAGAGCAAGTACAAAATACAGCAGATTTCAACACTCACGGCTATCGTAGCATATATTGCCCAGGGCACGTCCTGTTTGGAGCAAAACTTCCTGGTCTTTGCAGTTTAAAAGCTGCACCAAGGGAGGGATCAGCCCAGCATCCACACAGGGGTTCCGCATGAATTCTGCAAATAAAGCAGAATTAACGCCAGGCCAGCTATTCCCAATCCCATCAGTCCCAGTTACACTGGCCTAGCAACTGGGCCTTTTGTGTGCCCTAAACACATGCACAGACAAACAGTGTAAATTCTCATGCAAGTTTCTAGAGAACAAGCCCAAGTCAGGATTTGGGCTTAATTCTTTCCATTATTTACTAATTTAGAAGAAATTAAGGGCATTAATTGACTTCCATGGAAACTAATTTAACACAGATCAGACGACGCATATTTTTAGCATCACAAAGAAGTGCTGCAAAGAACAGTGAATTCACAACAAATTCAACATAAACTAGAATGTCTAAATAACACAAAAGATGACTTTAAACTAGTATTCTAGAGCAGCATTTTTTACTCCCTATTGCCTTAATTAGAAATCCAGAAAAGCTTTTGCTTTAAGACAATAAAAAAAAGAAAAAAGAAAAAGAAAAAAAGCTCAGTAACAGGCTTTTAATTAGAAGGTGAAGAAAAGAACAGAAAAAGAGAATGAGAAATACAGGAGTTTATGTGAGCCCAAAGGCCTGTAGCTTTCTACAGTCTAACTGATGCCCACCATGGGAGGAAAGGTAGAGGACCCATCCACTGGGAAGCTCTCTGCACTTCGATCCTGCTATGCCACAGAGAAACAAAGAATTATTTTACATCTGTGCAAGTCATAGAGAACTGTCCTGGTGTCAGAGACATAAAGGGCAGTTCTACAGAAGGAGATACAGCTAGACAGGCACCGTGCTGCACATTTTAAAAAGGTGGTTTATAGAAGGAACCACCTGATAACAGCAGTGTTATTTCACAGTTTACTAAAGAGCACCCTTTAAAGATGTAGTATTGTAAGGCAAACGGTCAATGTATTTTTGATTTGTTCTGAACTGCAAATTATCACAGAATCACAGAGTGGGTAAGATTGGAAGGGACTGCAATGCCTCCTCTGGTCCAACCTTCCTGCTTAAGAAGGGTCATCCCAGAGCACAGGGCATAGGATTGCATCCAGATGGTTCTTGGATATCTGCAGTGAAAGAGACTCCACAACCCCTCTGGGTAATCTGTTGCAGTGCTTGGTCACCCATACAATAAAGAAGTTCTTCCTCATACATTGGTAAGGTCCTCTCTGTCATCTCTTCTCAAGGCTGAACAGACGCAGCTCCCTCAGCCTTTCCTTGTAAGAGATGCTCCGGTTCCTTCTCACCCTTGTATCCTCTGCTGGACCTGCTCCAGGAGCTCCACGTTTCTCTTGTACAGAGGAGCCCAAAACTGGACACTAATCAGGATACAGCCTCACCAGGGCTGAGTAGAGGGGCAAGTTATGTCTCTTCCTGAGCCTAAACAATATTGGATCTTTCAGAGTCAATTAACCTTTTTGTTACTGAATCATTTATGAGACAGAATGAACCAGAGTGTACACTCCCCCTAAAAACAGATGAGAAAATCTTTTTGATTCTGGATCAACAGAATTCCTCAATGATTTCGTACAATGCTTGAAGTACAAATACATCTTCTCAAATACTGTGTTTGTTTCACCTATTACAATGTTCTTTGATGTTTTGGTAGCTACAAAATATAGTCTCTTTTGTATTTAATCCTGCAATGTTATTTTAACTAAAGAATTGTCAGAGGTAAGCAATGATCATGTGATGATATAAGTCTGATACATCAACACACAGATTAAGAAGAATCAGCAATATCTGTACACTTGCACAGGTCCAAGAAAAGATAGATGCGAGCACAATTAACCCACCTTCCCAAGGTACTGTAACATTTTAGAACTGTGGCTAGATGCTATAGTGTGATAGATGGTGATAGTATCCATTGTAATGAACAAAACAAGTATCAGATACATCTGGTTTTTAAAACCGGTCTTGCCACATCCTTGTAACATTCAGTAAAATTCTTTATTGCCTACTTTCAACTTCATTGCAATGTTTATTTATTAGATGTATTTAGTTTCTTCCTGTGTCTGCTCTGTCCCCTCAGCCTCTTCCTCTCAATTGCCTGTGAAAACTCTTCCCTGTTCCTCAGCTATCCCTGAATCACTTTCTTGTACACCCACTAACTTACCATAGTCTCTACATCATCAAAGTCAGGTGTTTTTTTACTCCTAGTCTGTATCAGGAAATGAAACTTGTTCTCTCCTAAAAGACCTGAGAGGTCTCAGTCTATTCTGCTGTTTGTTTAGGTTCTTCCTCATGTAAAGGAATAAGAAACCCTTCTTCCACCCTCCCTCTATTTGGAGTGAGTGGTAGCTTTTACAGCAACAAAATCATTGGTCAATCACTGAGCAAACTTGTGTTTATCAAGGTCATGTAAGAGCAAGAAGTAAAAGAAATGGTGCCATATGTATCAAAATAGATCTGTGAAACAAGAACAAAGATGTGGTAACTGCAACTACTTTTGCAGCTGATACTACACAGAAGTAATAGGAGAATGAGAAAGTAATTAAGAACAGAGTCTTTAAAAGCTTTCCACTAAACTGCGAGAGAAGTGAAGCAGATCCTTTGAAGAAAACAGCAAAGAATCACTTAAGAAATTAAGAGAAGAACCACTGAGGACAGGGTAACATAAACCAAAAGAAGGACAAGATTTTGAAAGTGAAATGTAATTGCAGTGTAGTATTACAGACTGTGAAGATGATGCTCTCTCATTCCTGCACCTGGCAAAGAAGACAAGACTAAGAACCTTGGAAGAGGGTTTAAAAGGTCTACAGTGGAGAGAGAAACTCCATGTACCAAGTTCATCTGAGCCTTCACGATGCTCACAGTTGAAAGGCAAATAGCTGTAGCTGGAGAGACGTGAGTGACTAAAGGGAGTTTTGTACGTCTGGGTGTTTAAAATAGAAGAAACAAATATGAGCTCAAGTTGGGAGGAGGAAGAGTCATGTGAGCAGAGGAGGTGAAACAGCAAGAGCATGAAGAGGTGAAGAGATGAAACACGACAAAGCCACCAAGGCAAGTAGAGAGATTTGATGTGATCAGATGGGTGTGCATATGATCAGATGAGGGGAATGTAAGAGGAAAACAAGAAGTGGGGAAGGAAAAGATGCTGTTGTATCAGTAACACCCAAAATCACAGTCTCTGCTCCCACTTCTGGCAGTACTGCATGGCATGACCACTCAAGAAATGGGTTTAATGCCTACTATCCATTGAATGTTGACAGCACAAATTTCTCAAAGTGCCCTAAAGTTTGTTGAAAACAGGTACAATATAAGCATTAAACTCTTTGTTTTATGCAAGAAAACAAAGAAAACAACAGAATTCAAATGAGGTATTCCCTCCTATCCTGCTTAAGCAACTATTTCAACAGAGTTAGAAACCAATGAGAAATACCTAGATGATCTCAGTCTTGAAAGCACTGGGACCTTAAGTAATTTCTGAATACCTTCACTTTAATCTGGGCTGAGGTCCCAGTTACACCTGCTAATGACTCTCAGGAAAAGACAAAAGCTATTTTGTATGATGAACCAGGTTAAAATGCTGGCTTTTTTGAGAGTGTACATAATGCATCAGTTTAAAAGCTGTCAGGGAAAAGGACACATTAGAAACCATTCAGACATTTCATGTGTGATTTCAGATACTGGCTAAAATGCTCTGTAAGGCAATCTTTGCAGAAACAATATATAGTAATCAGTTTAGCAATTGTGAACATTGATTTTATTCTTAACTTTTCCCTTCTTGGGTAGGAGCTAAAAGGACCAACTGTGAGGACACATGGTTGACAGTGTTGTTCTAAAAAGACTTATTGTGAATTCACTAAGCATAAAAAAACCCCCATGATATATTTGCCTAAATATCATTCTGAAACATTTCTAAATTTGTATTTCTATGTATACATATTTTATTGCCTCTTTATCTAAATAATTTTAACACTTAAAAACTAAACATATCTCTTGTCTTTTCTCATTCATGGTTTTTCTGAATAACCATATATAACTCTGTCTTAAAACCGGCAAATTGGGTGGAGGTCACCGTGGGGTATCAGTAAGAAGCTGGAGTTTGTGATTGCTCAGAACAGGTGGAAATGGAATGCGAAAGTAGTCAACAAAAATGTAGCCCTTTCCCTGAAGAGGCATCGGCATGACAGTTTACAAAGGGAGAGGGAGAAGTCTTCCAGGACAGGAGTTAAGTAACATTCTACTTTTCTCTCCCTGGCCTGTGGGGAAGGAAAGTCCAAAATGGAAACTGTGCCTCTTCAGCTGTGACAGCAGCAAGTCCAGGAGTGAGAAAAGTCAGCCACAAATGTCCTCTACCTTCACAGGGTCTGTCCATAGTGTCTGCTTGCAGGTATGGGGCCAAGATATGCAGGTATTGGGTGAGCTTTAAGATAATCCTGTCTAAAGAAAAATTTAAATATTTTTTTCATTCCCTCCGATGTTATATTATATACTGTATGTATATAATACATACCAAAATGGAACTGATTCTTATTTGGGACTTTGGACTCCAAAACATATAATGCTCTTTAGGTAGGACTAAATGGTTTCATTGTGGTATCAAAGACTCATAATGGTTATGAAAAATCTCAGACCAAAGAAATTATCTACTATCCCTTAACCACCTGTATAGATGCTACTGCTATAACTATGGGCCCTATGCATAACTGGCTGCACATATTGTGCCTGTCTCTTTTTCTACACGCTTTTCATACAGAAATGCATTTCATCAGTGGTCAGCTATTTCTGTCCAATAAATTACATTACTGTCTCAAAAACTAAACAGAATGAAAGTAAGAGAAATTCCAGCAGCCAATAGCTGTTCTGACTGTATTAAAAAGTACGGAAAAAAATTAGACAAAACAAAAAGAGTGAAAGGGAGGGAGATGAAAGGTGTCTAATCTATAAAATGAAAACATAAATGAAGTAAAACATACTGACAAGTGAGGTGAAAAACTGAAGATGTTCCAGCAGAAAAGTTCTTGTAGAAAACCTCACCATTTCTGGCTACTTCTGCTATGATGTTAGCTACTTTTGCTGTGCAGGAAGATTGTGGCGTCAACAGACTCGCGAACACCTGAAGAACTCCACTTTTCTGGATTTTTTCACTTGTCTCCATATCTGAAAAACACATCACACAAAAATGACTTATGCATCAAATTGCTTTGGGGAAGAACAGAAAGAAAAGCAGAAGGGAAGTCTTCTCAAAAGTTACTATGATAGCCATTATTTCCCATATAAGAAGCCAACTGTTAGTTTAGTTTCCATACTTATTGTATCTGATGTACTCATAGAATTTAATACTTTGCCATTTCTAATCAATTGACCTTTATAAGGTGACTGCTATGTAAGTATATACAGATACATACTCATGCTTATTTGGGGAAAATACTGGAGAGACTGTAAGAGTAAAGGTTATAAAGAGATATGCAGCAGATAAAGGTATTATGTAAAAGTCAAGGAATGACTCTTCGAAGAGATGAATTATTTGAAATGTTCAAGGAATGATGGGGGAAGTTCTTACAGTTTAGGGTACAGCTTAATGCAGTGTAGGAATCAGAAAATGGAGAAGAGGGAGAGCTAAGATGATCCTGGTTGTAGACTCCTCTCACACTCACTAAAATATCTTCTATGTTACTCTGTTACTGAGTGGCTCCAGTACAGACTCAGTAGAAGGGAAAGGGAAAAACACTGGTTTCCAGTAGTAGGTATCAAAGATTTGTGACAAAAGCTTTCCCCTTTCTGTATGTAGTAAGAGGAATTGCACAGCTGCTCCCTAACAGGGCCCCACCTAACATTGCTGGCCAACAGCAATGCTCTGTAACAAACTGAAAACCAACTTTGATTCAACTGCAGTTAAAGACAAGCTACCAGATGCTATGACATATTTTGCTAACACTTTTAAAAATGGCCTATTTGACATGAATATTAATGTGACACACAGTACAAATAGATGGTAGCTATCACTTTAGAAAGCAGCATGACTTCTTAAGCCATTTATAAGGGAAGTTATTTGCATTCTTCAGAGTTTACTGTGAGATGCTCCAATTGATGACTTTTGCAAAGCAAAACAAATCCATCTGAATGCAGTTTGCAACCACTCTTTGGCTGTGCTTCACCTGTAAATTGATAATAACATACCACCCTCTCTCTTATCTTCTTCCTTCCTTTCCCCACTCTCAGGGCTGCAATTGAATTTGATTTGTGGCAGCCCCAAGACCACTCTGCTGCCTCCAAGAGTGGGAGATATCCACTCAAGCTGCCCCTGAACAGAAGCCAGCACAAGCCTGGCAGAGGTGACTCCCATGGGTTTTGTGGCTAGCACATGCTTCAGTGTCTGAGAGCTGGTTATGTCTACATGACAGAAAACAGACTGAAAACAGAGAACTTCAAGTCTGGACTGCAGTTATGCCTCCCATTTCTCTATATAACTCTAATTTGGGATGTCGGTGTTTGGCTACGACCACTCAGCTCCAGTATGTCAGTGATGACATCTGATACAAACAGATTAGACATCAGTAAAGAGTAATCTCAGCATTTCATGCATAATGTAAGTGCTAATTATTATTAACCTGCTTGCAATCTAGTTAACTACAATTTTTGAAATACACTGAAAAAAAACACTCAGAAGATAAAATGTGAAGGAGCTTATGGCTTATTTGAAAGCTTGTATAAACTCTGACATATAGCATATACTTAGTAGCAATATTTTCCAATGGATATGGGCATGCAAAATGAAAGTCTGAATTTAGAGAAAATCATATCAGGACTAAAGACTAGTCCAGACATCTTTAATGTCTGTTAAGGAAGAGCTTCTCTCTCCCTTAAGTTCGTAACTCAAAGTACAGAATTCAAGATGCAAAATATGGGTATGTGTGAATGTGTGTTAGTAGGCAGGAGACATTAATGCATTTTCTCCCATCACACTGCTGAGATATACAGTATCCAGTCCTATTTTCTTGGTTTGTAGTTTGATGGACTCATTACTGTGCAGAGCATAAATTACATAAGTAGAACCAAATATATCCTGCAAGAAGTGGGAAAATAAAATTAAATGCTTCTCCAGGCAAGTTGCGTGCAGCAGATACACCCTGATTTATTTTATGAAGAAAAGCAAGTGAGCACCATAAAAGCACAGCCTTAACAGCCCTCTCAGAAACTGGGAAATCAGTTACTTGGGATCACACAGATGAAAACTGACCAGTGACTTATTCCTACTCTGAAGCAGTAGAGGAGGCACACCTGCATATACTCACTCATCCCTTCAAACCAAAATCCTAATGTTTCTTGTTAGTCGGCTGGGTATCAATGCCAACCTTTTGCTAGTCATAAAAGAGGGAAGATGGATTAATTAGACCAGCAGTGAGTGCAGAACACCCCACCTCTACTCTACCTTGGGTGAGTGCTCAAGCATCATTATTTTGAGGAAGAGCACATTACTCTGGCATCAGGCAGAAGAATTACTACTATCAGCCCACAGTGCTCCCTGAGGCACTTTTGCCAGGAATTGCCTTAGGTGTAAAAAATGCCATGGGGTGCCTCAGCTTGTCTACTCCAAGTCTAAGTAAGCACTGCTCTTCCTCTGCAGAACACATGCAATTTACACTTGGTGTAATATACAAATTAATTCAGTTTCAAAACAGAGAGATAACAGTATGACACTAAATCTTTGCAAGTAGTTTTTAGTAGATCCTCCATATAAGGCATCTGAAGAGAATGTGACAGGAAAACTACTCTTCCATCCTCCTGTATATTACTCTGTTTAGTATCTGCAAAAAAAAATTCCATTTTTCCAGGGATTCTGTGTTCATCATATTAAAGTACTAATAAAGAAGCTGGGGAAAAAAAAAGAATGTGCTGTAATATACAAATTAATTTCGCAAGTCACATGTTATTAGCAGATATTTTTGTTACAGGAAACCAATCTTTCTGGAGTTTTGAAATGCTTAAATAAAGAAGGGTATTTTAATTGGAACAAGATTTCTTATTTATAAACCTAAAATTGCCTTGTTAAATATAGCAATTTTGCTCAGTATTTTTTATATTCTTTTAAAGAAGGAAGACTTGACAGGCAAATAATGCACAGGGCTGCCCTGTGAAGGCTAAACAAAGATCTTCAACCACCCTTTGCTTGTCTGCAGAGTCAACTGTACACTCAGTCCAGGTACTAAGTGTTAAAATGCATGTCTGTATAAGAGAATACCAAGCTGGAGCTCTTGAAGATGATTTCAGCACAGCTGTAGGTATATCAGCATTTCTTATAGTGCCCAAATGGGACAATTGCCTCACTTACAAAACATGAGCAAACAGTCCTTCCTGTGTGTGACTCTCCTTTGTGCTCAGCTTCACATAACACCTGTCCCGTATAAATACATAAAACATGCAGGGACACAGGAACAAAAA
>JAYDZK010000202.1:21941819-21985303 GCA_034509185.1 Euphonia xanthogaster | reverse complement strand
ACACCTGCAGGGACACAGGAACAAAAATGAAGGGAAGTGTGTGTGGTGTTACTCTCTGGAGTGGACAATAGATTGTCATGTTTATGTAGCAGTATTTTCACTATGATTGTAAAAACCATCAGTTGTTTTTGATTCTGCAGAACCTGAGACTGGGAGACCACACATCAGTGCTGCCACAGGGCTGGCACCCCTACCACTGCCTGGCTCTAGGAGAAATAAGGTAGGTTCCACTGAGAATTAGAAACTGCCAGTGGCTTTAGCATGGGCAACCCTCAACTCTTGCCTTTATTTGTTCTCTTCAGAGGCTGGAGAATGCCTGCCTGCCTGGCTTCCTGTCTCTCTGTACATATGCACTAAAGAGGTATTATTTATTAAGGATATCAATCTTCTGCATGCTAGTTTCATTCTGCGCTTCCTAGTAAATTATTAGAAGGTAAACTATTTTGAAAACTTATTTCAGCTGTCATCTTTTAAATTGATATTTCAATTGTAGTTGGAGCATGTAAGAATTCTACAGGAGCAAGAAAGACCTAGGCAAATCTCTACCACATATTCTCCTCTTGTGTTTCTGTACTGGCCAAAAAGGAAATCACAGCCAATATTCCTTTAGCAGAACTGCAACCCCTTTAAAATCCATTAAATTTGTGTCTGGAAAAAACCCAGCCATGTAGATAGCCTGACATTAGGGTGCCACACTTCTTAATCCTTTTGCTATCTGTGATGTATCTGTGATTTCAAATGCTTTTTTTAAAGACTGATTTTCAGTCTGCTTACACCAGCCCACAGCTAGAGCTGTCCCCTCTTAAAGCAAAGAAACTGTAGGACTGTAATAATGCTGTATTAAAAGCAGCCCTTTTGCACACAGTCTAACACAGCATAATTGGAGGGGAAAGCCCTCTAAGGTTAAGCCTGCTGCTTTAGATGCCTCCTTGTATCACTTGATGTCAAGACAAAGGGTATGTTAGATCACATAGTGTCAAAATCTTATTGATGTCACAGCTGAGTGATTAAAATGTCAATATGCTTGCTTTTTGTGGTTTGTGCAGTGCCTGAAGTCAGAATAGTTAAGGGTGTGGGCAGGAAAATCTTTAATGCCACAGATCAGAGCTGGAGAGCTGAGCACCATGGCTATTAGACTGGTTAATTAAGTAGCAGAAATCATAGGGAAAAAATCTAATGTGTTTCAAATTAAAATTCTACACTCTTTTCCCTCTCACCTCTTTCCTCTGAAATTTCACTTCCCTCTATTCACTCTTCTCTCCTCTCTGTATTATTTTGTATACCCTCAAATGGAATAAAAGGCAGAAAGGGGGAAGGGAAAGGCAAGGCACGTCTCTCAGCAGTGCCTTGCTAGCAGAAGAAAGCTGTAGACTCACCATTCCTTATCCCCTATGAACAATGAGTCTAAGTTACATTATTATTAGTAACCCTACAGCCGTGGTGGCTAGCACTGCAATAATTCAGAATATGTGGAGCATCACACCACAGAATTATGAATAAACAGCTTTGTGAGGGTCCTCTTTAAGCAAACTGTGTTTGCCACGTACTCTTTTGAAAAATGCACGTCTTTCTAGCTGCAAAGCTGTTTTATAAACCTACTGGAACTACTGCAGAAATTTACCTTGGCTTCGTAATGTTCCTCCTGCATGTACTCTCATCAGAAAGATGAACACATGAATAAATAATGGTGAACCGCATATATCATGAAAGGAACCTTCCATCTGCTTTTTCAGAAGGCAGAAGGGAAGAAAATGAAGGGAACAAGGGATATCTTTTGATCTGACACATGCTCCTAACCACCACAGTAAGAAGGTTCATGTGACCAAGTGTAAGCACTGATGCTCTCTCCATATACAGCCTCCCTTAAGAAACATTGTCCCCCTCTCCACAGCCTCCTACTGTATTTTTCAAACCACTAAACGAAGATTTTAGTATGGCTACAAAAGCACAGAAAGTGAGTTGTAAAGAAGTTCAGAAAAATAAATTATATGCTCTCATGAAAGAAAGAATGCACCACTGATAAGGAGGTTTTGCTTAACAAACCTTAACCAAAGAGTCTGTTCCAATTATCAAGAGTTACTTAAATAGGGAAAAAGAAGTCCTTTAATAATAATAATAATTTATGTATAAAAAATAACTGTAGACATTTGATTTCTTTTTGGCATGCTCCTCCTCACATGGGGAAATCCCCAAAATCTGCCTATTCACTTATCCTTGAAATTAGACACCTATTAGGCAAGGAGGGAGGATTCTCCCTTAGCTGTACAAATGCTTCCATCATGGTGTTTGCTCTGTTTTGTCTCTGTCAGCAGCTACAGGGCAACTTCACTTCCTATTTTTAACGAAGAAAGAGACAGTACACAGATGTTTGTAATTAAAATCTCAGCCCTAACAAGAAAGGAAGGACAGATGGAGAGACAGATTTATCAATCAACTAGCTGCATGAGTCCCGATGATTAAATTCTTCAAAAGCTGCAGCATCCAAAGGATAAAAGTGAATTTCAGGATGAGATTCTACCCACTGAATAGTCTATTGCAGGTACCAACGAAGTAAAAAATATGTGACATCTTTGCCTTCAATGAAGAGAAATGCACATATACTTCTATGAACAGGTCACAGCACAAGGCAGAATATTAAAGTTAGGCAGCTTGGCACCCCTGAGTTCCTGAACTGCATCCAGTAGCGAGCCCTGGCATGCAGCTGGTAGATTTTTCCGAGCTGTTCCCCCTTTCTGACTCACCCTCTCCAGGATGTAACCACTTCAGTAGCAAGGTTGCTGAAAGAGTTTGATGTCAGTGCCTCAGCTGCCAAGTTTGTTGTCTGGCATCTTAGTACAAATGTCATACACTCACATCTTTGTGTTTTGTATTTGGCTTCCATGGACATTTTCTTCTGCCTCCTCTCTTGCTTGTACTGACTGAACTTAGTAGAGGTCCCAGGGTAAAGGGTATTCTCATGCTTTAGTTCTTCAAAATGTATAACAAATTCTGGTTCTATGGAGTAAAATCCTTTCTCCAAATTTGATTTAGTTTATTAACATCAAATCAAATTTGAAAGCTGATCATTTTATATGCAGGAAATGGTTCATGTTCCTTTTAAGCAATTTCTTAAGAGTGCCCTTAAGTGAGCTGAAATGCCTGCTGTGAAATTCCACCCTTTGCTTATTGAAAGAGTACCTCTACACATACAGGAATTTTTAAATCTGCTGATATTTTTAGTGAGCTGTGCTATTAGAGTAGCTTAAAGAAAACCTAATCTTAAAAAGATCACATATTTAAGTTATAAGGCACTGGAGCAAAGCTAAGAATGAAACTACAGACCTGAAATTGTGAATTACATGATCTCTAAATATAATTTTTTTGTAAAAGGTAGGTGTTTTCCTTTCCATTTTTGAAATGCAATAGAGAAGCAAAAGAAAAGGCCTGCCTTTTGAAAATGCAATACAGAGGCAGTCTAAAAAAAAAGGTGTGTCAATTTTATTATCTGGAACTGCTATTCACTGATGCCTTCTGCAAAGAAAAAAAAATTAGTTAATCTTTATTTGGCACATTGTGTATTCAATGAATAGCACTTGGAATTTAACACTTGGATAAACATTTAACTATCTGGCACTAACTAAATACATCACTATTAAGGGGAATTTATGTAAAATATAATCCCACTAAGCAGCAGTGATTACCATTCAGTATCATTATGGTAAGCCAGTTTACTGGGAGACAGTCCAATAAAAAGCAGTCACCTTGATTTAGTATAGTTATACTGTCAAAATATATTATATACAGCTCTTAATGAGGAAACATTTCTGGATTATGTGTGTACAATATCATGACAAAGCAACAGTCCATGAGCTAAAATGTAACAAACATCCTTCTTCTGCAAAAAGAAGGAACACTTTCTGACACACTATTTGAGCCAAAACTCCCTCTTAAAAATATTCATCAGGATTCCCAACTTTTAACAGGGCATTTGACTAGAAATCTTTGGAGGTTAGATTAATGGCTTAATTGGCTGAGCTGGCCCAATTAAATTTGAACCCCTGCCTCTGTTAGAAGAAATTATCTCTGTCAGAAGCAGACTAGAAATTCTTCCTGGTCTGAGATGTGGGGTTTTGGTTTGACTGCTTCCTATAAGCCACTCAGGTACATGCATTTAGCTTGTTTTTTTTTTTTTCCCCCAAAAATTTTATCTTTATATCTGTTTCTGCCTTCTGCCATTTCTCTTCTTCCACTAAAATAAAAATCTTATGTTCCACTGTACTCCCTGTTACTCATCCATTTAGTTTCATTTCTTCCTTTTTCATTTATACTCCCTCTCCCTCCCTTGGTTTGAATAGATGTTAAATGCATTATGCCTGCTCCAGTGAATTCCAAAGATGCTGAATCAAGGTTTAGTAGTAGCTAAACAGACACTAGTTCATGTCTTCAATATGTAAAAAAAAACAAGTCCTACAAGGTACTATGATGCCTTAGTGCTGCTTTTAATATTTTTGTAGTTTCCAAGACAAAGCAGGAATAATAATAAAGTCCTAAAATCTTTGTCATAGGCTAAGGACACCTTCTACCTAAAGAATACTTTAATCTCAGCAGAGAACTATAAATTTCAGGAGACAGTTAGCAATAATACTGTTTAGTTTTTATCTTATTGGAGGAGGATGTTGTAGCTTTCATCTGCATATTTCCTCTTCATGGATAACACCATAAATGTCTGTTGCTTGTTTGAATGTTCAAGCTGAGACATTTACATGTCAGGACTAACATGCAGGTCCGTGCCTGCTGGGTCTGAGTATACATCCATGGGTGTGATGCCTAGAGAGGCTGACCTAGAACAAAGGCTGGACAGAGTTAAAGAATAACGTAGGTGTTCGTTAAAAGGCCTCAATGGATACACCTTGGGCAGTACAAGAGCCCAGCCAGGGCTACCCAAGATGGACCCAAAATGGTCAAGGAAAATGAAAAACTGATCACAAGGTCCCACACTTCTCTAAGTTTTGGTCCACTTGCATATTGGGGTTAATTGTCCAATTACAGCTTCAGGTCATGAAGTCCCACCCTCCCTGCTCGCTCTCTTCAATTCATTGTTGTTTATGCTTTTTGGGCTTGCAATGGTTGTCCTTGGTTCTCAGGTTGGAAAAGGTTTTTTTGGTCTACCTACCCTGTGAGGACAACTTACCAACACTTAACATGAAGTTCAGAGTTACAAACCAAGGCAGCACAGAATCTGAAAAATATGGAAGCTAAAACTTAAGGCACCAGGTGGCCTCCTTCTCCTTCCAAGATCACAGCTGGGAGACATATACCAGAGATCACTGGAGGGCACACCCCAGGAGGATCAAAAATTCTCCTGGAAGGGAGACTGCTACTAAGAAGAAAGGGAGATGTTAAAGATCAAAGAGGAATAAGAAAGCAGGGAAATGCTATTTCTCAGTGAACTTAATTCTACTAGTTATCAGTTGTTTTAAGGCCACTAATCCAGTTAGTACCACTGCCTACCCCCTTGGTTGTGCTAAGCTCTTGATGTGCTTATGCACTGCCTTGTCACAGCTTACGTGTAAAGTGTGCTGAATCTGCAGGGATGCTGAAAGCTCTTTTTTTATTTATACAAAACAACTGTGGTCAGAATAGGGCCTATAGACAGCTATTGTTTTAAGCTTTAATAGTGTGCAAGCATTGACAATCAGGAAAGCATTGTTCGTTGGCCACAATCTGCATGAAACAGCAGTCGCATCATTTTACTCCTATTCTGTTCATACAATTTCTCCAAAACAGAGAAAGATTAGTGTGCTGATGTTTAAGAATATGTTTGTTTGAGCATGAGAGATTTCAGAGAATGTGGAGCTTTTTCTCCATGTTCTGTTCCACAAAAGGGAACGGAGAAAGCTAAAGATGTTTAGCCAACAGGAAAAAATGAAAGTGATTTTACTTGTTTGTGCCTTAGAATAACTCTGCTGTGACAAGAGGTTCTACAGCTTAATTTTTACTATGTTTGGGGCAGGAGGATAGATATTTTCATGCTAGTGTGAGAGGGCTGAGGCAATAGAAGATGAAATGACCGTTTCTTAATCCTCTGAGTACTAAAGAGGTACAAGGCTTCACTGAAATCAGATGGCACTCAGGGTTACAAGTTAAGCAGGCAGCTGCCTACCTGACTCTGCAATGAATAAATAAGAGTGTGTACACAGAACTATCAAGAATGTAGAAAAAAAAGAGATAAAAAGATAAAAATAGGTACATGTTGCTTTTTTCTTTTACAAATCAAAGGTTATTAATAAATAATAATAAATATTAATATATTATATACTATTAATTTATTAATGTATTAATATCGATACATAATAATTAATAACAATATTAACAATTTAATAGCAAGAATAATACATTTTAAAATTTAAAATTTCAGTGTTTTTTTTAGTTGAGCCCTGAATTACAGAATTACAAAATTCTCAATTCTTCATGATTTTTCTGCTCCAGTAGAGGAATTGTTCCACTTTCTATGGCCAGTGAAGATCAGAAAAACGAACATCAAGTATAGGAAGCAGAAGTACTAACTAAATTCAACAACATATGGAAGCCACAGCTACGAAGAACAGAATAAAATTAATTTCGAAATGAAATACAACCTCTGTGTAAACATATGTTTGTGAGAACTGGAAATCCACCAAAATAATTAAAGAGAGAAAACTAGATGCCTGTTAGAGCAGGTGCCTACCAAAGTTTTAGGGCATTCAATGAGAAGTTTCACCACTGCCAAAGGAATGTGACAAATCTGCTGTGTCTCCAGATATTCAAGATTTTCTTAAGCACTCCAGATGCCAACACATCCTCCTCTGGGATGCCATCAAATAGGAACAAACCCATTTCAGAAAACCCACTGGTGACTCCCAAGAGAAAACCTGAACAAGAAGCTTTAGGTAGGAGAGATAAGCCCATGGTCCCTACAGGCTGGAACAGCAGGAAGTGATGGCAAAAGCTTACTAGAAATTGCTCAGGTAATTTGTAACAATGTTATTTTCCCTGATTCAAACCAGCCAGTATATTCTAAACAATGCATGGCTCCAGCATATACCTTGTGGGGCAAAGAAAAATGCTATTATGAAACTGTGTGCATTACGGGAAGAAAAATGGCTTCTAAGCCATTAGAAGTAGCCTTTGAATAATGCTGAGATTTCCAGTTTCAAGCATGAAATAAAAATTTTCATGTGATTGTTCCTTGAGTTACCAGGTATCAGCAAAGCTCAGCAAGTAGAAAATAAGGCATCTTAGTCAGCCACATCTTTAAGGTAAAGTGCATTATTTCAAATATTTCCAATGTTTCTAAATCCTTTTCAAAACTGAGGCCTTGCCCTCTCATGTAAGCTTATCTTTATTGCTGTGATTTTGCTTAACCATTCTTTTCACACAAACATGTAAACTCATCTTCTTAATCTTCTAAAAAGTGTATGTAAAAAAATATTTCAAATGCATGTGCCAGCCTTTCCACTTCAGCTACATGTCAGACATTTTCAGAGCCAGGTGCTGAAAGCTGGGATTAGTGGGCATTTTCAGCCTCTTATGCTGAGTACAGCAGATCCAAAAATAACATTCTCAGCAGATTTTTCAGATTTCTCATTTATCCAAACTGGGTTATTTATGTCTGCTGCAACTTCTTGTATCTGAAACACACATGCCTGGACTAGCAGTAACTTTTTTTGTTGTTACTGCAATAATTATGTCCCAGAGAGCCTGCTGTTCAAAAGAAAACCTCTATTTCCTTTTTGTTTTCCTTCTCTCAGGCAGTCCTTTCTTGTGGACATTTATTTAGAGATTTTAGGATAAATGCACTTTTTTGATAGGCATAGTACTTATGAAATGGCTCTTAACAAGTATAAATTTGTATATGCTGGCTGAATGTAACAGCCAGCATTGTTTTCTGTTGTAATTCCTTATACGAGACAATTAACCAATTGTTCCCAGTATCCAATAGTAGTACACACCCATATTTTCTATGGGTGCAAGACACAGAATAAAGCAATTATACTTCACTTACTTCATTCCAGAAATGTAAGCATATGATTTTCAAATTAGTTTTCTTCAGTACATGTCTTACTCATACTTTTGAAGAAGTCTGTGCCTTTTTTGCTTGTTATGATCATTCTATACTCCATCTCACTGTAAACAGTCTGCTTCCAGATCAGCAAAATTCTTTCTAGACAATAACACATCAATCTATGTCTGTATAGAACTAATCCAGATTATATGAAGCAGACAATGGAGTAACTTGTTTTAATGCATAGTTGTTAAAAGAAAACACATGTAATACATGACTTTCACTTCTAGATTGAATATAAACCAGAAATTCATTTAGTGCATGGCTGGCTCTGTTTTTTTGCTGCTAACAGTGCTCAGGGATCATGTACCTCAGCCTTTCCTTAAAAATTTGAATTATGGGAAGTTTAGCAGATGGTGAGTGCTTGCAGGGGGACAGAGATCAAATTATTTGTGTTTTTCTTTCAGAAGCAAGGAGGACAGAATCTCAGTTTGTGCAAATGAGGTAGATCCACGGTGGTGAAAGCAGCTTTTACCTTACCTGTGAATCTTGACTTATGTTACTGCAACTTTATGGCTGCCAAGACCCCAGAAATGCTAGTTAACTTCACTGGGAATGCTGAAGGAACTCCGCAAAAAATGAGGTGTGTCATTATTCTAAAGCATTTCTAATGCACTTTATGTCTCATTCTGCTGTCATTGTTGCCTCTTTCATCTTCAAAAACCCCCCTCAGTTTTCTCTAGTGCCACAAGCTAGACCATACATGACTAGCCTCCAAAAGAAGTGCTGGTGACAGACAAGAACTAAAATATCTGCCTAAATAGGAATAGATATATATTTCAAAATAATATCTCCTGAGGAAACTATCTGTGCAGGATTTTCAGACCAGGTCTCAGATGTGAAGAGCTATGCAAGTTTCTCCTAGACAAACTGCAGTTAAAACAATTTGAATTTGGCTTGGCAAATATTTACCAGCACTTATCACATTGAGCTGATTATTTGACTCACCCTTCTGTAGCACAGCATATGTGTGTACATGCACCTTAATTTGACTGCTGTGACAAACTGCAGAATAGCTCCTAAAGTCAGGCAGGAGGTATCATGTTCCAGGGCATTACACCTGTCTAGGATTCTCAACTGATCAGTTTTGGAAATGAGAGTGAAAAACAAAGAAAACACAGCAGATTACATAGAAAGAAATTAAAAGTTATGATATTCATCATAACTTTGTCTTCTCTTTCTATACAGGAGAAAATATGAGAAGAAAGTAATGTTTTAGCATAATGAAAACATAAAGATTGTATGCAAAATAAATGGAACTATAATTTTCACTGTACTCCTAGAGACTAGGGAATTTAACATTCTGCAGCAGCCACAAACCTATGCTGCATGCAGACACCATTAGACAGTGGTGTAAAGGTCACTAAAACATTTATGTTACGTGTACTATGCAAAACTGAAGTTGTCCTTTACTGAAAATGTTAATTTGTTGTAGTATCATTGGGTTTAACTACTGATTTTGGCTAGCAGTAGATAGGAGTGGGTTGCATTAGCATATTAGTAATGTACTAAATTTTATATAAGATGAAATAATATTTCTATCTCCAAGTTTTAAAGCAGTGGATAAAACTTTAACTTCTGTGATAAACAATACTACCGTGAACTCCCAACAAAATCACAGTTCTATAAAATTATCTTAAAATAAACTATTCCTTGAATGGCTTGTTTATCTCACATTAATACGATGATTTACTGAACTATAATATAAATGTATACTTCATTATTTTAATCATACACATGGAAATATACTAAACAAGAGCAGAATAACTTTGCAAAATATTATTTAAATGATTTCTGCATAACAATTAACATGTACTTTTATATCAACAATTTGATTTCTCATTATTATTGTGTAATAATTTCTACACAGACACAGAGGTACAGTATGTCTCTCATAACTAGGTATTGTGTATATGATAATATAGACTATCATTAAAAATCAATCAGCCAAATCCATATTAAGATGTTAACCGGATGGATGAGAGCTGTGAGAAAGCATTTAGAAAGCTGATTCTGTATCTATTTGTTGAATCAATCTATTATACGCAATTTACCTCAATCTCTGAAGTCATTTGAATGTACTGCTGTTCTCATAAAATTATCTCAAGCCAGAAGTCTGTTCCCCAAATCATCAGACAACCCTGATAACAAAAGCTCATTGTCCAATGAGACTTGGCAAAACTTAGGTATGGAAGCATCCAGTTGCCTTGAAACAGAATTGATAAACTGGTTCCTAAATTACTAACAAGCTGTTTAAAAAACCTCTCCTATCTGACCCATATCTAGTTTTCAGTGCATTATTTCAGTTGCCCTCAATCTTGGGCAAATGCAAATATATGGAGATGTGTATCATAGGGCAGCTCAGCAGGGCTATTTGCATGTCACTGACTTAACACACTAAGAGCATGGGAAATTATGGAGAGAATAAATTTTCTAGAATTACCCCAAAGAGAGAGATCAAAATCCTAATAATCTGGTTTTTTGATCTGGCAGCTGCAAATCTAGAAGAGAAAAGATTTTGGAAAGAGCAAAACCCTAGACCGAGGCAGAAGAGTCTGGTTGCAAGGAAGCATCAGTAAGTTTGCTGAACATTAGTAAAATTATTTTGCATCTGCCAGACTTGTTCTCTGACACAGCTATGTGACCTTCATAGGCAAAATAGCAAACTCTGTTATTTACACGAGTAAGTTGTTGCTTTTCATAAGATCTTCTCTTTAGTACTTACTGTTTAAGTACTAGGCTTAAAAGTAGTGGAAGTAAATCCAATTGGAAGTTGGATTAAAGTATTGGATATACCTTTTAAATAAATCAAGAACCTTCAAAAAATGATTGATCTAAACCTTAAAGATTTTATTACTTTCTGGCTGATAATCTCCTTCTAAAATAGTGAGAATTAAAAATGGACTACTATAAAATGCAGACGCTGTTATAATCCATTTTTGACTTGATCTGGATAGTGCTTATATTCAGTTGTGAAAATCCTCGTCAAGTATTTTACACCAACTAATCCAAGAGGCTTTGATTTGTAGAATACCATCATGTGAAAAAAGCCAAGACTTATCAACAGTTTGTACTTTTGAGTGCATTGATATTTCCAGAGGACTCTTTTTTTTTTTAAATAAAAAAGTTTTAATTGTGGCTTGTAGCTATCCTGAAAAGTTTTTCAACCTGAATTTGTACACATATTTTTCTCCTGCCACAATCTGAAGCACTAAGAAAGTTAAACTCAGAAAAGTCTTATAAACTGTCATCTTCATTACCTTACCTTTCTGTCTACTGGGAGTGGGGACAAGCATTCTGAAGTTTTTGGTGAAAATGACCTCTTGTTCCATTCAGATGTTATTTTTGTTACATACTACATATCAAACTTGACTGTCTTTGGATATCCAGCCTAGTTCTGCTAATTGAAACTCCTGGAATTAAGAAATCTGTGATCAGAAGTGTGAGGAGAAATACATTACAAGTAGGAAACTATGCTCTTTCAACCAGAATTAGCAAGCAGCTCCCTTATCCTTTTCCCCATCTTATGAGGCTTATTTCTCCATCTCTGTTCTTTTTTTTCTTGAATGATCAATTAAAAAAGTAAGTGTTCTACTTCACTGTGGAGAAAGGAATGGACTACAGCTGTTCCAAATATTCAGGTATTTACCTGTCACTTTGTTGCGACCGGAACGTTACAGACATATGGGATAAAAACCCCCAAAGCTCCATAGAGCCAATCTAGCAGCCTACTGCTTGAGTCAGTCTTTCTGCCACATTTTAATTCACTGATCTCATATGATTTAAAATTTGAAAAGCCCATACAACTTACTGTTTTGTGCCAGAGCTTGAAGCAGACAGTCCAAGCATCCCTCCAAGCTATCTGCTGTGCTGTCAGTGGATGTTATCTTCAGCTTTTTCAGGGCTTCACTTAAATTGTCTGCTTGATAAAAAAAAGGAAAAAAAAATAAGTGTTCTCATCAATTTGGTAACAGCATTATAGTCTTGAATGTAAATAGTTTAACAGTTCCTGCATCAATGAAGAAGACATGCATGGTCTGTATTCTGAGGATACAAAAAGCCAGGAGGCAAAGGTTATAGCTGAAATGAAACTTTTCAAATTTATATATACATTTATCATTTTGCATCAGAGAACAGGATCTCACAGCAGGTGACATGGCTTTATGAAATGCCACTGAACAGCAATTTATCTATCAGTATTTTCTCAGCCTTGCTGGTACAGAAAACCAGCAGCTGTTTCTTTGCTTCTCCCTTTGTGTGTGGGAATAAAATAGAATAGAAATAAGCATATCTTGATCTTCTTCATCAATAGAGGCAAAGTAATTGAAAATGCCAACTTCTGCATGCTGTGTAGGCTTCCATCTTGACTATTCACAGATGCCTAGTGCTAAGCTTAGAGCCTTTTAAGAACTATGCCACTTTCCACCACAATGTCACAAGCATCATTGTTTATAGGAATTAACTCTTTAAATTCAACTGATCCATAAAAACAGATGGCATCTTCTTGAAGTAAGAAAGTTCTATTGTGGATTTCAGATAATTAACTCTTCCCTTTAAAAAAACCCCACCACCACCCAAATGCAAATGAGATTACGTCATTCTCAGAAGACCCCTATTTGCCCAGTAAAGGTTGGGGTAGTATGACTGTTACCATTTTGAGGATTCTATCCTTTCATGAGCAAGGTTTAAGGCTGCAGCTGCAGCCTGAGCCTCTGGTAAGCCCACTGATGACTAACCTCTCTCTGAATGGACTATTCTTTTCAAAACGAGTGCTGATTCAGTTTCCATGCCAACTCTGACAGCAAGCAGAAAGTGTTACTCAAAACAAATAATGTTAAATAGTATCTCACTGTCTCTTGGTCCCAGTGGCTGATCAAGAGCCTTGACCCAAGCCTGACACAGCCATAGGTGCAGTTTCTTTTCAGTGCATGACTGGTATCTTCTGAGCCTGACTAGCAGCCAGTGCTGCTTAGAGCTTCCCACCAGCGTAGGAAGCCTCCCTGACAGGTGAGCTGGCACCTGCTGTGCTCTGCCTCCTCTTCACTTGCCTATGTATGGGAGGGTGCAAAGGAAAAGAGTGAAGACACAGCAGGCATCCCATGAAAAGGGTGGAATCTCACTGATGGAGCTGCTTTGATTCTCAGCCAAAGCTGTGGCTTTTGTTCCACCTCCAATTTTTATTAGCATCTGCTTTTGTAGTTCAATATTCCATACAGATAAAGGTGAGATACTTAACTTTCTGAAGTGCTCAGCATTTATGTATGAAATTGCTTACATGTTTCTATCATCAGGCAGTTATTTTGTCTATTCATAATGAACACAGTCTTAGCAACACTATAGCCAGGAGTGTCAGTACTCCTTAATGCAATCACACTTGGCTGTGGTCCTCAAGATCTTAAAGACTTTCCTCCCTACCATCTCCTCACTATGCTGAACTGCCACCTTCTGGAACAAGCTAACTGGGAAAAAAACCCCTAAATTTGATTTCCCCTCATACTCACATTACTCTCTAGCAGGCTTACCACAGCACCTTTCTTGAATCACCTTTAGCCAACAGTAAAGTTGAACACGCACTGCTAAGTCTCATTGCTTAAATACACTATTCAGGATATACCACTAGAATTTGTCAAAAGACACAACTAATCAATGACCAGCCCCAGGACTACAATTTTACATTGTGAACTCCACCTCCTCTCAGACCTTCTTCACTTGCCTCCTTCTCATATTCTTCTCCTCAGTTTTCTGCTAACATAGCACTAATTCTCTTCCTTCCTTACAGGCATCTCATCTCCTTGTATATTCACACACTTAACTTTGAAGCTATAGCAACATTTACGATAAGAAGACTCAATCTACTAAATATATATGAAAAGCAAGGGTTCCTATAATCTAGGGAAGAAAAAATTGCGAAGATAAGAAATTCACTGTCGCACCAGATTTTGCAGACTATTGTCAGAGAGCACACCCAGATTTTATTTCTCTCATACAGCCTCTTCTACTTCACTTGTGCTCAATAAATCACAAGATCCCACTTATTATTTAGTTTTTTCTGTGCAGAGATGAGTGCTTTATATAAAATACCTGTTATTTCTTTCACCTCATTCCACATCAGAACCTGCAATAGAGTTAGAAGTCTGCCCAGTCTATTTTCCTACCACTCCTTTCTGCTCAGTGCCATGTAGTTTTTCTGGGGAAAGTCCACTATTTTAATACTACACAATTACAGATGATATGTAAAATTATGCATTTTGGGCAAAATTGTTCAAATGTGACTATCCAAATATTTCATTCCCTAGGACAAAGAAATCAATTTTTCATGGTACCAAACATGTGCACATTCCACTGACATACATGGACATTTAACAGCAACTTCAGACAAACTTCAAGTATCGATGGGCACTTGTGACAATGGTACCTGTGACCATGCTACTTTTAAAATATCTTATGAAACAATGTTGCACTGTGTGCCAAATTACCCTTCCACTAGGTATACTTGAATGCTGTATTTTTAAAATAACGTAACATAACAGGAGAGATTAATTTAGAAACCATATGCATAAAGAGTGCTTCTAAAATAAATTACAATAATCCTTAATTTTCTAATAAGCCTACAACTGTAAACTTCTTGCAGCTTGACTCTTAATCACTGTACTAAAGATGAAAATATAATAGGAGAACTGTAGAAACAACAGATCTCTTGACCCAATGCTACCGGGCCAAGAGCACAGAGGGAAGAAACCATCCTTCAAGAAAGAACTTATTTGTTTACTTTGGTTCTTTTTGTCCTAGTCCATCTCCTTTCTAAACTGAGTTGATACCTTGAAAGACAGTTACTCTTGAAACCCAAGAATCTTGGACATGTGGAAACAGATCTTCAACACATTCAGAGGTTTTGTTATCTTATAATTTTTTTTTCTTTTGTTGTCCTGAAAAGAACAAACCCTTATAGTCTGAAATGACACTGACAGGGATATTCAGAGAGAAGTGCTGTAGTGTTCCAGAGGGCTTTCATCATATAATCACATAAGGCTTCCCACTCCTGTTGTTTCACGGTTGTCCCAAACCCATTGTTTAGGAAAGAAGCTGCAAATGCTTCTTTTCCAAGTACAAAACCCCTGTTGTTTTCTTGTGATCATCTCCTGCTTACTTTTGTGTCCTCCTCTCCTTCCATAGAAGCTGTTTCCATTAGCCTTGTTGCTGCATAGACTGATCACATTGTCAGCAATAAAACCCCATCAAATAAAAGCAATATATGGAATCTTTTTGGCTGAGTATCAGAGAAACGTGACTTGGTACGTTGTGTCAACATGCAAGTCGTGTGAAGCTCACATTAGGAAGATCTAAGGGTGCAAGATTAGGATGGCTGAGGTAAGAATTGGCTAGTAATGTTCCCTGTGGTACAGCTGGTCAGCAATGTGCTATCATGCTGTGAATATGTGTGGCATGAAGTCTGACATTTAATACAAGTATCAACTATTTTGTTGATGACCCTAAGCACAGGGAGTCTCTCATATCTGGCTTACTGTATTGCTTTCAGAAAATAAGTTATGTTATCTGGACAAGAAGCTCTGAATCCCACACACCTTAATCCTGTATATCCCAATGTTACAAACTGATAAGTTAGCAAGTGGAGTCTGCCAAGAGCTGTCAGACCTGTCTGGCCCATTCCACCTACGGTTACATTTTGTTTTCCCCAATAACTACTCCTGCACAAACACTCATAAAAAAGGAGGCTGTTTAAATTCTTTGATTGCCCACATTGCTTTTTGGTAGCACAGTATTACTACTATCTCTTGCAACCTTTTGCTATCTCTAGTGAAGGCATTTTTACAGAGAAAATTGGTCAGAAAGTAACATTAGTGAATGTTTTAATATTCCATTTCATTTTACTGTACTCTTTTTTCTAAGAGCTTTTCTGTGACTCACTCCTGTTCACAGTCACTGACTTGTTTTATACAAAAGAACTGCTCTTTCATATAGTAAAAATTTGGTAGTTCATCAACTTTGTTTAGGGTCAGGGCCTCAGGAGTGCTGGTTAGACTGCAAAAAGTTTGAAAAGATACCCAATAGTCTTTCTAGTAATGCAGCTTCTGAGGATAAGAACCAGCTTGCCAATTTTGCTCCGAGTCCACGACATCTTCACCCAAATAACAGAGAAAACCCTATTCCAAGAGTGATGTTAATAAAATATGTAGAATGTCTTAGCTGAGTACTTAGATGGTCAGCTTTTGTCTGGACTGTTTGTTTTTCATATATCTTATAACATTTTATCCAGTATAGATATTTTCTCTACAAAAGAAGGATTTTGAACATATCATTAATATTGACTGTATCTTTTGATTGACACTTTGTAGATGTCAACATGTTGTTATTAAACACACTATTGCATTATACATGCAACTTAACAGTTAAGGAATTCAAAATTAATAGATATTGAAATGGGACATACTGAAACATGCTGATCATATAAAAAAACAAGTTCCAGCAGTTCTGCTATTACAGGGATGGTGGCTGTATTAACATCAGCCTTTTGAGTCTGTTCCACTGCCTCTTAGGAAACAATGAGACATCAAAATTGAGCAGAAGGAATGGTGCCATTTTATGGGTTTCCTTGTGTTATAATGGCAAAAATCTCTTAAAAATGTAAGCACATCCATGCACATGGGCTAAACTGCAGAAATGACTTTGTTTTCTTGTACAGACTTGAACTTACTAGACTTTCAGTCCAAACTAACCCATAGGGGAAATCCAACCCAGGCTCACCACAGTTTTTGATAAAAAGTGTATTCTGATGTGATATTATCTGAGAACCTCACACAAAGGTCAGATACATAATCCGCTTGGGTGAGATTTAAATATTGGGCCTGAATGACTTCTTGCAGCAGAAATCCCAGCAGTTGGTGAGATCTGTAGCACAACTTTGGTCTTTAATGACCCCAGATGCCATTTCCCCAAAGAAAATGAAAGACTGGTGCAAAATCATGAGAACCTTTTAGCTCCCAGGCCATTGCATAAGCTGGCAGAAATGTAGCATGGGTCCTTTTTGAATGTATATGAACTGAGCCACATCCTCAGAGTAATTTTTCAGAAGATACCTAGTCCCATACAAATGTTCACATCAACATGCAAAATACTTCAAATACAGAGCTTATTGAGGACAGAAGAATCTTCTTCTCACATCCAGCCCATTGCCAAAAAATACTTTATCTCGTTCTTTCTTTGTAGCAGCTGCCCTCAAGCACTCCCAAGTGTACATTATTTTCTGCCAAACCACCCAAACCCATCATTAGAGACAACTCTTTGCTCCTAGCCCATCCACAAAATTTTTTAATCTGGCATCTAATCAGGAGGTACCTATATTCTGTCAGAGGGCAGCAGTGAAGAATTAGTTTTTTATTAGTAATGCCAGAAGACCTGTACAGACATACAAGACCAACATCTTAATCAGGAAAGAACTTTTTTTCTTGAAAACGGAAGCCCTGTTAGTTCTGTCTTACTGTGCTCATTGAGGTGGGTTAATGCTTTTTTCCCAACAAATTTTCTAGTTCCAGGGATATAATGATGGATCATTAACTGCAGGGCTCCTTCTGCAACCTGTTTTTTACTTAGGTACATTTGCTCTACTTTTCTAGCATAGTAACTAATTTTAATGAGAGTGTCTATTTTTGACAGTAGTTCAGCTGCTTCATTCTTAAACACTTTCTGAATCTTAGATATATGCCATCTGGTCTTAGAAACTTGTTACTCTTTCATTTATCCTCCTTCTTCTGCATCTGTTCTTCTGACATGGGGTTTCATTTTTATTACCTGAAAATACTGACACGCCATGACTCACTGCCACCTGAGCACTAAGCTACCTAATTAGTTTTTGTAATTATCAGGTCAGCCTATACACACTAACAGCTACTTAGTCAATCTGTATTCAAAATTAGGATAGAAACCTAAAACAAGTGGCATCAACCAGCAGCCAGAACACTTGGAATCTCTTGCCAATGCAAATTTTCTCTTTGCTCCACCCCCCCCCCGCCCCCTGTCCCTTGGAGGACATTTGGTATCTTTGAAAATAATTTCATGTATTGTTTTTACTACAGCCACAGATAAAACACAGATTCTAATATAAAAAACATTTACACTGTCACAAAGTATATGGATCTGTAATTGGTTTCTGCACATTAATTATCCTCTATTACTTAAATCATGACTTGCAAAGGCTATATGAATGACATTTCAGAAGATTTTGCAGAAACTTGGAAAATTTTTTTTCTCTTTCCTAGGAAAATGTGGTACAGATTTAGGTAACTTCATATTTCATAATTAAACACTGCAGATCTGGAATTATCTTAAGGTCTAAAGAAACAGATCAAAATTCAGTGAAATCAACATAACTCTACTGCTTTACATAAGGCCTTAAAATATTTTGCTTAAAACCAGTCCTAGAAGAAGAATGCAATCGATTTTTTTTCGTTTAATAGAAAACTGCTTGATAAAGGGAATCTGTAGTGGATAAATTTTATTTAAAAATCAGCTAATGATAGAAAAAGTAATTATTCCAAATAATTTGGTTCTCAGTTTATGGAAAAATCCTTTCTGATACTCTATTAGTAGCAGTCGTTGAAAAAAATATCAAGATGGCTACCAATTTGTAAATAATTACAATTTAGTTGAGAAGACTGCATTTGTATTTGCATATTTTATTTTCATATAGCTTTTTTTCTTCACGTGCCTCACCTTCACTGAGTCATAGTATCAAAATGGTTTTAAACACACAGAGTCCCAGAATTAAATCAACCCACCCACAATATGTAAAATATTTACCATACAATACAGTGCATGCCAAGATGTACACATGAAGAATACTGTTTTATCCAAGGGACACCTCTCTCTTTCAGGACAAATGTTCAGTCAAAGAACAGCTGAATGTCTTTTCATATCCTCCTTCTTGGCAAGCGGTTCTCCTTTTATTTACCAGGTACTACTAAAAGATGAAGGATCATTTCCTTTCTCACTGGCAATTATAAAGTTACTATCATTACATTATGTCATCATGCTTCAAAGATATGAATGTGCTAGCTTTCAGAAGGTGTTTATAAAGTATGAGGGAAGCAATGCACTGTGTAAGTGAATGGGAGAACTGCAAATTTAGGGTTAAAAGTATCTATGTGGGAAGTGGGGTTTTCAACATGAGATTTTCAGCTTCCAGAATTCCTGCACAGGAGTCTTCAGATGCAGGGTACAGATGACACCCAGCACTTCTATAAAGCAGAGCACAACACATCCAGGGCAGGTATCAAGAGAGCATCAGGTATCTCATGGGGCAGAAGGGGATCCTGCTCTTTGTGGGAACATTCAACTGTAAATGATTCTCTCTACCTGCCCACCCCTCAGTTTGTGACATGGCTTCAAAGTACTGCAACATAAAAGGCAAGGGAAGGTTTCCTCCATCACATTATTCCAGATTACTGCCCACCCTTTGCACAGAATGAAAAAAAAAATTAGTGGGAGAAAAACAACAGGACCAAAATATTACCTTAAATGACTACTGTTACTTCAGACAGTAGTCCAAACCTGTTTCTTGCTCATGCAAGAACTCATCAAGAAAATTAAAATGGACAGTCTAAAGCAGACAGTTGGAGCAGAATATAGCTCTTCCTGAAGAGTAAGTAAATGACTGAAACAGGATCTTGGAAAACAAGGAGTAACCTTAATGCTAATCAAATCTATCATTCCCTACAATGCTGTACTACATACAATCTTGTGGAGCAGTATAGAAGAGACAAGCTGCATGTCTGCATGTGACTATGCACACGCACACATACAAGCAGCTAGCAGGGTTTGCATCTCTCTACTGGCTCTTTTTTTATTTATTTTAGGTGGTTTATTCTGTTATTTTGTTTTCTTTCTTTTCCTTTTCTGCTCCTCCAGATGATTTCTGCCTGAAGCACTTTTTATCTAGCAAGCAAGAGTCACTTTGTCAAGTCACGACAGCAATAACAGGTGCTAGAAAACAAACAGAAGAAAATTAAACTACTGAAACAGTACAGTCTAGAAACAGCACATTTAAAACTAAGAGTATCAAGCTTTTTCAGCTTTATCTTTTCTTTCAGATGATCTTTGCCTACACTTCTGTGTCCAACTTTTTCTGACTGTACCTGCTCTAAAAGTCTTGATCCTAATGTGACTCAAGTTAGCTGATTACAAATGCCAGCCTAGACATTACACAAGCAAATATGAGGAAAATGCTTTCCTAAAGAGCTTTTTAATTTTTTGTAAAATTATTTCCCTTACTATATTAGAACACTGATTTCTTTGTGGCATAATTTAACGAGGCTGCCAATCCTGTGTACTTTTTCCAAGTTCTATACAAAATAAGGCTTATTAACCAACAAAATAACACACATGGAATGCTACAAGTTAGTCTGAGTGGACTTCTGTAGGATGCTATGATGCAGGACAACAATTTAGACTTCAAGTATAAATTCCTAATCAATTTAACCAGCTTACTCCACTGTTAGCTTTTTAGATAAACAAGTTGAAATTACTTTTTCATACTGAGCCTAAAAACCAACCAACCAACCAACCAACCAACCAACCAAAAACCAGGTCATACAAAGCTGAGGATACAAAGTTCCAGAACTAAGAAAAATTCTCTTTGACTTCAACAAGCTCCAGTTCTGGTCTTTGGCCTACCCTCTGCAAGTAAGTCCATATCAACTGTACAAGTACAGGGTGCAATATCTGTCATAACTATACTTATACCAGCTTGAGTTACTGAACAAATACAGGATTTGATTCTGTATAAAGCCCTCAGGCACATCTTTCACCAGCAACAGCGAGAATTTTGTCTGAGTAAGATACCTAGGTTCAAAATTGGTACTGCTAGCTGTAATTGTATGTCACATCAGTGTTCTTCTGTCAGATGTTATGAAATACTAATCTCTGACTAGACAGCTGTTTTCTAGCTATCATAAGTCCCCTGAAAACCTTAAATATGGAAAGGAAGCACCTGAAAGGAATAGGGTGAACCATGAGTTGAGAGAGTGTTACAGCTTTTGTTTCTTTTCTTTTAGGCTGTCTGGTTTGCAGGTCATAGAATCATGGGCTCTTTAAGGCTGGAAAAGACCTCCAAGATCATTGACTCTACCCTTTGACTAAACACCACCGTGCACACTAAAACATACTGAGAAGTGCCCCATCCACCCATTTTTTGAACACGTCCAGGGACGGTGACTTAACCACTTCTCTGGGGAGCCTTTTCCTGCTTTCAGTGAAGAAATTTTTCCTTATATCTGACCTGAGCCTCCTCAGCACAACTTGAAGTCATTTCCTCTTGTCCCAGTTACCTGGGAGAAGAGGCCAACACCCACCTTGCTCCAGCCTTTTTTCAGGGGGTTGTAGAGAGTGATATGGTCACCTCTTACCATTCTTTTCTCCAGACTGAACAACCTCAGGTTCCTCAGCTGCTTCCTGGGCTAATCGTCATCCTGTCATTTACTGGAGACAATGGAGATTCTCAGTTTTCAAGTATTTCTTACTGACAATAAATAAATAAATCCATGATGATGCCAGAAAAGGAGGAGTCACATAAATTTGCATGGTCTTAATGTTTACTAGAATCCTTAAATGGAAATCTGACATCACTATTACCAGTGGTTACTGATATCAGAAATCAAGTCTCTTTAATGTTTAGGTATTTTTTTGATCTTTTTATAAAATACATTATTTAAGTTTATTTATTAGAAAGTCTGTTTCTAAGCTCTGTTTTTAATATGACCACAAATTGTGTGTATAAAAACACCTTTCTGAAATGCACTAAAAAGTAGTGATACCTAAATTACCATACATCTCATAACTATCTTCTTATCTACCTTACAGAAATGACAACCTCTGAAGCAGTCTTCATCTTTGCATTAAGGGAAGGTATATGTGTAATTTTGCGTAGTATGAAAGTACATCAAGCTTTCTGACACATCCTCTACAAGCGTTTCAAAAATAGTAAGTTAAGAAACAAAATCTCAGCCCTTGTCCTGTTGGCTGTTAATAAAATTCCATCTGGTCACTTAGGAAGTGTGCCAACATTACCACACAAAGAGCTTTTAAGCTGTTTGAATGTTCAAGAGTCGCTTGACAGCTTTTTTATTTACCTTTTTTTTTTTCTCAAATATGCACCTAATACTGTACAGATGGCTAGGTTCTAACAAGTTTACTTGTATGCAATCTTGAAACTAACCTTGAAAGTAAACTGCTGAGGTTTTGCTTTGGGGTGTTGCTTGGGTTATATGTTTTTTTCTAACATTTAGGATTGTTCAGTCTACTGCTGCTCCAAGTTCCTTATTAGGCAAATACAAAGTGAAAGTGAAAACTTGGTGCCTGGCTTTTCTAAAACTGCAAACATAGTAAGAATCTGCTCAACCTGCTGAAAGACAACAGAATGGGAGTGGGGGAAAGGGAGATGAATTCTCAGTAGACAGCAAGTTAAATAAATGTTCACTGACAAAAATCTTCAAAGGGAAAGAAATCCCAAGAACCACTCTGGGCAATGAGAGAGACTTCAGCAGCAGATGGAGACTATTCTCAGTATATATTATCTGTGTATCTTTTAGTGCCAAAATCAGTTCTAGATTTATTCTCTTGACAGTGTGATAAAAGATGTGTATTTAATACAGAAAAATAATTTTCACACTGTAATTTATATTCAAATTTGTATCAGAAAATCAAGATTAGTTTGCCAAAAAAACCCCAACCCCAATTAAAAAAAAAAATTCAGAGTGACGTGATCCAGCTTCAAAGCTACCCCGCTTGGCACAGGAGGCGGTATTAGGTGATGCCATCAATGACTTCACTTTTTGTGTGAAGCTGTTAGTCCATGTGATGAGGGTGTGTAAATCATTAAGACGTAACAGTGAATTTGCTTGGCCTGGTCTCTTGCCTTCAGCAATCAATAGCCAAATTATCAGGAGGATTCAATATGTTACAAGTCTTGCAGGGGTAATGTTGATCGTCCACTTCTGCACGATACTGAGCCAAAAGGGACAGGTGAAACAACACTGGTCCACCAGGCTCTCAGCTTGAGGATCAATTGCCTGGGATTCAAGGAATCCAGTCAGGCAAGAATGCTATTTCAGTTACCTGAAGTGGTATAGTAATGCTTTCTCCTCATTCATATCCCTCAACTTCTTTTAACTGAATCAAGTATAAAATCTGTTAGTTAAGGGAATCAATTTGTATCTTAAATTTCTGTAGGATAAGCACTCACTATACAGGTAAGGGTCTGATTCTGTCACTATTTATAGATGGATAACTGAGTAGTCTTACACTTCTGCATACATTCTAAGGTCCTCCCATACAATGAGATAATAAAGGGAATAAACCTGTAAAACATAGAGTATTTTTACTGTTGTTTTAATTAAATTGTGGGCAATTCAACCAAATGAAGTTTTGGAAAGGATCTGAGTCGAAAGATCTTGGCTTTGATGTTCTCTTTCAATTCTTTACTTTGGATTTAATTAAAACTAGCTACTCCAATATTCAAAGCTATAGATTAGAAACAAAGAGCAATCCACTACAGAAAATAAAATGTATCTGAGCAGTGGAAAATAGAGACTAACCTAGGAAAAGCTGTGAAGATTTAAGGAAAGACCATTATAGATCCAATAACAGAACATAATAATCTTTCTACACATATTCTGTGTGCTATATTTTTGTTTTGTGCTATGTTTTCAAAGGTATCTTGGCACCTTAAATGAAGATGTAATTGAAATAAATAATTTATGGAATCTGCTTTTGTATTCTTGGTCTGAGATAATACATTTTTTATAAATTAATAACTTAATTTCCTAGTCCTTTTCCAGGCAAAGAAACTGTCTTGTTTGTTGGGTCTTCAAACAGCTCATTTTAAATTTAAGGTGGATCAGAACACTCTAGCAACCCATTTTCTCCTGGTCTAGCTATCAACTTGAGTTTCTCTGTGGCTGCTGCTACCACAGTGTCTGGTGCTGAAAGAGTCCCCTTTGCAAGTCAGCTCTGTAAAAACATCTCTGACGTCCGACACAGAACAGATATCAGATGTTGAAAAGCCTGGGGGCTCACACAACAGTTCAATGAAATCTCAGCAAGGAAAATAAGTAAGTATTTACCCTGATACAATTATAAAGGTCATCTTGTATTATATTCTTTTACATTTAACATAGAAATATAAATACTAAATAAATTTTAAAAGGTAGCAATTAAATTAGCTTAGCAGTTCCTAATTAAAAAGACATAAGGCATTCTGTTATGCAACAACACTCATGCAAGTTCCATTTTCCTTCTTGACAAGATACATATCCTAAACCAGCTGATCTACTACACTCATCCCCGCAGCTATCTTTTTATGGAAACATACAGTTTTCCCCCAGTTCTCTATCCCAGCAGAAGGCTGAATTGCAGCCTCTGCATCTTGTCAGACTGGGGGACTTCACAATGATGTTCCAAAGGGTACATGTTCCTTAGATACAAAGTCTTAATGGCGATTTATAGTGTACTCAGAGGACTTCAAAATTTGCATTTAATTTGGTTTTATTTTTCCCCAAAATTACCCCAGAAGTCCTTACTTGTAATTACAAGCTGCATGATAATTTCAAACCATGCATGAAAGCTTTTAACCCTGAAAATACACTGTTTGAATTTGATGAGTGTGTACAAGTAAGTTCCTAATGGAAGTGACCTGCCATTTGTGTTATTGTTAGGTTTTCAGTGAAAGTTTCTTAGAAACAGATTAGTTACAAATCTAATAAGTGCTTCTAAACCCTTTTATTTACAAATGTCTTACAATCAAACACTCTTATGGTTGTAAGTACTTGTTTGCTTGTATTATCCTACCTAATGTAACTTTCATCTAAGTATTTTTGTCCCAAGGAGAAAATCTGAGAGAAAGACTAGCAAATAAAAATGCACCTTTCCACCTAAACACACAACTGTTAAGACCTGTAATTAAAAAATTCCCTTTGACCACATAAGGGCCAATAGATGTGTGACAGACTTCTCATGCCTTGGAGAAAAAGGCTGTTAGTATTCTCTAATGTTAGTGAAGGATACAGAGGAAATGAAGTCAGTTTTGGAAATCCCTGCTTCTTGGCTGGTGAAATGCCACTAATCGTCCAATTTAGCAGTTTAGTACAAATTACTAAAATGGCCTGAAATCAACAATATGCACTTTGTAGGCAGACTGTGGTGCCCACATATCACAAATTGAAGACTACATTTTCAGCATCATTCATCTATAAGCTTTTAGGGCCAAAATGTACTCTAGAGTTTTTAGTTTGCTTTTATATATATCACGCATGGCTTTAAACCTGGTATTATTAAGATTAGCAGACATCTGTGGTTAATCCCTCTAGTGATAAATAGCTCCCTATTAATGCAGTAATTTATTTTCACCTAGGAATGTATAGGATGTAGAGCATCAATAAAAACACTGAAGTGATGGGATCAGCTCAGATCCTCTCTAAAGGAAAAGGATTGAACTGTCTTCATGTAAGACTGACACAAAACTACAGAATCAGTTGGCAAAATTAAAATGGTGCACAAACTGCTCAATATAACCCTGTTTTAAACAAAAATTTTCACAAAACCTACTAGTATTCTGCATGACTGCTGTAGTTACAAGTGATCATTAACCTCTGCCCAGCCTTTAAGAGCTTTATTTAGTAAAATTCATACAAGAGTGACAATGCAGTAAACATGATCCTGATGTTCTGATGCAGCACATTACAGTATGTGAGCACAGCTGGATAAATCACAATCTGATTGTTACGGTCCTCAAGTATTGCTTCAAAAAACTGTGATGAAGGAGTGAGATGATGCAATAGGTATGCACTGAAAATATGGCTTTGGAGAGAGAAAACCTGACAGCACAAACCAGGGGGAAAATCTCAGAAAGAGAGGGCTACTTCCTATGTCTTAAATCTCAGGACTCTTAACTAAACTCTTAATCCCCATTCAATCAACTGTGTTTGGGCAACATCCCAAAAACAAGTGAAAAAGCTCCCTAGAGATACATACTTACAGGCAGCCTAATAAAAAAGGCAAGCAAGATTTTTTTTCAAAAAGAAATGTAACTTTTAAAGATGAAAAATTTCTGCAAAATGCCACTCACTAGATTAAATTGCAAGTCATTTGCTTCCCCCACAAGCAGGATCTGACTGTGTGCAAAGTGGAGGAGTGCTTTGCTTTCTCTGCTTAATAACCAGCTCTCAGACTAGGTAAAGAGTCACACTGACAGAAACTAAAAGGGGTCAGGTTCTGCACACAATCTGCAGGTCTCAAGGATGAAGGGCAGATGGAAGTACAAACAAGTCCTTGGGATACATTTCACAAGGCAGGCAAGGATCTGTGTCAACTTGATACAGTTGCACATGCTATGTCCCCAAATGAAGAATGCCCATTGTACTCTCAGAGATGTCTATCCCTTTGATGACCATGAAGATCTTGACTGATCCTTAAATCACTGGGGAAGAAAAAAAACAAAATCAAGTTTATATGCAGAGATGACTGCAGGAAGCCTGCCTCCCATGGACTCTTTTACCAGACACCAGATTCTGAAGAAATACTACTTTTCCTTTTAAGTTCCACATGCATATGGCTTAAGCCCAAATCCAGAACTCTCTTAGTTCTCTAGGCAGCTTATTAACCAAATTCATAAATTACTCTTACTGGTATCTCTGAGGGTATGGGTCTTCTAGGCCCTGCTTCCAATGTGTCCTGTAAACACAGGCAACAGAGGAATTCTTGGGAAAAAGAATCCAACACAAAGCACATGGCAACAATTTGAAAGTACCTTTGGCACATTAGCGTGAACATGAAAATAAAGCAAATGCTATTCTCTACCTGAAGGGATTTAATAAAAATTGCTCCAAAACACACTCAAATCAGATTTTTGTATTTTTCATGTGAGGACTGAAATATCTCTCTCCTGTTGAGACATATTTTATATTGGATGGGGCTTGAGCAACCTATTCTAGTGAAAAGTGTCCCTGCCCATTGCAGAGGGCTTGGGACTAGATGACCTCTGATGTGCCTTCCAACCCAACCAATTCTATAATTGTATATTAAACAGTCATTGCATAAAACAAAGGAGTAGTCACAGGAAAAAGGGAGCTAAAACCCTTCACCTTTAAAAAATATGGCTTATCTAACACACTATGAACACACATCCCTGTTGGGTCTTTATATCCTGGTCAGTTTGAGGGTACAGCTTCAATTTCAGGCAGAGGAAAAGCTTTGACTTTAGGAGCTCTTTCCTGCATAAAGATGTGTCTGTCCCAGAGAAGGCAAAGTTGGTAACCCACTTGTGCCTCTTCCTCCATTCGCATTTGAAAAGAAAAAGGCTTTAAACTTCCTTAGAAAACATGCAGGCATCCAGCTCTAAGAAATAATTTCAAGCCCTGGGCTTAAGGCAGAAATCATGCTGATCAGAAAATGGCATGCATATTAATTAAGGGTGATTTCCTGCTGAGCTTGGAAGTTCATCCTCTTCTGGACTCTCCAAGCACTTTTTATTTACACAGCCAGAACTCTTGGCTCAGGTTTCTGAACGCCACATTGGAAACCAGCACCTAAAATTCAGAGCATATGCGAAATGCAGTCTGCCCCTAACCAGGCATCTATGGAGAAACTGCCACTACAGTATTCCAGGATATTCATGGCATTTATTTTATACAGACTCTTAGGAGGACTGAGCTACTGATCAGCTGCCAGTCCTTTTGCCAATAGGAAGGAAAGAAGCAGTGATACTTCAGAAGGAAGACAAACAACAGAAGTCAAAACCCAGCATGATTTTTGAGTCAATTCCTGACCAGCTCCAGCACGTAACAAGGATGTGGCAGCCTTTGGCATAACTGAGTGCACTTATTTATGGACCACCAAATAGTCAAGAGGCACTAAAAATCTTTGCAATGGTCTGTCAGTAGCCTGAAAAACTTCACCAATGTGCCCTAGGCCATCCTCCACTTGCATCTTGCACCAACATAAAGAAACAGCACAGTCCTTTCTATACCCTCTGTTTAGAGTGTTTACACCAAGGAAATTCCTCTCGTTCAGCACCTATCACTCCCACAGATGCCAGCCACAAAGGGACCACAGTTGAGAAAAGAATCTCTCTCCTAGTAAGTTTTGTGGTTGTTTTCTTCCCCCATGCATCTTTTTGTTTGCTATTATGATTCCTTTGAAAGTGGAAGAAAGGGGAAGTAGAGAAAACAATAGTTCAGAAGTTGTCACACTTTACAGGGTACAGCTTAGAGACATTTCCTGAAGCAAATGCACGGAATATGCTCAAACCAAAAGCTATTGTCAATTTTAACTACTGTAGATATGTTGATATTTTAATGAAATGAATAAAAGAAAAGGATGTTTCTGTATCAGCAGGCACAGAGCAAAGCAGCTTTGTTGCTGGCCATATCCTATTTACTCCCAGAAACTGCATATAAGAATAAAAATTTTAAAGAACATTAGCAGGTGAAATATTCTTACTTTCTATTTTATTAACACATAAAAGCATCATATGGAATGTTATTGAATATTATTAATTCATACAGTAAGCAATTGAGCCTTAAAGCAGAATGTATCAGGAAAGTTGATCATTCATCTATAACAGCAAGATATAAATTCTTTCTCCTTCCTCAGGTCCCTTTGAACCAAGCAGCTGGGCACAAAGAATAGTAGTTTTAGTTACTGCTGATAATTTCAACTCTGCTATAAATTCAGCACAAGGACATGCTTAGCTCCTTCTACATCTTATCTAGGTATCAGACCTTCTCAGACTAAGCACTCCCCCACTCTACATCAGCACTGTCACATGCAAACAGGGCCAGACTCATCCATAGAAAAGGGCACAGGAAAGCCCAGAGAGAGGGAACTAAAAACTGCTAGTGCTGAAAAATCTAAAATATCCCAGGAAACACATCTGGTCACCACCACCCTTTTAGACTGAAGTTTTTCTTCTTGAAAAACAGTCCAGTTATGTCCCACTACAGAAGTATTACATGCTTCTGTCAAAAGGAACTATCCTCTGATCTAGTTGAGCCGAACTTTTGAGTGTCCTACAATCAACACCATAGGTGCTTTACAAGGATAAAAACTGGAAGATGCTACCAAGTAAGCTTGCAAGGATAAATTCATCTATCTTGGAAAAGCTTCCTTTTCCTCCAGGTTGCCAAATATTTATTACCAAAGCTAAAAAAGTGAATTAGTAATATTGCACAAGTAAAACCACAATGTGTTGGAATAAATGAACCTAATTTGTGTAGAGGATTTTACCTCTCCAATTAATACAGATACAGCCCACAACAGACAGAGTGTGGCTATGACTGAAGCGTGGGACTCAGGAGAGCTTGTAAGTACATGTTCTAGATCATCAAATTCCATGTCAGAGAAGGCTCAAGGTATGCATTCCCACCTGCTTAGCTGGAAAAGAACATGGTCATGTCATAGAATCATAAAAAAGCACTGGAAGCTGTACTGAAATCCAAAAAGATTACATCAACAACATGTAGACATGTGGGTGGGAGCTCAGTAGGGCTTTCATGAGAATGTCTGGGAGACCTGAACCCATTGGTTTCCCATTAACTACTGCCACAAGTCAATCTGAATGCATTTCTCATCAGCTAAATAAGTAACGTAGCACAGAAAGAGCTGAAATCTTATTTAGGCGACACCTTTATATTCCATCTTTCATCCCCAGTGTGATTTTGCAGAATTAAGCCTGGTGGGTGTGTACAGACAAAGGTTGCCATCCTCTATCCACTTGCATTAACTTGTGTTTACTTGTAACTGTGGTCAGTACAAGGCACAGTTACTCGTAGTAACTGACAAACACTTCTAGGCAATTTTTCAAGTATACAGACTTTAACTATTCTTAATAAATAAATCAATAGGTTTTGTATTTTATAGATAATAAATAAACTTTAATTTTCCTGGAGTCACAGTTAGGAAGGGCTCATCATTGCTTTACATACTATCAAGAAGTCAAACATAAATCTGCCAGCCCTATTCAGACTGGCTGAACAGCAGATTTTGAGTATGCAGTTTGTGCTTGAAACCTAAAGGCAGATACACATTTGTAATGTTTGCAAACAACTCTGAATTTGGAGGAACAACTGGCACACCAAAGAGGAGTCCAGAGGCACTGTCCAGAAACCTGGGGACTGGATCAACAGAAGTCTCCAGAAGTTCAACAGGGGTAAGTGTCAAGTTCTGCAGCTATAGCAGAATAACCCCAAGCACCAGGGCAGGCTGGGAAAACACTGCTGTAAAGACCCAGGGGTTACAGGGGATGCCAAGTAAAACATGAGGCAGCAGCATGTTCCCAAAGTAAACAAAGCAAACTGTGCATTGGTTACATCAGGAGTGTGACCAGCACATCGAGGCTCTGCTTGATGCCTGCAAGGATTTGTGTCTCCCACAATTCTATATCTGGTTCTGTAGGTCCCAGATCAAGGACACTGCAAAATTGGGCAGAACTATCAAAATGGTCATGTTCCCACAACTCATGATGTGTAAGAGCTTGGGGGCCTCTGTAGTCTGGCAAAGAGGAGGCTAAGGAGGAAGCCTGGAACTACCTGAAGGGATGTTACAGAAACTACAAAGGTTTCAAGCAGTAGCTGCACAAAGTCATAGCTGACCTGGTTCAACCACCTCAAAATTCTCCCAAATTATGGTTCTGTATTTGTTCTGATTCCATAAACCTGTTTCAAATTCCATCTCAAAACACCTTCACTGTTTCTACTGCAGTGTCTCCAAGCAGGACATGCAGGTATGCCTAACTTGATGTGTCACAAATGTAACTGCTTGGTCCTTCTGAAAATTAGCAGAGCACAGATTGGAAAATTCCTCATCTGACTATTCCTGCTATCCAACTTTCATTTAATAAATCTTTTCCTTTTCTTTCCAAGGCTAAGTAATCTTTTGCTCTACAAAACAGGTAGCAGTTTGGGGCTCATGGTCTCAAACACAAGTAAAAAGTACTCATTTTACATCTAAAATTATTTCATTTCACTTGCAAACAATATGTTAATTTTAGCATGAGATTTTTATTATGATTCATTTACTATGATATTTACTCAACAGTGTGTGCAGTTTTGGTATTGCTTGAACTCCCATATATATGAAGATAGACTGTGATTATGAAAGACCATGCAAGCTAAGTCTTACTACTAGGAAAAAGCAACTTGGTGACTGTGATATAAAATTAGCTTGACTTGGTAAGTCCTTCATATTATTCCATGGTGTGAGCATAACACTGAAGAACAGGGAAGACAGACTCTCTTTTACTGCAGTCTTCAGTTATAAAGGCAAAATAAAAGGAGCTTGAATGAGGCTTGATTTCTGTTACAATATTTCAATATTGAGGAAAGAGTATTAATTATTTATATATTTGAAGAGAAAAAGAATGCATTAAAAATGTGAATTTGAGTTTTAAAAAATTCCCACAGAATTTGTGAGCTGACAGTATACATGACACAAATGGAACACAAGTACCACAGAGACTATTTTGTGAACTGTTTACTAGTAGAGCTGCAAAAGTATATTAACTTTCTACCTTCCTATTAAAGCAAGCAGTTACAAACCTCACAGCTTATTAACTGTTAGGAGGTGATGCATATATAATGAAATAATATCTAGAAACTTTATATTTCGAAGTAAATAAGGAGTTTTGGTCAGAACATAAGCCTTTGAAAATGCTGAGTTAACCTCTAGCTGTCATCGTGGCACATGTTGCACTTTGAAATTTCTATTAATGATGGAATGTCCCATTAGAAAACCACATTTTAGGAACAAATGTTTTCATATGTATCAAACCAATATTTCTTTCACCTTTCATTTGTTATGTTACTTGTTTACTTTCACATTTCAGTGTTCAAGGTAAAAATCTAGTTTTCACTTGATTTCTATTTCCCCATATGGGTCAATCACAACCTTATGCAATATGTTAACTTTAAATCCTGGACAAGAATGGGAGTAGAAAGGAAGACAACTTTTTACAGTCCACTCTCTTGGTCTTGTTGTTTCCCCTTTTTTAAAGAAACAGATGAGAGTGGGCTAAATTTAAGCTTGGTTTTATTTACGTGCTTCACTTTTTGCACAATTAAACACTCTTGCAATTAAAAGGTTATTTAGATGAATTAATGTTTATAGAGACCTCTTCAGAGGAGTTTTTTTAAGACAGAGCTGAGTTCTCTTATCTTTTCAGCAACTGTTTGTCACCCTTTGCTGGCATGTCTACATTTTCTCTCTAATACACGAGAAGTCAGATTTTCTCATCTTTATCTGACAACATGATACACTGAACTGTCTTGTCATTTGAGAATACAACTAATCCCCCTGTGCCACAAATTCTCCAGGATACAAAACATCTGCAACTTTTTCTGGCTTCCACAGATATGAGTCACTGAAAAAAAAAAAATAACCAAAACAAACAAAAACTACCAAAACCCTCTGTCTGTAGATCATAAAGTCATTAATTCTACTAAACCATTATGAGTATTTAAACATGAAACTTTGACAAGTCATCTCAAATATGAAGGCACTATGGGCATAGTTTTATTATGCGTCACTAATTACCCATTATCCTATGGTCATATTTGCTCAGACAGAATACAAAAGCTGCCTGAGCATGTATGGGCCCAAATACCATCTTAAATCAAATCTGCAGTCTATGCACAATACAGGGCAATGGGGAACTGAGGCTATAATCTGACTACACTGAGATTTCAGCAGCAAAGCTGGTTTCAACAGATTACCTTTCCTAAATGCTCTGCCACCAGGTCATTTAAGGCACTGCAATACAGCGTCACTTAAGCCTACAACACACATGTAAACCTGTCATTTGATAGTTTTCTGTGTTCCATTTAAAGATGTCGTGTCTCAGCACTGAATGTAAGTTTTACTTTCATTAAATTAATGCCTCAATGCCTCTTGATAAGCTGTGTTGAGCAGGCAGATCTTTGATGTCAAAGCAACCACACTTTTTTTGCCTGATGGTTTTGCATTACCCTTAGATTAGATTAGATGAAGCAGCAGAAATATTCAGAATGAAAACATTCAGATGATATGCTGAATTCTGGGAACAAATAAGTTCCTCAGACACAGAGCAGAATAGTATGCTCACCTAAACAAGTAGAACTGGGCTTCTAAACTTGAACAGACCCTTGGAAAGTTAGAACTTAACCAAAGTCCAACATCAACACGTGCTACATGATCAAAGCCTGAGTGGTACAGAATCTGTTATATAAACACAACACCACAGTGGACATTAAAGCCCCATTCTGGTTGTTCTTGGAGATGCTGACAAGTGAGTGTTAAAATGAATATTGATAAAAACATAGATATTTTCATTCCAAATTGTGACCCAGCTGAGAAGAGGCCTTTTTGTTATAAATCTGCCTTTGCCAGAAGTCAGAGAGCTGAAAGAAATTTAAAAATCAGGGGCTTGCAAGAATTTCTGAGTTTTCAATTTTGATATCTACTCCTTGATCTCAGATTTACATCTCTGCCCAAAGACAGTCTAATCTTACTCTGGAAGCAGGCTCCTCAGCTTATTTTGGATTATAAAAACAAAACTTCTAGTGATTGGAAAAAACCAATACGCTCATCCATATATTTTTAAAAAAATAGAAAGGGTCAAACAGAAAAGCCTCATGTTTCAAAAAGCCTGCCAAAACGAAGTAATTTTTTTAATGTGCCTATTGACCAGCTTTCAGAAATCCAGCAAATTCTTTAAGTACAGCCAAAGATGCTGTTTTGTTGATAACAACTCCTGATTTTAGAAATAAAGTAGTTTAAGTAGTTGCTAGGTATGCTCAGTTCCAAGAGATACCTCACTGTTGTGAACACTGAAGTACAGAAAACTGTTCAGAAGTGGAAGAGCTAAAAGTAGGCTAAAAACAATCCAGTAGTCCACAGCTGTTGCTTTTAAAAACCTATTTAATATCAATTTAAAGAAAAAAAAAACATAAAACAGGCCACCCCTTGCTTAACTGAAGTGCTGCATTATCTAGGGCATTTCTCTCTCCAGCCATCTGTTTTGAGCTGGGTGCATGCACTGAACTCAAATTTTATGTTCACAAGAGAACTCTACCAGTTTCTTCCAGAGACTGTGTGAGAAGTCTCAAATTCTACCTTGTTCTCAACAGCAGAAAAAAGAACTGTGATACCTTGTACAGGGAGAAGTTATGACCTTCATAAAGGTAAGCAGACACTTCAGATGATGTCTGGGATGAAGCTGCATTCCAAAAAATCTACTGAATTGCTTTTTGTTTGTTTCCACTAGTCTTGCCTTCGGAGAAGTAAGTGTCCAGACTAATGTATGTGTGATTAGAAGCATAACGTGTAAAAGTCTTGCAAAGAGAAACTCCTAACATTTTCTGGGAATATCAGAAAACATCAAAAGCCATCAATGGCTACAAAGTGAATTTCATTCTGAAAGTGCAGTATTTTCTCTATGCTGCTACAAGATAGAACAAAGGTCACTGTATGTAAATTAATAGCTTAGGGCACCGTGCTTACTGTTCTTTTACAGGAGGATGTTCTAACATGATGATCTCCATGTTAAATTGGTTTTTTCTTTGATATAACAAATTATATAAACTACATAATTTCATCAATTTGAAAGAAAAATCAAGTTTACCAAATTGTTTTCTCGATCATCAAATATAGCTCTTCATTTAGCAAGTTCCTTCAGAGGCTATGTATTAGTATAGCACCATTTCTAGGAACAGAAAGTTCCTAGAAAAAGTGCTTCTGATAGTCAAAATCAGTCCAATGCCTGCATTCCTCCCCCAGCTGCATCAATTGGGGAGCCAATATTACTATGCCATGAAAGGGTGGAGTGACCCATGCCATTTTAGATACTTCACCAAAACAGGACAGTTGAAGCAGTAGCACAGCCAAGTGAAAAAAGCAGGAGCCCAATGACTTCAGTGGTGCTCAGTGTGGGCTTTGTGGGGGTACAAGAATGCTGTATAAATAGCACTTACACAAATAGGGCTCAATTCTGTACAATTTCTTTCCTACAAGATACATTCTTTTATATAATGTACCTATTGTACATTAGGCAGAACTGAAGCATGATTTTAAGCTGGCTGTAAGTAACTTGATATTTAACCAAAGAAAAGAATATTAAAAAAAAAAACAACCAAACTCAAACCACTTCAAAACTCTTGAAATTACAAAGCTGAGCACCAATTTTCAATTCTTTCCCTAACAAAGATGGTGAAAAGGGTATATGGTAAAAGAAGCTGTCATGTTTTTAACTAATAAAGAAAGAACCTGACGAGGAGGGAATGTGAGATGGAAGATGGAAAAGAATAACTAACTGGAAGCAGAAGATACAGAAAACTGGGCAATGAAATAAAGAAGTCTGAAGTAACAGGAAAGCTGTGAAAATAGAGCACAAAGAGGAACAAAAGAGTATCAGGCAAACTAGAAAAGAACTGAATAAATACATTGTAACATCAGATAGAGATATGTGGGCTTTGCCTGAAAAGTGTACACTGTATTTTGGGCACTACTGCACATAAATTGATTACTATCTTTGATTCAGCTGAGGCACTATCTTGCTGTAAATGGGTGATGGGATTTTCATTGCAAAAGCTTTAAAAAAAAAGCCAGCCCTCTTTCCCCCAAAACCTTCTTGATTCCTGCCAGCATCTCCTTACATACACATTCCTCCTCTTTCTCTCAATCAGCAATGCTTCCCTGCTTTTCCTGTAATTCCATATGGCAGGAGCCAGCATGTCTGTATGTTCTTCCTGAGCTTTGCAGAGAAACGGGTAAGAAAGCCTGACAAGCTTTGCAGGATGAGGGCAAACTTGTATTTGTATGAAGTGTATTAGTGGATTTCTAAATTCATTTGATTGTACCAGACATTTTTACAACAAATGTGTTCATAGACTGGTTTTCTGTTCTGGTTGTCCTTTTTTTCCTCCCACAGAACAACACTCTGATCCTAAAATCATTCAACACAAGCAAGGAAGAGGAAGGAGGAAAAATTGTGGCTCCCAGCCACTTGAGGGAGAAGAAAAAAAGAGAGAGCAGTAAGTATGAAAGCGCCTGATAACTGTTACACTGCTGGTGCCACTCCCCTTGAGGGTCACACACTGCATTTCCTCTCAACTTGCTCAGGCAGGTCAGGCAGGGTGTCTCAGGTATTTAAACAACAGAGTTCTACCATGGCCAGCGATCCAGTGATGCCCAGAGTGCACACAGAGGACTGCAGAAGGAAGTGGTCAGATACAGAAGATGCTATCACCAATAGAGCAGGCTCAGAAGAATGACTTCAGTCAGTTCCTCCAAAGGCCCAGGAGGGGTAAGTTAAACATTCTGTGGACAGGGAAGATTTAGATAAGAAAGATGTGTACAATCCTGCTTTGGTTTTAAAACCCTTTTCTCTTCCCATGCTTTGTTCCTGCTGTCAAGATAAAAGAGCATTTTGATTTAAGGAATCATTCCAAAGCCTTCATGTAGCAAAAGCAGCTATTTGGCAGTACTGAACTCAAGCTTTGCCTGCAGGGTACTGGGTGCTATTGACAGTGAACATGATGGAATTTCTCCACAGGAAAGGGATATGGGAACAAACTTAGCAAGGCTAAAGCAAGGAGAAGGCAAGCTACTGGTCCTGTAAATACTGGTCCTGTAAATAGTGGCATGTACTTGTAAGGTTGCATTTAAGGCTAGGAAAGTTAAAATAGTCTCATTAAAGTTACTGGGCTGTCATATCCAACATCAAAGACAGGAAGCATTTCTAAATATGCTCCCAAGAGGAGCTCCCAGCTGCTGGAGAACAAGGCACCCTCAGCAATAGGCAGAGCTCCCCAGCCAAACATTTCACTTACCCTAGAGATTACCAAGACTTGCAGATGTTCATATTTGTCTGATTCTGATATCTATGTAAAAGATCTAGGCTGGCAGCATTTTCAGTTCGCGTTCACAGAATTAATCCACATGGCACAATTTTAGTTCCCAGCCTGGGTATAATGAAGGGCAAAAGGGGTAAAACAGAGATTGTCAAGTGCTGAGTATGAGAGCTCTCTTCCAAGGGTCATCCTCTAATGTACAGAAGAGAGGATGAGAGAAAGGTGAGTACTCTGTTGTACATGGTGTTCTTTCTGCACAGATGTATTCTAGAGGTAAAGACAATTACTGAAAGATAAAGAAGGCAATAAGGACAGGGTTTTCAACTGCAGGTCTTGTGCCTTGATGCTCCATGCTAGTACATCATGAAGACCATAAATGTACAGGCAGCTGACAATGGAAATAAGAACTCAAGACTACCACGAGATGCTGAGCTGTCAGCTCCCCAGGTCTCCCAAGCACAGGTCTGTTTCCCACAGGCTCACTGGCAGCCCTGACAAATTTCTAAAGGGTTTTGTTCAATCTTCATCACATCATCCATCCTATAATGCTTAGCTGCTTTCCTCCTTCAATCCCAGTCTTCTCAGGCTCCATCTCTCTGTCCAATCTTACTCCCAAATACATTTGCAGAACATAGACAGGAAAACTGAAAGAAAGGCTGTTATTAACCATGTGAATTTAAGTACTTGATTAACTGGATTTAATCAGATCCTGAAAAGACTTGTCAAACCTAAATCAACTAGTAGGAAGGGTCAACAAAAAATTAAAATTGTACATCAATTTTGTAGATGTCTTCAAAACCATTGTGTCCATCAGACTGGTAAGTATCAGTGGATGGAACCCACTGATGAATTCAAACAGATTAACTTCTGTGAACCTCCCTGAGTTATTGCTAACACAATGAATAGCTCAGTGTTTTGATAAAAGCTCAGAACTGACAAATGCCCCAGATGTTCCTATAATACACAACTAGGAGGCAGTAAGTTTGTATGAGCTGTTAAATGCGAAGGAAATGGGACCTACTGTTGAAGTGGATCACTAAAAAAATTTCCTTTGCAAGAGTGTGATTTTTAAAAAAATTTATTTCCCCTGATTTTTAAATGTGTAAGTGTAATTTTTATAATTCATTTGTCCGACCTAGAAATAGAAATCATGAAAGCATTTAATTTATTTTAAACTGCAAAGTTTAACACAACTTTATACATTCATCCACGCTGTCAGTTTATGCACACTGCTAACTTCAACTACTTCAGACATAGACACATTTTTTCCCTGACATTTCTTATCATAATTTGTGGAGCTGTATCTGAAAGTGCTTCAGGTCAGAGATATTTCTAAGACACATGCCTTGCCTGTGCACACTTACACTTGTACAGTTAAGGCATGCTGTAATTATTTGCAAGTCCCAAAGCTTCATGCATTAAATTGTGTCCTCTACCTGGAGATAAAATGAACAGCAGTTATCTGGTTTACAGATTTGACAAATTCTTCTGGGTATCTGCCAACTTTGTAATCTACTTGAACTATAGCTTAAGAACCATATGAGATCACCAGGGTTTCTGCACAACTTCAAAGCTCCCTAAGCCAGAGCCGTGCAGTTCTCAGGCTGAACAAACGTCGCTAGGTTCTGTGCACAGCTTTGAGGCTCCTTGAACCACAGCCGCTTGTTCCAGAGGGTTTACAAATTTGATTAGGCATATCTGGAGCACACAAAAATTCTAATACACATCAGCTATGTTTTTGCACTAAAAGGAACTTTTAGTTATTCAGAAATACATAGCTTTTAACTACCATTTTACTCTAGCAAAACAAATTTCATTTGGTTGCCACTATAATAAAATCTGTAAATAGAAAAAAATTTCTATATCATATTTAACAAAAAGTGGCCCTGGGAGATTGTCCTGCAGTGAAAGCTGCTACTTGTAAAATCCTTTAGTAGGAAAAGCTCCTTGTCTAATTAAAATTCACACCGCCATTAGTTCTCCATTAGCTGGAGAACACATATTAACATTTCAAGACACCTAATTTCCAGAAGCTTAGATGTAGCTCCAAATCTATTTTAATCTGCAAACAAGTTAGCATCTAAAACTTAATGCCTTCAACAGTATGAAGACAGCAGGAATTCTCATTTTCTGAAGCACAGCATGCGAACAGACCCAGGTGGACCAGTCAGCAGTGAAAAGTGGGTTTTCTCTTACATAAGTAACTAGGTCACCATCTATGTCCCTTTGTTATCCTAAAACATGAACTTCATCCTGTGACAGAGTTAAGAACGGATAACCAACCTCCTTGACAGATGCCACAGAACAATCTCCATAGCCTTCTCTCCTGTCAAACAGTAATGACATTATTTTTCCTTTCTTTTGAACAAATACTTGTTTATGCTGATCTCTTCTTTTTGTTTTACATATTTGTATATAATTAAATTCTGAGAACTTCCAGAAATAATTCAGCTTTACTTCAGAATGATGGAAATATAATGACTCTTGTCAAGCACTGTCAGCAGCATACAATTGGTACTATTAAAAAAAAAAAGACAGTAATAATGATCTGATTTTATTTACATTATCCTAGCTATTGTCTTTATATTGTGGGGAAGGACATAGAGTAGACCTCCTTCTTTCTTCTTCCTATTTCTGTCCTCTGTTGCTCTATTCAGCCATCTTTAGTCCTAGTATTTCTCTCCCTTCATGCATTTCCCTTAAGGGATTTCTGCCCTCTCTATTCTTGTCTTGGTAGCTTTCTCATTTCCATTATTACGGCTTTTGTTTCCTTCAGGTTTCAGCTGTTCTTCTGCCCTTTCCTCTTTCAGTTTGATGCTGCAGAAAGCCAGACGGTCCTCACAGGCTTCTGAAACTAACTCTGAATCTTCTGTTCTCAGGAAACATACTTGTGAATGAAGCCTTCAACCTAAAGCTAAAGACAAAATCGGTTGGTTTCAATCTCACACAGTAATAGAAGAACACAAATACTGGCCTGATCATAGGAACAGTTATTCACTGACGAAGGTCAGTCAGAAGTAACCTAACCTTTCTGGTCACTTTAAAAGCACACTTCAAGGAACATTACTGAAGCAAGAGATGCAGTCTAAAAGCAGCTTGTTCTCCATTTATGTTTTAAAGAGAAGACTTTTACCAAAAGCAGCCTCATTTTTTTCAAAAATGCTAACAACCCTTTATACTGGCTTAATCTGGTGTGTTCTGGATGGCTAGAACTAATATGCTGCTGGTGGTGGTAGAAGTCTCATTGTTTTAGCAAAAACTTCACAAGAATTACAAATTATCTTTCTGAGCAATTGACATAACTCTTGTCAGATTTGCATGTCATGAAAGAAAACTAGCAAAACAGCCCAAGGTGGAAGACTTTTTCCCATTAATTTTCATTTGTCTCATCTGAAGCTACTGATACATTTTTTTGATCAAAAGCAGGTTGGTCTACTCTATTTTCCCAAAAGCAATACTGGACACAGTCATGCCTGAAGCTTTACATCCTCCTGCCTCCTCTATTTCATGAGCCATTATCCTGAAGATAGCCAATGGTTTGTTACACCCTGCTCTGTGGCTCAGTTTCAATGTAGTGTTTCACAACCATGAGGCTGGTTGCACGTGCTAATTCTTCAGGGAAAGCGGGAGGGAAAATGGAGTTTTATCTGGGAGGAGAGCAGTAATATAAATCTTTGTTCTGATAACTAAGTGGACAGTACTAAAACAAATCCATCTACATTATGGACTGGGAATCTTACATATTTTGTCACTGTGCCTTTAATGATAGCTATTGCAAAGAAAGACTAGCAGGCTGCTTATGAAGTCTGTTGCCCAAGTGAACACCTATGTCTGAGCAGAGGCTGCCTTCCATTTCCTGCTAACAAGACCAGGGCTCTCAAAATGGAAGAATATTTTTATGAGCTTTCACTATTACGGACTGTAACTGACACAAAGTGATAAGTGATGTGAAACAACTGCATGCTGAACTTGTATTCTGCATACAAACTCTCATACGTGGTGTTTCTCAATCTTGTGGGCTCAATGGATTACTGCTGAGTGGTTAAATTGTAACAGAGTTCCTAATTTTTATTTCATTAATTTACATCCAAGGAAAAATTGCAGCCTGCTTACAATAACCACCATAGGTCACCGCTCTAAAATGGAAAGATTTTCTTGGATACAGTGTGATTGTACGAGTTTACCAGTTGTGTATTTCAAGGTTAAAAAAAGAATTGACTGAGGAAAGGGACCATTCATGGTGAACTGCAGCATTACATTAGTAACTGAAAAGTAAAAGCCTTGTGTTTCTGTAACAGAAATAAAGTAGTGGTGGTGCACATGTCACTTAAAAGTATTGTAAGTTCTCTACTGCCAGCTCTAACTAAGGTCACCTACCTCTCAAAGTCAGAGGTTGAACAGTGTTCAAACTCTACTCAGATACAGCTTTACAAACTATAAATGCAAGCAACAGAAGTTACAATTTTGGAAAGAACCCGGGCTACTGAGAGGAAAGAGCAACCCCCAGAAGGAAACAACTGCCATGGCAATGTCTTCAGAGGAACATACACATGGAAACAGTGTAGCAGAAGACTTATTTCTATACAGTAAAGAAAAGGCAGATCCATGTATGCATAACAAGTATTTTTAACTACAGAATCTTTTGATTTGACTTAGAATATGTCTGCTTGGGCTTTCCATGTTATATCTTTAGTACAGAAACCAGTTAATACTATGCCAACCTGCATACATACTGAAAAGACTATATGTTTAAATGTAAGATACCACTGTGCTCTTTGCCACAAACACTTGTTTCTTGAGCATGATTTCTGGAAAGATATAAAAGCCATTGGAAGAACAAATTCATCCTTGATTTAATTCTAAGGATTTTCAGCTTTTATGCTATATGTTACCAAAAAGAAAGTAATAACCTGAAGGAGGGGATCTACTGCATTGACTGTGAAAGCTTAAACATAGATCTTAGACATTTAAAGTCACTACAGTTGTCAGCCAAGGTGAAACTGATTTCAATCTTTGATGCTCACAAGAGCTGCTGCAGAGGCTACTTACAGTTTGCTTTGATTTTAGAGACAGTGGAATCAGACCCTGATATGTGAAGAATAGAAAAAGCCCCAAAAAACCCTTCCTCGGTGTTTTCACAAGCAATCTCTCTGGGCAGTTATGGACAGGTGCTGACAGAGTCTACAGGCAAATTATTTCAGTCTTCCTGAAAACAACTATAACTACTCTTACTTTTGCAGCAAGATTTAGTAGCAGATTCTCAAGCTGTTTACAAACGTGCCTGCAAATGAAGTGTAGTTTCCTCCAAAAAGGAGTGATGTGCTCATTCTGCACCAGCTTTTCTGAGCAGGTTTTAGCTGGTGCCCTGAAGTTACTCTTTTTGGAAGCTGAAATAGCTAGGCTTTGACCAGACCGATGAGACTAATAGTCTTATTTTGTGAATGGAGACCGGAAGCATAGGCAAACTAAATTTTGGTGTTTTGCCTTTTCAACCCTCATGAAAAAGAGATCTTCACTGCATTGTTAAGAGTTTAACCTAACACTGATGAAACCTGACAGTTATTCCTCACATCTGACCCTGGCAGCTTCTAGTTTGAGCAATTCTCCAAAGGTTTTCTCTGCTTTACAGGAGTTAAATAAGTATTTAACCTCATTTCGCAACCAGAAAAAATGAGACACACGCAACAGCTTCCTTCCATGGAAACTTCTAGTTAAAAGTAAAAGATACATGTGGTCTGCAAAGAAACTACTGATATACCTAAGGCTGCAGGAAGTGCTGATGTCAAATCCCCGAGCCGAGTTTGGGAGCTGCCACCTCCTCAGCCTGTTTGTGAACCATAGTTCCTTGCCCTCTGGACCTGCAACCTTGATCCCACCATCAAGTTTGGCAGACTGGCTTGGTCTTTGGCATCTCAACGTGAGCACCTCCTACCCATCCCTAGGATCTACATTACAGCCAGATTTCTGGAAAATCTGTTTTATGGAGGCTGTTTCATACCGGGAGAGCTGTAGCTTTGTGCAGGAGGATGAGGTGGAGAAGGCAAGAGAAATTCACCAGCAGCTCTGTTACGAAAACCCAAATACCACACTTCCTGGTCTCGTGTGGCATTTGTTGGGCACTCCATACAAGTGTCAATCAGCATAAAACTACTTAATTTACAATCTTAAGACAAAAAAGGGAGAGGTAACATGGCTGCATTTCTAGGCACGATTAACGCTCTAAAAGACGGAGAAATACGAGGACCCTTGTCTTCCTCAAACAATGAGCAGAGATTATAAAACAATCTAAGCGTACTACCCCAACTTATCTCCATTACGCAAACAGTAGCTGGGAAAGCGTCCTGGGGGTGCCTTACATAACTCCTTGCTGTGAGCCCCCCTTGGCACCCGGGGAGTTGATGTTTTCCCTAGCCCCGATCGCAGCCCCGGCTCCGCGAGTGCCGTGCGGGAGCTCCCCGGGCTAGGCGCAGCCGGCGGGCGGCGGCAGCGCAGCGGCAGCCACGGAAACTTTGCAG
>JAYDZK010000202.1:21916059-21937809 GCA_034509185.1 Euphonia xanthogaster | reverse complement strand
GTTTGTGGTAATTGGGGTGGGGCTGTGGCCAGCCTCATCCCCAGTGGGCTGCAGCTGTGAGAAGCAGGTGAGCAGCATTGACAGCACCGAGCCATGGAGTGCCCAGGGGCACTGACCCAGCAGCAAAGGGAACACGGGGCACACAGGTGTAAAGCATATAAGATGAAGAATATAAAAGGTTGGGCTAAGGAACAAGAAGGGCAGATGCTTGCAGCTTCTGTGGTGGTCTGATGTTGCTCTCTATGGGTTGAAGCTTTCTGAAGTTGTATGGTGATGCTCTGTGTATTGTGGCTGTCTCAACTGCACCAGATGCTGTGACAGGTACTTTTTCTATCTCTGAGTGCAATTTAAATGTAAGAGTGGCTGACCTTGGAAAATGAAATCTGAGAAATGAATTGTTTTTTTAATCACAAACTTGCAAAAAACAATGCTTAAATCTGTCTGAAGGAAAAAAAATAAATCTGTATGTGAGTTTGCATGCACTGTGTGTTATGCTGCAAGACTGCAGCAACCCTTTCTGGACTAAAAGTTTGGGGCTCTTTTTTCAATGACTTTGTTTCCATGTGTATTGGGGACAGTAAAAACGGCATGATGCCATTCATAACTTGTGAAGTTACAGTAGGTGTAGGTTTGACTCTCACTTTAGAACTGAAAGAAATTTCCTGCATAGTCAAAAAGGACTTTCTTCCTTCTTGCTCTTAAATTTAACTGGACGGTTGTGTTTTGTTATCTTGTTAGGCTTTTGTATTTGTTATGGCTTCTTCTACAAACCTCAAGAAGAGCTAGGAGAGCAACTGGAGGGGAAAATTGTTCTAAGATTATTTTGTCAGTTTGAAATCTCTTTCAATGACCTACTCATAAGATATGGGCTTGGGAAGGACTTTGCTTCCAGGTGAGATTGGTAAGGGCCTTGCCAGTATTTGCCTTTCCCTTCACTATGGAAATGACTTGCTAGCTGGACTTACCTAACTTTCATCCAGGTGTGCAACTGTCTTGGGTAGGAGAATTTGGGTAGGTGATTGCTGTTCCTCAGTGATGACACATAGCTGGATCTGACTAAATTCCAGCAGGGTTCAGGTGAGTCAAGCCAGACTGATTGTGAAATGTCCAGGTTAAATTGTTGGCCCAGTGGTCTCTGCTGGCATTGTGCTTATGGAAGTTATTCACAACAGCTGTGAGAGGAAAAAAAAAGTTGAAATGGATGAAGGAGAGTTCTGGAGAATTTATATTCCCTCTCAAGGTTGGTGAGAGCTCAATTTCCCTCAGCAAATTTAAATACCATAAAATGAGAGGGGTTAAAATATTCACCAAAAATCGAGTTTGTCTGCAGATATCTCCAACTTTTCTGTAAGTATATTCTTCCCCATATGGGCTGACTATCATCTCCTAATTTTAAAATTTTTCCTTATTTAATCAGAGGTGTGTGAGATACATTGTAAAAATCCCTTTTATTGATTCACAGTTCTCTTTGAGTAAGTGCTAATACACAATCATGTTCTTGTGTAAAGGCTTGCTTGGGATTGTGAGATGTACAAAGCAATTATATGGTGCTCTTTATTTTTAATTGTATACCTTTAGTACTTCTCCATTTGCAGATAAATGTTTTTAGGCTTAACCTAGTGAAGGGAATACATCTGCAGCAGAGTTTGCTATGCTGGGTTTTATTTTAGTAGTATGAAGCATTTTATACTTAAATATTATTTAGTAGAGCACAAATAATACTCCTCCATTGGGGTAGTTATGCCCTATTTGTTTCTCTGCTTCCATTAATTTCTCTAATTTAAGGCAATTAAAAGTAAGCTCTGTAAGTAACTTCTAATTTGTGAAAGCTAATTTAGACATGATAATACCACTGGAAATAATTTAAGTTCTACCTGAGCAATAATAATTATAATAGCAAAGCTGTTGTTAGGTAATGCCACTGTGTTCAAGCCTTAGTGAGGCCTAAACCATAAGTCTGCAATACAAGGAAAATCACATTTTAAAGTGGAGTTACAGAAATCTGGTTTGAAATATCACCTTTATACTTCCTAGGTGATATAGGCAAGTTACTTTCATCTGTGATTGTGTGGTCATGAACATGCCCATTCAACAATTAATGGGCAATAAGTGATCTGTTGTTAACTGCCTGTATTTTGCTAGAACCAAGAAGCCAAAACCCCAAAAGTCCAAGAAAAATCCCACTATCCCTCAGTGCCAGACAAAATACTGCAGTGCTTTAATAACATCACAAATCTTTCAGAATTTAAATAAGACATTACAGAGATTTTTTTTTTTAGCCTTTTTAATTTAAATCTTTCTGCCATTTTTCAGCACTGCAATTCAGTGAGCTTGGGCTTCCTTGGTGCTCTTTCTTTATTTTGACTCCATTTGCTTTGTCCCTGTCAGGAAATAATTTTGCCCCACGTGATGACTGATTTAATTCTGATTGAAGTTAGGAAATGAATAGTGTATTTGTCAGATGAGTCTCTTCAGAGGAATTTGCAGCTCTGAGGCAGTGACTTGCCTTGTTATTGCCCACAACGTTATTGGTAGTGTTAATCTGGATTTTCCTTTCTCCAGATTAACACTACCAATCTTCTTCTGCCTGGACTGTGTCCTTTAAAAGCCTGTCTTCTGTTGAAGCAGATGAAATATAAATTCTGTAGTTTATTTCATTTTTAGTTCCTTGGTATAGGAGTTCAGGCTATGTCTGAAGGTAGCAAAAATTGTTTAGTATGTTTATGTGTGAAGGACCCTGTATGTTCAGTGGTTCCTAAACTGTAAAACTGGCTATAAATTTCATTGAATTTCATAAAACTAACTTTCAATATATGCATTTATCTGCCTATTTTCACAAATATTTAATGTATATGTCTGTCTACGTACACACAAATATATGTGCATATATAGTTATTTCTGGGATATCTTAAAAGTATGAATTGCATATGAAGGGAAAAAAAGGGGTTTTTGCATTTGTGGGAGCCTGAAATAATCTTTGAATACCACAGACAAAATCCTTAGGCTTACATTTTTCTATGCTACAGAATTAGTCATTTTCCCAAAGTAGTTACAGTCTTCACATTCCTGTTGAAGACAGCATTTTGCTGCAGCTGCATGCCTTCGTCCTTTCTGGGTTTTGTGGGCTTTTGTCTTTCTGTGCCTTGAGCTGCTGCAAATCATATTTCTCTGACTGAATTCCAGAATGTAAATAATTAGTTACACCTTGTTTGTTCTGGGTCTTGGAGGTAGAGCCCCCTTTACTGCCAGGCAACTGGGTACAACCTGGTGATTGAAGTAACTTTTTGAGTTGTCATTTTTCCTGGGAAAGCTCTCAAAAAATTCATAATGTATTTGAGATGCTGCAAGAAACATAGCCTGCAATAACATCTGTCATATCTCTAGATGAAATTGTGCAGTTGGGCAAATCTGAGAAGACTGAATTTTCAGAGAGATGTTGAGTTCTGGTCTGAGCTGCTTGCTCTCAAGTAATTTTTTTTGTTTTAATTTCATTAGACCATACAGCTGAAGAAGTTGGGATGGGAAGGCACACTATGCTGTGAAAGTGATTAATGTGTATCAGCAGAGGCAGGGGACATGTCTGTGTGTGTGTAAAATGTGCATGATGGAGCTATGGCTGTAAAGTGCTGTATTAGGCAATGAAGATGCTGGTCTCCATGAAGGGCGGGGCAAGTGCCTCAGATTCCAAATTTTGAATTTGTTTTTTCATGTTGAAATCTAGGTACCAACAATATTACTGATAAACCCACAGCCATTATAGCATTAAGAATAAACTAGCATTTCTAAAGAAAGAGTGTTTTCCAAAACTAGAATTAGGGAAAATCTGCACCTAGGCACCAGCAGTGAGGCCATTATCTCCTCTGAATATTTTAGCAAGTGCTTAGCAAGCTTGCCTGTTCACTGAGGCTGAGAATTTCAGAAGGACAATTCTGAGACACTCAAATGCCCACAAGAGCTGCTCTCAAGATGTTGAAGCATTTCACTTTGTTGCTGCTTGAAAAGTTAAATCTGGATATTTGATTCTGTGAATTTCTTGGGATTTGCTTCCACAGAGGGCTTTATATCTCAAAATGTTGGTATCAGTTTCTCCTTCCTTAATGCCCTTTGCTTTTCCTCAAAAAGGGCATTAATCTACATATACATACATAGTAGTACGACCTCTCAAAAGTTTTCAAATGCGCTAAATCAATTTTGCTGAGCCAGGTTTATCACTTCTTGTTTGCTTTTCTAAGGTTTGATCCATGTTAAAAGCTAAACATAAGGATGTTCCAGTGTCAGAAAATATTCTTACTTTCCCCAGTGGAAGTAGAGATACAAAACCAGTATTATTAAAAGTTGTGCCTATGGGAACAGGTTCAGTTGCCTCTAAGTTCCTTGGGTTGTACATAAGATTTTTGTCTTTGGAAAGATGGAAATTTCAGTACAACAGCTGAAGAATAATACAGGGCGTCAGGATTGCTGATGAGTGTGAAAGAGGTATTGCTTAGTCTAGAATCTTTAAGATGATACTTGAAAGGGCTGTGAGGATGGTTGGACTTGATGGATGATGATTCCAAGTATATGACAGTGGCTTGACAGCTGATGCAGCAGTTGAACTATGAAGGGACTAGAGAGTAAGACATACCATGAAGAGTTCACAATTGTAGTGTAAACTTAGACCTGGGATCAAAAAAAAGATTGTTATCTATTATACTTCAATTTGTGTGAGAAAGCTGATCTGGTGCATCAGGAGAAAAGAATGCAATAAGAGAGACTAAAAGAATCTGACACAAAACAAGATGGAAAAGGATTTGTGGTCAGCAGTAGTATCTGACATGTAGGGAAAGCTGCTAATCTAGAAGACATCCAGGTTATAGCAGCATTAAGAGAAGATCAGATTATAGACAGAAGTGGATGCCAGTGCAATTAGAAATGCAGAGACTTCAATATTTCCATTCATTGTTGCATTGTCTCTTGGACAAGCTACCCAAACAAAATAGAAAAGAAATAAATTACAACTTAGTCAAATCCATACTGTTGAATCATTTAAATATTATTTTCATCAGTGTTGTAGGCCAAAGTCTGGGTTGCTCATGTGGAAGCCTTAAAATTGACACAATATAAGAAGGTGCAAGAATAGAAAGTTTCATTGTTCTTGTGTTACTGAGGAGAATATTGTGGGACTGTGACAGATTTGTATTCTGACTCCATGTGAAGAAACTTGGACCTTGTTTTCCAGGAACTGTATGAGTGTGCTTGGGACCACTCCTAGGCAATGCTGAGCATGACCCTTTACAGTGCAGAGGTAGGCTATGTATTGTAAAAGTACATTTGTCTTCACAGTCACAGCTTTATGTCTGAAAACTGCTAGATACATTCTTTTCCTAATAACAGGTATTAATGTACTGGTTTTACTCATCAGGCTTTCTAATTTTGAAGTTGGAGCTGATTTGAAGCTGCCCTATTTTAGTGCTATGTATCTCTGATAGCATATTTTTCTCACCACCAGTTTAATTTAGCCTGTCAAGCATTGTGACACGCTGCAAGACCGTGCAGGTACTTGTCATGCCTGAAAACATTATCCTGAACACTGCAGGTGGGGGTGGAAGTTGCAGCAAAGGTAATTACCACATAGCTTCATCTTCAGGCAGTGGAGATGGTGGTTAGGAAGGGTTTCCCTCAGGGGAGAATGGGGAGGTAGGAGCCAGCAGTGCTGACTCGGTGCACTCTCAGTGGTTTTTGGCATGGTGAGGAGAGCTGCAGCAGCACACCAGCTGCCATCTGGGAGAGGACAGAGCCTGCCAGCAACGAGGGGGAGCACACTGATGCTGCAGGGGAGGGGATGGGAGGGAGAGCCTATAAAGAAGGGGATTTAAAAATGAGAGCTTTATAAGAAGTGTGTTATATTTTAGCCATACAAAGAAAATTTTGATCTAAATGGCAGTTTCCCAGTGCTATTTACTATTGCCTTTCCTGGCTCTGTGTTACAGCCCTGAGCTCCCAATCACCTCAAATGGTACTGTGGTTTGCCTGTTGATTGTTACGGTATAAAAAAGTCTTATTTGATCCTAGTCTGCATTCAGAGACAACCCTCTATGTACCTATATCTTAGTATTTTTAGTTATAAGTACCTCTGGAGTTGAAACAAACACTGTTGTCAACAGCAAACTGAGAGGCCTTTGAAAAATTAGCGTTGAAGTCTTAAACTTCTTGCTGCAGGGCTGACTACAGCTGCACTTCCTGCACTTCTTGATGGCAAGAGCTGCAAGAATGCCTAAGCGAAAGAAGGGGTTTCAAATAATGTTTTGTATCTGTATATCTGCTTTGTATTGCTGGATTTTGGATTTTTTGATGTTATGTCCTTTTTCTTTGTGTATGAAGCTGGTAACTACCCAAGCTTTAAATTTTAAATTAGCTTTAGGGGCTCTTAATTAACAGCCCTTAAAACAATTTCTTTTTCAACAGACCTAGATAATAAATGAAAAATGAGCAGGAAAAAAACCCCATGAACCAGTGTAGTTAAAATGGTTATTTGCTTCTCTGTTTACTTGGATGCATTTGTCCTGTATGAGTCTTTACTGACTGTTTTATTAGAGGAAATTTTCTAAGCTCCTGCGAATGTTATCGTAAGTGGAGGCCCCAGTGAGACTGCTGCTTAGTGGAAGCATATTTCCATCCTTTCTTGGGTTTGTGTTAGTGATGATGAGTTTCTGGAGCTTTCAGAGCTCTTGCCAGAACGATAAGGCTATCATGTCTTTGCTGTTGTCATTCATTATAGTCACTGCTTCTTGGTGATGTGCCAGGAATAGTTCAGGGATTAGTTGGAGCTGGGCCTGTGGGTACACCTGTGTGTTATGGTAATGTTGTGAAAAGAGTGCCCTTGGATGTACAAGTACATTCAAGTGAAGTATGATTAAATAAAATCTTCAAATCTCCCCTGCAAATTAATGGCAATGTAGGTCTGAAAACACTGCCATCTCCTCTGTTGCAAATTGCTTAAAATTGTGTAGTTGGAGAGCTGTGCCTGCCTCATTGTGTAGAGAGACAACCTCATCTTTTTGTTCCCTTTTTTCTCCTGCCCACCTGGTGCCTTGTAATGTCTGGTATACATTGTGGTTTTGCTAGTTCACCTCCTCTGCAGAGACTGTAGGGGGCTGTGTGTTGTGCAGAGAAGCCTCTTCTCTTCTTTGTGCTTGTCTGCCTCCAGGTGACCTCTGTGTCTCCTCTAGGACTAACAGTGAGACCTGAGCCTTAATGGGAGCAGCTGTGTGTTCTGGCAGCATCAATGCTCACCCAAGTCCAAGCTGAGCCTCCTAGAGCTCATGGGCTCATACTCAGGCTCCTGTGGGATCCGAGGCTATCAAAATTCAGCATCACAAATGGCTTATCTGCATAAAGGATCTGGAAGTGAGAGCAAACAATAACCAGTGAATGGTATAGTGATAGCTTATTACCCTGATAAATTGGAAGGCTTGCAAGTAAAAAGTCCTTGGGTAATTTTACAGGAGGAAACAAACATAAATAACTGGAGCCTTCAATAACTGTAACTTCTGCCTCAGAGTTTCAATGGAATATTTCATCTGCTTTCCCCTGATAGCTTACTCTACCAAATTAGAAGCATTATTTATTAAGATGGTTGTCAGAGCCTAAAGTAAGGGAATAATGTACTGTGGTTCCTTGTAGGCTTTTGGACCCCTAGGTCTTTATTCTGACTGAAAAATTCTGCTGTTCCTGAGGTTGCTCATTTTAATGGATTTTTTTTTGTTCTTGTTGTGTAGTGCAAATAAGATACAATCACTTCAATATGAACAAAAAATGATAAAAATAAAGATGACGTTTTAGTGGAAGTTAAGCATTTCCAAAGCTTCAGACTTTGGGGAGCTGAAACTGCCTTTCCAACAGCCCAGCTCTTTTCCACAGGGTCAGGCTTTTGTTCTCAAAGAAGATGAGTCGAACCCTGCTAACTGGCTTTACAGAACTCTGAGCTCTAGGAATTCTGCTGTCGTGGACTTTTTAGCAGAGCTTTTTATTTCCCAGGCAAAAACTCATTTGCATTATGGTATTGTTATGTGTTTTCCTTTGATCTCCTACTTTGGATTTGTAAGACTGAGTGCTATTTTTTTACTTGAAAATCTGCATTGCCCCAGGATATGAGAGGTTTGTTTGAACTCCTTTAATTGGCCAGTGATGTGAAAAATGATTGTTTTCTGTGTTGAAAATGAGCTCAAATAACCCCTTCATGGAGTCCTTATAACCTACTGTAACTTTCCATGCATTTTTGCTGACTCCGATTTATCTTGTCTGGAAGGAGAATTAACTCTTCTCATCTTTTCCATGTTTGCAGCCATGATTTTTGGGTTTACAAGACATCACCATAAAAATATAGAAAAATCAAAAGATAATTAACCATGCTTTCCAGTGTTCTTATTTCAGTACAAAAAATACAATTCCAATTAAATCAAAGAAGATAATCTGAAAAGATATGATGTGCCTAAGAAGAAAATGGAGTTTGCTTTTTAAGCTTTGTTTCATGCTGGTTTATATTGTGATTTTGAAGACATTGCCTTTTATTTATATTGAGGCTATATTTTATATGGTGCTTTTGGACAAGAAGAAAAAAAAATCCCTTTTTATTCTTTGAAAAGCCTGAATGCAACAGTCTAACCTGTAGTGTATAAAGCCTCCATGACTGTCTTAAAAAAAAAAGAGGCTTTATTAAGGTATTTTTGTTAGCATTCATGGCATCTTAAAATTGCTTGTTGATTATTTTAGGATCTTAGGAGAAAACTAGAAGTGTATAAATTCAACTTGACATTTTCTACTGAAATACATTGAACTACGGCCTGTTTCTTCTATCAGCTTTATCAACACTTGTCGGTTCTCTTACCTTCTCTTTTGTCTTGCCCCACTGCAAAATCCTTGCCTGTGACATTTTACTCTGTTCACATTTGCCAAGCCCTGCAGCCAGAGGTTGCGCACGTCCTTTGAGTCCTATTTAAGAGGAACTTGTCTCTGCCTGGTTGGTGGGAGGGTGTTATCTTGAGATGGTGGAAAAGATGGCAATTTGCTTGGCTGCCATGCTGTTCAGCATTATTAGCTCCAGCTTTTCTTGTTCTTCCCACTCTTTCTCCACTCTGAACTTAAACCATGTACCAGAAACGTGCTTGGTTATATTTTTATATATATATATATAAATATATAAAAGACTTTAAAAAAAATAATCTTCAGATATAGCTGGTCTGTGTGATCCTAAGTGGTTTAACCAATGTAGTCAGGGAAGGCTGAATGCATAGATTTGCTGTTGGATCTTGTAGCAGTTCTTTAAATGGAGTTACTGCAGACTGCAACTTGTAATTGCTGAGTGAAAGGAGCATTATGATGACACAAGTGGCTATGTGCATTGTGGTACGCCTGCTTTCTTGGTTTTTTGTGACTACTCTGCCTTTGGAATTGTGTTTTGGTGTTGAAAATAATAGTTAATCTTACTTCCTACTCTTCAGTGCAGTTGCTGAATTATAGTAGTTTTGTTCAGTTGGGTAGGAGCTGTGATAGTCTTTCATCATGTAGGCTTAAGTTTCCCTAAGGCGCATTAAATGAGCAAAATGCTGATGAAGAAGTCTGAGGAAAAAACTTATTCTTATCTCCTGAAATATGTAGGGAACTTAGGCTATTTCACTGTGTAGTGTAGAGCTAAATTAAGATAAGAAGGATGTCCAATGTTTATTATTCTAATTTTTGCCTTCTGAAGCTTCCCAAAGTAATTGCAGTGCATGTATTTGGTCAGTTACAGGGCTCTTGGTGGTGTTGGCTGTGTTCTGCCAGCAAGGTGTGGGTGCTGCCTGCTGCCCTGCCAAGGCACGCATCAAAGATGTTATTTTGGAGGGCTTTGCACAGCGTTCAGCAGACACTCTCTGTAGCAGAATTAACTTGTCATGCTTGGGCTTTCTAAAGTGAAATTCCAGACTGAAACTGAGACTGTCACTTGCGTCTCATCACAGATAGTGCAAGAAAATAATTAGGAAGGGAAAAGAGCAGACAGACTGCGTTCCAGGCATTTTATGCTGTCTGTCTCTATTTTAGGGTGAACATGCACCACAGATAGAAGTATCCAGACTGGGAGGGATGTATGCAATGCCTTGTCTCTTTTTAATTTTCTTTGGAGGAAAAAAATCCAGGCTTATGGATTTAGGTTATCAAATTACCATCTTTCATGTTCCACTTCTCAGAGTTTTTGAAAAATAAATACTCCAGAAAGCAAGCACAAAGAATTGTGGTGGTTTTGCTGTTTTGTTTTTTTTTTTCCTGTACATGATTTGTATTTGAAACAATCTAAAATAAATGGTTGCAAAAGATATAGAGGAAGTTAGTCCTCAAGCTGTTCTAAGGATGTCCTCCTTGCAAATACTTACTGCCTGTGAGCTATCCTATATATCCAGAAACAGCTTCAGCAAATGTTTTGCATGTAATCCCCAGTAAAACTTCAGTCTTTCATTTTAATAAGAGATTTCTGTAATGCTGCAAGCGTCTTTAACACCATAGGTAATATCTTTCATTTAACTGTGTCTGTGTTCTCACTTCTTTTGGTGTTCTGAATCTATTGAGTCTTAATCTGAACATTTTTTTTTTCTTTTTATGCAAGTGCTGTGTGTTTCCCCAATGTACCACATATAGTACCCTATTAAAATCTAGGGCTGGACATAAATAAGACATCAAATATGACTTCAAGTTGATAAAACCAGAAAAATACTGATGGCTTTCATATTTGTCCTTTGTTAAAGAGGAAAAAGGATAAGAGCTACCACAGGATAGCAGTTCAATGCAAGCTCCTGGTGTGGACAGGCTGCATTCACACCCTTGTGAGTTCTGGGATAGCTGCTCTTGGCAGGCAAACCCTCAGATCAGTTGGCAGGAATGGTGTCTCATCAATGGACGTGTGTGTATCTTGATTAAGGGTACACGTTGTTGGAGCTGACAGGAATGTCAGGCTCTTTACATTCCCAGAAATTCTCTAAGCCTGACAGATATGAGGCTGGTGTTGGCTGAACACATTGAGATAATTTTTCACAAAAGATGAGTCATTCTTCTTCCTATATGAATTAGTACCTCTTCCAGAATCTGAATTTACCATTCCTCTGTGAGATGATTTTTTAAAAATATTTGCAATTCAGAGACAGAGCTGTATATTCTGTACTACCTAACAAACACTTAAATGCCATACTTTTAAGACATACAGAAATTTTTTTTATTTAGGAAAACCCACTAAGGACTTCGAGTGTTACTAAGGACATATATTGAGATGCAAGTATATGTAGTGGAAGAAAATCTGTTATTTTTCTGGGCAGAGACAGAGTAACTATCAAAGCATGACTAAACCTTGGAAAATGTTAAGTGTTCTGTAGCTGAGGGAAAGGGTGTTTACCCTTGTCTTTCTAGTTACTTCATTTAACTTATATCTTATCCAAAACTTTAAAGAGCAGATCCAAATATTTTGTGGTGCTATGAGTTTAGTTAATAAAGATATGATTTTTTTCCCTTTAAATATGAAACACACTGATAAAATCCTGAGTGTGGTAAGCAATTTTATAAGAAAGAGCTACTTTAAACATATATAACTAGCAGTACCTGTCACCTTTATGCAGATATCAATGTGTCAGTAAAATAGGTGTTGTTTCACTATATCAGTTGCATGTTAGGACGTAAACCCACTTTTCTTTCTCAAACATGGTTCAAGTAGTCATTTAGGTCAGATTTGCACTACAAAGTTTTGCTGGCATAGCTGTTGTTACTTTTATTGAATGGTGAATAGCCACTGATTTCCTTTAATCTTTTATTCATAATAATCCTTTTCTTTGTGTAAAGTTGTCAATAAAATAGCTTTTCAAGTAAAAGACCCTGGAAGTCTGAGATCTACCTGGTGGAGTGGGAATAGATACTAATGAGCTTGGTGAGAGAAACAGACTCGTGCCTCGTGAGAGGTTGTCAGGGGAATTAAATGGACTGGGCGTGAGGTTTTCTGTATGGGCTGAGCCTAATTACGGCTCTCAGACAACACTGAGGAAATGCTTTGACTGCTGCATCTTGGACTGAGAAGGAAAGGGATCTAAAAGATATGAAGCTCCCTGGTACTGATGATCATGGAGGCAATTTTCATAATACATGGAGAGTAATTGCTAAAGTTGAGCATTTTGGTAGGAAGCCAAAGAGTTGTGCAACAGCTCAGTTGTGTCAGTACCAAGTACAGTTTAATATTTACTAGTTCAGTGTAAATTTTCTGCAAACATTTAATTTTGATTACAGGCATTAGAACTGGATGCTGCCCTGGCCTAGACAGACTCCTTCTGTATGTGTGTTTTTGTATCTCTTTTGCTGCATCTGGTCCTTAGTTAAAGCAGCACAAAAATCTGTGTGGACAAGCCAGTTATGAAAATTAGGTATAAATAAACATCAAAAAAATTGTTTCAAAATATAGCTTGGTGTTCTTCCAGAGCCTACTCGCATTACCTGATCCATGGGCAGCAAAGGGTTAAACATGCAGAAAGTGGCAAAACCAACTATTTCAGTCTTTTCAGTCTTTGTACTTTAGTGAAACAAGGGAATAAATATGGGCTGTGTTTTGCACTTCTTTCAGTCTAGCCTCTAATCAAGCATCTGCTTTTTTCTTTTGCAATGGATAACATGGGGCTTAAGGGACTTCAGTTAAGAGGGACGTGTGCATTAATCCAGGGCTTTATCTCCTCTTAGGTTGTCAAATATACAGATCCTTAATAATACCTCCTCTTTAGCATCTCACTGATGTCTTGATCTGTTTCCAGCATGAAAATTCAAGTTGGCTCTTAGTTGTTAGATCTTATTTAGAATCTCTACATAGCTATGATTGCCCATGTTCAGGAAAAGCAAATTCAAATTTGCTTTACAGGAAAATGGGGTCTCTGTATTAAAAGTGGAATATAACCTGCACAGTTGCAAATAGATGGCAATTGGCCAACACATGTCTTAATTTATCAACATCAGGAAGGTGAGGTACTCAGTTTTTGAGTGATTTGGAGTTTGTAGCATTATTGGAATGATAAGCAATTAGAATTTAATTAGTTCCTTCCAATGTCTGATACCTTGTGGCACTGATCCAGACAAGAGCTAGTTCTTGGTCTAATGCAGTTTTTCTTTCTTTCTGGGCATGCTTAGTTTGATGTTGTGTGGTTGTGGTGTGTGGGGTTTTGTTATTGTTTGTTTTAAGATTTATCTGACACCAAACAGGAATGCTGCCGTGCAGATGAGCAGTCTCAGCTCTGTGCCAGACAGGAGGCAGCCCTACAGGTGCCTTAGCAGCAGCACCACAGCCCAGGCAGGATGCAGAGCTTAGGGAATGACTTCTACATTCTGCAGCTACCAGCAGAGAGGGAATTAGCAGGTAGAGAAGGTGTGGATGTATCCCAGAAACTTTGGGCTGCTGGCTTTGCATGCTGGTGCCCTCCACAGCCAGCCTGCTGCTCAGGTGCCGTGTTAGTGACAGACAGAAGGCAGGTATTTGGACAGGCAGATGGACTTGTCAGCTTGGACAGTAGTGGGCCTTGCTCACCCTGTCCTTCAGTGACTTGTAAGGGCCATTGCATATGAAACGATGAAAATGTTACCCAAGGTGTTCAACCTACACAGAGACACTATGGTTTTCTCCATTAGATGAAAGCTAAATTTTGGTGTGCTGGTGTCAAAGTAAGAGAGTTTCCAGGAAGAAAGTTACTGAGGTGATATTCCCAGTAAGCCCAAACAGAACTGTTAGAGATGCTGAAAGCTCTGAAAGGCACCAAACCACTCCCTTCCCCCGCCCCCCCGGAAACTAGGGGTTTTGAAAAATGAATTAAAATACTCTTTCCCAGTCTCTTCTGGGATACTTCCAATGCTTTGTCAGGGGAAATAAAAACCCTGTCAACCCTGTAATTTAAAGTGTCTGAGTGAATGTGGAAGCCAAATCACAGAGTTCTCTGTCTGTAAGAGCAAGACAGATTGATGAGGTGCTCAGTGACCTGGCTGTCATGGCCTAGAAAGTTTTCCAGGAAATGAAGGAGACATGGAAGCTGCTGGTCAGCTTGGAAAATGCTGAGATAAGGTGCTGTAAGTAGTGCAGGAACTAAATAATAAGCTTGCAAACAAAGAAAAAGGTTTTGGACTGCCTTCTGCATAAGATGTGCTGAACATCCAAAGGGCTTAGATAAGCAAGGGTGTAAAATAAGAGCAGGCTGGGAAAATATCCTATGTACAGGAGGCAGAGCCAAGAAATTGGATTGCCTCAGTTTAAATGACTTGATCTTTAAAGAGGAATTCCTTGTGATGATTATTTTACTGTAATGGATGAAAAGAGGAATTTTGGTAGACGGCTGAAGTGACCCACCTCTGAGGATGCTGCAGAGTTTACCTGCAGGAAAAGAAACCTCATTATCCAAAGCTCAAACAAGTCTGTAATATGTGCCTTAGAACTACTCATCCGTCACTGTTGGCCAAGAGACAGTTGAGAACTAGAGGGAAAGAAAAAAGAAATTTCAGTTGAACTGTTAAAGGTATGAAATGGTATTTGCTCCTTGCCTAGGCAAAACCCCGTGAGGCATTCTAGAGTAAATTGGTAGCAGGCCAATTTCTTGTTCATTGGAATTTAAGGCTAAAGATGAAAAGCCCCAGCATAAGACAAAGCAAATGGTAGTGAGAATACTAAAGAGTGTTTTGTCTGTATGAATACTGATGTGATATCGTCTTGCTTGAGAAAGTCTGAAAGTCAGTGTTCTCTAATATCTGGGCTAGAAGATTATTTTATAAGTCAGTTGGAAATTCTGCCATGAGGAGTAAAAAATATTGTAACAGTACCTCAGGTGTTTTTCACTGCACTTGAGATTCTGATATACAAATATTTAATTCTAAGTAGACATACAAAAAGATTGGAATATCAGTCATCCTAGCTCTTTCCTCAAGTCAGCAGAGAAATAAAAGGATGTGAATCTGTTAACTACTGTTTCTGTTGATGACATGCTCAACTGTCAACAGTGTGGCAGACCATAATCTCCTGCACAGTCTGCTCTCGGCTTCTGAGAGTAGCAAAGGAATAGTGTAACTTTGCAAATAAAGAAAGCCTTGGCTAATGCAGGTGTTGGGTGTTCAAACGCAGACCAAAGAATGTTGCAGAGTTGGCCAAGAGCCAAAGCTTGAAACCTTGCCCAGGTTTCCTCTGGTTTCTCACCAGGCAGCTGAGGTGCATGAATATGACTTTCCTATTAATCAGGTTTTTAACAAGACCTGATTAGCTTGGTTGCAGCAGCAATGGATCTAAGGTGACTGCAGGCTTTTGTACTGCATCTGATGTGTGAAGCATTTGATACAGGATAGAGCCCTAAGGAACGAGCCAGTTAAAAATGTGGGAAGAAATAAGTGTGGAAAGAGCCAGATATGAGCTTTAATTCTGTAATTGTCCTGCTGAATGCATGCCAACCCAGCAAACACCTTCTCTAGAGTTCAGTTTCCATTTGGGAGCAGGCTGAAAGCTGCTTTCAGTTCTCTGATGAGATGGTAGCTTGCACAAGGAAGTGCTGGAAGCTTGGTCTGTTCTGGTGATTTGGAGAAGGAAGGAACTGTGTAGGGGAGGAAGCTGGAAGGTGTTGCAGAGTGTGAGGACTCCCTGATTCATTGTGTGTGATGTCAAAGCCAAAATAGCCTTTGGGTACTTGAGACAATTCAGCAGCTAAAACTGCCCATGCAAGTTCTGGGTTGATATCATTGTACACTGCTGATATGTGCCTGTCAGCTTCTGTGGTTTTAGGGCACACAGTAAGTAACATTTGATGAATTATGACACAGCATGCATGGTTAATACACCAACCTTTCCATTTCCAGAGGCCTTGCAAAAGGCCCAGTGAATCTAAGCAGAATGTACCTTGCTAACTGAGTTAGTTGTGAGCTAGGATTGCAAAGCAGGGGAGGAAACTGCATTATGTGGGAGAAGGCACTAGGAAGCAATTGTGGACTTCATTTAAGATGAGTTCAAGTGCATGGACATCCTCCCTAAAAGCTAAATGGAAGAGACAGTCCACATTATTGAATAAGATTTGCTAAAACCTCAAAAGTCTTTGCCTGGAATCCTCTGTTGTGAATGTGTATGTGAGAGGAATAGAAACTTAGTTTGAGAAGAAGAAAACAGACTCCAGGCCAGGCTAGCTGCAGCTGTACTTGTCCATGGGAAGTTAGGCACAGAAGGTAACCAGAAAGCAGAAGAAGTGAATGAGAAGTAGAGAAGACACTCATCTACTTCCCATGTTTAAAACTGCTCTATTTTATGCTTGAATTTGAAAAGTTCTAATAACTTTGGGGTTTTTAAAATATATATGATAAAGTGGAACAAAGTTGGATATGTTTCTAAAGAGAATTCCATCTATTTTGCTAAAAACTAAACAACTGAAACAAACCCAACTGCTGAAGGTAGGATTTGAGATCAAAATTGGAACTATCCAGAAAAGCTTTTATCATATGAAGTCAGCCACCTAGCAAAACATTTGTATTTTGTAAAAAAACCCACAATAATTCAGAAAATATTTGTACAAGTTTGATCTCATGTCAGGAGAAACGTTTACATAATATCTTTTTCCAAGTATAGCAGTAGAAGGGCACAATGTTGCTTAACATTTTGGGAATGATCTTCACTTTGTAAAGTGCAGATTGGACTTATCAGTCGCTACTCAGATTTTATACTTGAACTGTCTTTAGAAGTGTGTTTAAAACAAAAGAAATACTTATTTCCCATCTCAACAGTAACCTTCAGGTGTGTAGGCTGGACCTTAAATTCTGTGTCACTGCTGTGTCTTTATCTTTGTAAACAAAGTAGATATTTTAGCAGCATATATAGGCCTCAGCTGAGGTCTTTCATTTCCTGAAGAATTTTTATTTTTAGAGGGGTTAATATGGTGTGTCCTCCTTTTCCACACATTTTTTTGTACATATGTTAGTGGAATAACAGTGTATATTATTTGGCAAGTGTTCTGTTAGATCTACAGTGCATTACTTTTATTTCCATATTTATTAATATTGAACTGAGGTTTGCTTGGGAGAGATCTCACTTAAATTGAAAGACAAAAGAAGTATTTACACTTTATTTTCCAGAGGAAGGAAAAGGATGGAAGTAAATAAGTGAAGGCAAGGCAAAACCTAGGAGCTGAGAAGGAAAAGTCAGCCTTTTGCCATCCCACTGGATTGACCCTAATGTTGTTTCTCCTTTGCTGCCAGCTCTAACAGACTTGTGCCATTAGGTGTGCATGTGGCTACTAGCTGGAGCAAACAAAGATTTTTGAGCCTTGCAAGCCCTGGGCCACAGTGACCAGGCAAGTTGTGCTGACTTGCTGTTTCTTTCCTGTTACCTTTCCAAAAAAGTAATTTCTGATGTAACTTTTGCCTGTACTTAAGGGCTCAATTACCAAATGGCGCTATGCATTCACAAATGGGAGTGAGAAGCTCATTTACAGATGAGGTGGAAGGGGGCTCAAGCCCAGCAAAAGGAGTCTCCTAAAGTGCTGTTTGGGTATTAATGGGGAGAGAGGGGGGAGTTATGGAATGCAGCTGTAGAGCCTGTAGTGCTTGCTGCGTAAAATGCCTACATTGCATGCCTCTGAGCTCACAATACAGCTGGCATGCTATCAAATATCCCAAAGGGGATTAGCAGTGGGATTTTAGTAAAAGCCTCTCTGTAAAATAGCTAGTGCTTTTTTGAAAATAAAAATGTGTCCAACACTAAGTAGAGGGGAAGAACCTAACAAAACCCCAGTTGTGTGAGTCCTATTTCAGCTATGTCCGTGTCTTTGCAGAACAAAGAACAAATATTGGGTTTTGCTGACGCAAATGTTGCTTCTGGAGATGGGTCACAGCTCTCCACCTTATACTCCAATTAGTTTTTCACTTTTGTGGTCTTAGTTTTTGTTTTTGGTTTTTTTTTTCTTCTTTTTCACCTTGTAATCACTTTTTGCTTGGTGTTGGACCCTCCCTTTTCCCTTCACCCCTGACATGTTGATCTAACTTCTAAAGGCTTTGAGAAATATATATCCATGAAGTCCTTTCACCTTGACCCCTTGCTGCCTGCTGCTGGAAGTGCATTTCCACGTGGCATCTGTGCATTCCACCTGGCTTTGTGGTTACCATGGAAACAGGCCACAGGCTGCATAAAGCCACTGATGAGACAAGGAGGAAGGGAGAAGCCCTTTAGCTCCTAAGATAGACTAATAAGTGTAGGAGAACAAATATCAGTCCAATTGTTAAGGATACATGCAGAGCCAAGCATGAATTCTGGTGGTGCTGTAGAGTTTGATGGTATCTTAGTAGGGGAAAGTCTTGGTCTCTTTTGCATTTGTGCAGGCTTGTGCAAGGGTCTCTTTTGGCTTGGTGAACAAGATTGAATTCAGCTTGCTTCAGTTCTGAGACAAAATCCAATTTTTCCTTTGAAAGTGTGTGATCCTCAGTGTCCTGCAGCTTTAGGGTGTGGGTGATTGTTTTCAGCTGGGTGATGTGAATGTTGAGAACAGGTATTTTGCACTGGTGGCAATTTATAGAGGTGGTGTGAGTGATCACATAATGTGTGAGTGGAAGGCACAGGCTGAGGAAAGCTGCAGCTTGGCAAACCTGCAGCTGGGGAATGTAACAGCAACTCAGGCATCCAAGCTCAGGCTCAGCAATCCATGCTGCTTCTGAATGTGGGTGGGATCTTGGGTGGCACTGAAGCAATGGCTCTGTGTGCCCAGAACACTGAGGAGCTGGGAGCTTGAGTCATTTTCCTTCTGTGTCTTGTCTTGCTCTTTGGTTCCTGTTTCTCCAGTGGTAGGAGGTTACTGGGTGAAGGCCTACTTTGGATTTATTAAAGGCTCAGTTTGGTAACTTCACAGTTTATCAGGAGACAGATTTAATTAGTTATTTGGCTTATTTAGTCCAGGATTTTATGGATGCCCATTTAGCAGAAGGTTTAATGAATAAAATGCTCTACTCACTTGACTGATTTCTTGATGGAAGGTGATAAAGGGTGTCCTGGGGTGACATGCACCATGTATACCCATGAGGTGTGTTACAGGCAGCCATGGGCAAGCACAGCTTGCTCTTAAAGCCATGCAGAAGTGATGAGACAGTGCCTCTATGGTCCTGAGCTAAGGCTGATGCTGAGACTTTAGGAGGGCTAGTTAGTTCAGGGCTGTTGTGAGGCTTACTGCAGCCACATGGCTTTGGCCACTGCAAAATAAGGACAGAACTGCTGAGTCTGCTGGTTTGTCTCTCTGACAGTGTGTGATGCTGCTTTTTTCCAAGCCAGGCAGCTGTTCTCTGGCAACTGGAGTAAGAACACTGTGCTCTCAGTTCCCAGCAGCTGCTGAGCAGCTGTCAAGGGGCAGCTGGCTTCTGCTGAGACTTGTGACTGCAGCGGAATCAGGAGTGGCTTTGGATCCCGTTACCTGCTCTTTGTCACTGCTGGTGCTAGAGCCTGGTCTCATGCATAGTTAGGAGTCTGAAATTGTGCATTGGTTTCATCATGCTTGCTTTTCACCTTGTGGCATTATGAATGAGACAAGACTGACTTCCCCCTCCTCCCTGTACTATTCAACCTTCCTAAAGTCTTCAACATCATATTTGTGTAAGCCTCCATGCTATACTTTAGTGGGTCTTACTCAACCTAATAAAACTTATTAGTAGCTGTATTTTCCAGGATACTTTTATTTTTCTTTTGGAATTACTATGGTTCTAACATAATAAAGAAAAATTCCATCATCCTGGATACAGTGATTATTAAACCCCACCATTTAAATATATTTTATCTTTTTTGTAAGACTATGGAACTTCACCTGATAGCTAAGGAATTTCTCCTTCAAGTTAAGAAAAAGCCACCAATTTATTAACAAAGGTCAGTTTACAGGTGAGATGAGATTACTCTGGTGACACATCTGTATTGTCAGTATTGTCAGTGTCGGGTTCCTAATGAAAACAATAGAATGTACTAAATTCAACTAGCTGTGTAGATGATACTGTTTAAGCAGCTTCAGTTAAAAAGGGTGGGCACGTGACAGTCCTGGATGCCAAGCATATATTTTTTCTTCCTAATATGAATCCATTTTCAGTATTCCTTATGGGACACTCCATGATTTTTAGTAATAGATTTTATTCCTAGCAATGCTCATGTGATAAGAGCAACCCCCTGCAATTCTTTTTGACATGCATGGTTGAATGCAAAGGGCATAGAGGCACCCATTAAATGTGCTAATGGAAAATACTGAGAAGTCAAAGGCAACCTCCAAACCGTTTTCTATGTAATAATCACCCCTTTGGAGAGAATTACAACATGTAATGTGTTTATATTGTATTGTGTGAAAGCTGAGAACATTTCCTGAACCACAGCTGTAATATAATATATTGGTTTATGTTTATGACATTTTTTCTTTCACAGAATCATTGATTGGGAAAAAAACCTTTTAATCAAGCAAACAATGAAAACTCAAACCCCACTTTAGCTTTTTTCCCCACTCTAGGAATTTAATATTCAGCTTTAGCAAGTAACACAACATGGGACCTTTCACACCCTCCACAGCATGTCTTAGATGTGCAATTGTCATCTGACATATTGTGGCAGTATGAACTGCAAATCTGGGACTGCACTCATCAAAACAACTTGCTTATTTTAAAAATTGTTCTAGTGATGGCATTGGCATTTCTCCATCTGCAGAAATATTTGTATTTTTAATGTGTATGAGCTGTACTTAACTGAATAGAGAATTTAATCCTGAGTTTGATGTTTTGGATGTAACTGAAAAAAAAAATATAAAATGATAAATAGAAATGCTGCATGAAAAAAATTAGAAGACAGTATGGGAACTAGGGAAAACAACTGGAACAAGTGTGTCTTTATACCAGACCTGTCCTCAATCAGACCAGCATCTCCTTTTCTCCAGACAAACATTGTGTGCAATTTATCCATTCAGTAACTCAACTGACAGCATTGGTTTCAGCTGCAATGGGAAAAGAAAATGAATCCAAAAATCTCACAGCAGGTTGGAAGAAGATAATGTAAGCAGTGTGAGGTCTGAGCTGCAGGAAGAATTCTGGTGGAAAGCTATGGCTAGATATTTCACATGACAAGCTTAAAAAATGAAACAGATGCTGAATTTGCAGCAGGATGTAGAAAGAAATGCTAGGGTAAGGAGAATCATCCCTTGGGAATATTCCCAACAATAAAAAAACATCTGGCCCAGGATTAGAAATCTGGACTATTTCATCTGCAATGTCTTAAAACATTTATAATTTATTCTCACAGTCATTTGATGATTTTCAACTTCCCTGATCACTGTTCTTTTTTGTAATAAACCATTTTTCCTGTCTCCCTCTTCCCTGTTGTTTTTTTTTTTTTTTATAGACTTTAAATGTACTCATGTCTCACTGCTACATGCTTTAATCAGCATCTTTGTGTAGTGGAATTCAGAGTAGATTAAATTCAAAGTCTACATGATCTTAGGTGCATCAGACATAGTAATGCACCTTTTCACACTGCTTGGGCACCCTTTTAAAATATATTTAGTGCTTTATTTTAAGTTGTTATTTTTAAAAGTATTTATTTACATGATTTTATTTCTGCAAGTTTCATAAACTTGCAGAAATAAACGCTCAACTAGGAAACTGTTCTTCATGTCTAATGGCTCTGTCTCTGATACTGAATTTGAAACCTGGGACTTGTCATGTAAACCAGACAAAATATAAGTATTTTTTGTTTCTTTATTCTGATAT
>JAYDZK010000202.1:21880027-21913569 GCA_034509185.1 Euphonia xanthogaster | reverse complement strand
TCAAGTGATGCTGAGAGACCTTTCCAAGGTACACAGGTTTTTACCACTTTATTTTACACGTATCTCTTAAAAAATAATATTAACAATATAACAAAACTTATAATCTAATAGTTTTACTGAAACTTACTTATGGAACTATGGAGTAACTATGGTATGCAAATTATTACAATTTGGTTAGTAACAGATGAGGATGTGCATGACATGCCTGTTGGAAGATTTATCTGACAGAAACAAGAAGTAATTTTGATTTAATTCATCTATTCTATAATGAATAGATGAATTAAATTTTGAGAGACTTTGGTGTCATCAAATGAGTTTAAAGAAATTCAAGTTCTATGTATTGAGGTTTAGTAATTGTCAACAGAAATAGAAAACAATTTGAGAAAACCTTCCTGACTTTACTGTGTTAAGGGAGTCTCAAGGAATTTATTTTCGGTTCACTGATATTTAATATTCCCATAAGTGATCTGGAAAATGGGCCTGACCAAGATTGTGAAGTTTGAGCTCTGCACTGCTTTATTCCAAGTAGCAAAAATGAAATGTGGTTGCAAAGAGCTGCAGAAAGACTTCACAATAAGGCATGATGGAGTGATAAATGGCATGTGAGATTTAGTGCAGATAAATGCACTTGGGATCCAATCTTAATTTTCTGCATTAAAACCAGTGACACTGAATTAAATTTTGCTCAAGAACTTGAAATTTTAACACTGTTCTGAACAAATGCCAGCTCAAAGCACAGTAGGGAAAAAAAAAAAAAAAGCCAAGTAGAGTATTAAAAAGCATTAAAAAGGAAGGGAAAACAAACCCAGAAAACCTTTATGCCTTTGCATAGATGCCATAATTTGCCTGCAGATTCATTGTTACCTGAAGTTCTGGTTACCCCGTATCCTGAAAGTGTATTTTAAAATTTAAATATGTACAAAGAAGGATGTCAAGGATGATCACAGATCTGAAGGGACTTTTTTAAAAGATTCATTAGATAGGTTAGGTTTACTCATCTTGAAAAAGTTACAACCAAGATGGAAGTTTATGTAGTGTTGGGTTCCATAGAACAGATGAATGGAAGTCACCGTTCGTCATTTTTCTTCTCAACGCAAAAAGCAAGGGCTGTCATGAAATCAGTGAAATCTTCAGAAGGGTGCACAGTTGTGTAAAGATCAGAGAGAGTGGCTAAAGCAGAAATTCTGGCTGCTGCATGATGTTTTCCTCTCTCCTGCCTTGGAGCCTGACCTGCCCAAGGCCATTTTGGGAGGTCTCAAGGCTGAAGGTCCCAGGTTGGTGCCCCATGGACTATGGGTATTTTGGCTGGGAATTGTGAAGTGGGGATCAGGTGAAAAAAAATCAGAACAGGATGTAACTCTTGTGCAATCTGTGGAAAGAGATCCATTTTAAGTTCTTTTCCCTCCTTCATCCTTGCACCACAAAGTGCTGCAATTGCAGTCCTGTTCCTGGAAAACCGGAATCATTTATGTTGGAAAAGACCTTTAAGGTCACAGAGTCCAACTCCTAACCCCACACTGCCAAGCCCACCACTAAACCATGTCCCTAAGTGCCACATCTACATGTCTTTTAAGAATCTTTAGGGATGGTGCAGAAATCTGATCATCCTCGTGCTTTCTTGAGTATTTCCGAGCATTGTGTGGAGGTTTTTGGAATTTTTTTTCCCCTAGCTGCTAGCAAAGATAAATGTATGGGAACAGTGTCTCTTGCTACTGGGAGCTGAGCAGGGATGCTCTTTGCCTCAGGCAGTACATCTTATTACTCTCGAAGAGTGATGCTTGTAACTTGAAGTGGAACCCATTTTAGATGTATAATTATGTTCTTCTGACAAGAAGAAAATTGTAAATTCAGCTTTTGGAACTTTAATATGTGGGGTAAACATTACAGAACAAGAGCATAGCATGACTCTGAAGTAATAGCAGTGCCCACAGCTGTAAAATGCATAAAACAATGCAACTACAGAAAGAATTAGACTGTCAAAAGCATGGAGCTAAATGACAGTGAAAAATCCCTGTTTTAGTTGTGTATCTCATGTATTTTCTTAGTGTACAATAATTTAAGACAAGCTGACTGCTATCCACATTCCCAAGAGGGAAATGTTGATAAAGCTGTTTGCATTAAATTTTGTGCTAGAATGATAGAATCAGTCATAACATATGATAAACAATGATGACATTTTCTTTTTTTTCCTGAATTCTCCTCAGTCTTAAATTACAATGGAAAAAGAACAAATAGCTCATTAATTAGTGAGGTTTTTTCCTCCCTTTAATCCCTCCATAAGAAAGGGAGTAACAGATAAAAAGTATGTATGTAAAAGATTTTGAGTTTCATGTCTGTAATAATAAAGTTGTGTAGTACATTGACTTTTGATGCTGCTTCCTAAGCTACAGAAGGACTGTTGCAGAAAACTCTTGAAGTTCTAGCATTTTATGTAAGATTTCAGTATGTGAGACCTGTTGAATCATAGGCATTCCTAAAATAATCAAATTATGGAAAAATTTATTTAAATAAATCAAGAAAGCAATGACTTATAAAGTAATGAGCTTTGATAGTTCTGTTGAGTTTTCAGGATGTCAATATATTGTAGTAATTCTTATTATTCTCAAAAATGTCAGACATTAAAGTTTCCAAGCAGTAGTGTAATATTAAAAATACAAGTTCCAAATCTAAAGCATCTTGTAAAGCAATCTGCTTGCAGAGTTGTCAATACTATAACCAAAAATCTACCAGTGATTTCCTTCCTGTTTAAAACCTTTATCTCCTCATAGTTCTTGACATTTTCATCTTTAGTTAAAGTGTATCCTTGTAGGTCAGGGTAGTGATATATTAATGTCTTTTTCAAGAGGTATTGGGGTTTGATTGTGTGGCTCCTGCTGGTAGAGTGGTTGGCAGGTCTATATCAATCTGTGGCAAAAGTTAATTTTCAAAGTTTTAAGATTTTTAGATGGTTTAATCACTTTTAAAGCTGGTATGCTGTAAATCTACACTGGAAAAAAAGATTCTCATATTAAGAGAACTTTCACAGAATAGGAGTTGTACTTGAAAACCATTCTGAGACATGACATTGAAATTCTATAAGCTCTGGGTATATCGCTCTTGAGTTCTGTTGTGAGACAGGTTTTTACAGCACTGTAATAAACCATGTTCTTTAGTGTTTTTGTCTCATCAAATTACAGATTAAGGGTCCCTTTGAAGGCCCTCAAGAGCTGCTGTTCACTGTTCCTTATCACAGCTGATTCTGAAGTAGCCACGTCAGCTGTAGATTGTCATAAATGCTAAGGGGATGCTTGGGTAGCAATAATTGCGTACAGTGAATTATAGAGAATTAGAATTATAAAATAATACATAATTATATATATATATATATATAATAGTAGAGAATAAATAAATCCTTCTTTTTGGTAACTCTTTTCTCCTGTTATTATTCTTCCAAGAAATGCGTTAGGGGGCAGCAGAGCCATGTGGAGACCAAAGTCAGAACTCTATTCCACATTTTTGTTAGGAATTGTGATTTTTGTGGATGTTGTTGCCCACATACAAGGCATTGTGTTTTCTCAATACTAAATAAGCAAAAGGAATAGTATAATCAGAGCAATTCTCATGATTGCTGAGCAGAGCTTGCACAGTGTCCAGGCCTTTTTTAAGTCACTTATCACTCTGTTAGAGAGGAGGCTGGGGGGGGGGCACAATGGATTGGGAGGGGTCACACAGCTGGGACAGCTTGCCAAGGGGCATTAAAACAATGGAATACTGAAAATGTGGATGAGAATGTGAGAATTTCAATCTGCAGTAAGCTTTCCATTTCTAGATTAGGGTGCCTTCAGGTGGTATTTTAGCTACCTGTATGCTTCATCTCTTAGGGAAGGAGATATGAAATGTAAAGGGAGAAATTAAATGTAAACTCATAGAATATGCAACTGAATTTTTTAATTGCAAAATTGTGTTTCTTTTGCATAATTTATTCAAAAAGGTTTTTTGAAATAGATTTAACTGATGATGTTGAAAGGCAGCTTGGCATGAGAATTAAAACAGCAATGTTGATCATTCCATCACTGTTGAAAATGTAAGAACTGGAATATTTTCTTCTGTATTCTGGTGTATGTGCGTGGACAATCATTTCAGAACGCTTTGGTGGAGAGTTCTGTATGAATGGAAATTACTTTGTAAATGTTATTGTCGTTAGAGAAGAAACACTGCCCAACACTGGGACAGTGGACCCTAAAAAGTCTGCAGGAGCAGGAAACTTGTATTGGATCTGTGGTCCTGGAGACTGTGAGGTATCTCAGTCTTTCAGTCTTGATCTTTCAACATGACAGCTTTCAGTTAATTTATTTTCTAGAATGGTGGTATTTAAAGAAGTTTGGCTACTTCTGAGGTAGTTATTCTGCATGAAAGGATAAAAAATAATAAAGTTTTTAAAGGATTTGGATCTTAGTTTCTCTACAATATTTATATCTTGATTTTTTTTTTAATAAGCCTTTTGAGGACAAAAAGTAGTTCTGTTTCTGTCTCTCTAGGGAAATAATGAACACCTTCATGGGAAAAGATGGTCATCTTTCAAGACTCTAATTATTAGTTTCTATTTATGGAACTGACTCATAACCAGACCAAAGTATTTAAGTGGGTCACTACTTTTCTAAATGAAGTCCTTACTGTAGATTGTCAGCCTTTCTCATGAAGAAGTTATAGCATAGAATTTCAAGAAGAAATTTTACAGCATAGTTTTGATTCACCTGTGTTTCTTGTTCAGTTCCTTTCTTTTTTTTCCTGTTTGTGTGTTTTATAATTTTTTTTTTTGTGTTTCAGATTCATTGCCCTGTTTTAGTCAGATTTCAGTTAGAAATGCCGGTCTAGTTCAAGATTTTACTTTAAAGAGGCATAACTAAGGGTCGAAGGGAAAACATTTAAATGATTCACTGGAGTCTATTCAACCTTTTGTTCTGTATCTGTTGGTTTTAATAAGATATTTCTCTTCATATGTTTCTGATTCTACTGTGGGTAGAGGTAATCATGCCTGGGTCTTGTCATCTTCCCGTTTCTCTTAGAATTAGACAGTTTTTCATTATTTTCAATGACTTATTTGCAAGGTTATATTTATCAGCAGAAAGCATGCCGCAGATGCAAGTTTTTCTTAAAAATTATTACAGAATCAATGGGCTCAGGTAATACTTTCTGTGAAACTGTTTATGAGCAATAATAGCCATCAAGAGTACCAGGACACACGGAAGAAAAGTGTTATGACCCTAAGGAGAGAGAGAGCTTTCCAATAGTCTGCAATCAGTTGTGTTTTCTAGGGGCTTTGACAGTGCTTTCTTGTAAGCAAAATACCCTAGTTCATATTTTTGTTTACTATAAATTTGCTTAAATAAAAGCAGCAAGTAAACTTTAATAACTTAAGGAATTTTCACAGTTAAAATATAATAGGACTACAAGAAACAACATGAGAAGAAGAAGCAATAAATAAGCTCATAGGTGCATCATAAACTATGTTGAGTGTTTTTATAGCACTTGCAACAGCTGGTTTGGCCTTATCTTCTCCCTGGAGAAGTGACAGCACAAGCTGTTGGGCTGAATCCTTATTTTATTTTACATAACCATTGCTTTTAGGCCAGAGCTCCTTCTTTGTGCCTTCAAACCTAAGTGTCCCCAGGTTGCTGCTCTTTTTCTTACTGTGAATACATGTTTTTGATAAGTCATGAATACCCAAAGCACGTTTTTACTGCCAATCAGATGGAGGCCTAAGTCCAGGAAAGCACTCAGATGTTAATAGTTAAATACATAGTTAGCTGGTGTATTTGACTGCCCTAGGACTGCCTACATATTTTAAGTTTGAGACATACAGAAGTGCTTTAGTGGATTGGTGCCCACATGCAATGCCAAGGAAGAGCAAAAAATTTGTATTTTGTTACTGAGCTAGGCACCTGGTACAGAGAAATATCTGCAAAGCCTTAATGTAAAAAAAAAAACCAACAAAAAACAACTAAAATCCTATTTTTAAAATAGGTAAAATATTTACATTACAACATATGCACTCTATAAATATCACAGAAATAACTTTAAAAAAATCAACAAAACAGCTGTTTGTTTTCACTTGCTGCTATGGGAATATTACTGTGCTTTGATAAGATTGGCAGGTGCTTTGAAAATGTGGAAGGACTGATGTATCAGGCTGGGACCAGGGAGCTCTGCAGATCTAGGGCTGCTTGCCCATAAAAGATGGTTCGGAAGGAGAGCTGGAGAGAGTGAATAATTCTGTGGCATAATGTGAGAAAATAGAATGTGTGAGCAAAGCAGCGACATTAAGAGGTCTGTGCTGAGAGGAACTGCCTTAGTTTGGGTGTTATAACCTTCAATGGCATGATTGTGTTAGAGAGTTTGTGATATATTGTGCTGGGAAAGATGAACAACATGCAAATGAGGTTGTTTTGCCTGGTGTTTTATTAAAAGAAGTATTAAAACCCAAACCAGAGACAATTGTTATGCTAGAGGTTATTGAGGTGGCTGTAAAGGCTACATAATCACTGTATATTGGTAAAACTGCTGCACACATCTTCAGGCAGTGGGATCTTATTCCAGCTGTTTCACCAATAAAGTCCCAGGTAGTATTTGAGACTCTGAAAAATACATCCTTTTAAAACAACATGTTTAAAGCAGCCTAAATCTACTTTCCGAGGCTGGGTATTGAAAGTAAAAGGTGCTGCTGGAGTCTGACACTGATACATCAGTGAATGCTGGCAACATGCTGGGAGCTACCTGTGTGCTGTAACACTGGAAGGCAGTCCATTAGTGCCTGAATTAATGCACTCAGGGACTTTTCATTCTTCACAGAATCTATTTCCATATTTAATTACGGGAAAGTCAGAGAAAAAAGTTACAAAGCACCTTCTTCATCCATTTCATTGTCAACGGGAGTGGCGATTAGTAATTCTTCTTCAAGTTATATTGCAGGGCTCACTTAAAATAATGCAGCTCCTTGCTGAGTTTGCTCCAATTAAACCATATTTTATTTCCTAATGACTTACCAAGTTGACAATGACCTTGAAGTTGGTATTGTCAACACTTCTTGGCATAAAGAGCTGGATGATTTACAGTTATTAAAAGTGCATCAATATGTTCTTCAGTCTTTGGCAGTATTTTTAGAAAGATTTTTAATTCCATTACAGATAGGATACTTTACCTGAATAATGCACAGGTTAGTAAGTTAAGTAATAGTCAATTTATGTTGTTTTTACTGAAGATTTTAAAACAAGACTTCTATTGTTTTTGAGTTTGCAAAAGTGTACTTTAAAACAGAGTAGCTTTAATAATTAGAAATGCAATTTATTTCTGTCACATTTCTGTTGGCCATAACTCACTTATATAAATAAATTTACAGATATTTAGATACTGAATTCCATGGTTTCAGAAGGTAAACTTCATCATGGTCAAATTTATTTCACTGTGGTATCCTTGTACTGGTGGTAACATCAGTAGTACTGTATCAATGCAGTATCACCCCTAGTATTTCACTGCTAGTATTTCACTCTGTTGTTGAACAGAGTCAGATGTTCTTTGTGAATGCTTCTTGGTAGTTTAAAATGAAGGTGATTAGTAAAATTACATTTATATAGTTGAGAAATGCTTAGAGCATCACAGTAACAATTAAGTAATGTGTGTGCCTTTAGAAGGGATTTACAGTGGACTAGCTTGAACATTTTAGATCAAATAGAATTTTGCACAAATGAGTGCTTTAATTGTTTTATCACTAAAAGTATCACTGAACTTACCACTTTCCTGGGTTTTGTCATGTTTGTCCTTCTGGAAGCTGATGTTGCATATTCCCTTAATGCAGATGCATACATCATCTCTCTACCAATTGATGAACATTATTTGCAGGGAACTATCACATTTTCACGTTAGATCGTATCTGTATTTAAGGTGGAGGGAGGAAAGAACCTGGATGAATTTAGGAAGAATTTGTTGTCATTACTTTAAAAAGCACTCTATCATAAATTTTTTGTTCTGCTTTGATGCATTTAAATTGGATGACATTTTACTTGTTAAGAACATTATTTCATATGAAATTATGATTTACTGTGTGCCATTTAAAAAGAAGTGATCAAACTTCCATCTTACTTCAAGCAGATATTTAAAGAATATACATTTTGTTTTACTTTCAAGAACTGAGTTACTACCCCATAGTATTTTACTTTAATGGAGTCATCATTGTGTGCAAAACTGTAACTGAGAAATCACATGATCTAATTGCAACCTGTTTCTTTCTGAACTCTGAAACTGCTCTCAGTTTCTGCATCATGCCTAATAAAATATCATAGAAGCTTTGGACTACTCAATCTAGAGATTGTGAGGTGTCTAGAATCTTTTGAATGTTTAAAAGTTAAATAATGGAGTGTACATGTGTATGTATGTATTTATATATGGCTTCCTAGGGAGTATCAAGCATAGATTTCAGTTTAAGTCACTGAATTATACACATAAACTTAAGTATGTTGATGATGATTATCTCTTTCTGTTAGAAATGCCTTTTAAAATATTTTTTCAATTATACAGTAAATAGAGTAAATGTGGAGTGAGAATGTGCTGAGCCTTCTTCTGTGGTTGGTAGAACATGGCTAGAAATGTCTGTCACCTGGCTGGATAATGTATTTATATGGTAAGGTTTTCTTTCAAAGTATGCTATTTGGAAACATGCCTATTTGAATTAGCAAGGGTTTCAAATAAATTTCCTTAAGAATACATAGTGTGACTAGTGTTTAAAAGCAGACATGACTTCTGATGTTCAGTATTTCAGTTTTTAATAAGAAAAATCCTTATTCTTCAGTGCAGTCAGCTATGATGTTTGAAATTGCTCATAATTTCCAATTCTTTTTTCAGTCATGTAGGGCTTACTGCTCTGTAATAGGGTACATATACAAAAAAGGCAGCATATGCATAAAATGAGAGAGTAAGTGATTTTTCTTTTCTTTTTTTTTTTTTTTAATTTAGATTTGCAAAACATGGAAGGTTTTTTACCTTGTGGAAATACATAGTTTTCATCATTATGGAAGCAAATACTGTGGTATTAGAAATGTTTAATGTGTTTAAGATCTATTTCTAAATGTACTACTTTTGTTCTGTGTAAAGTTCATTTACTTTTCAAGTGCTGCCTGCAGAAGAGAAAAGCAGAAAGTTCACATACAGCTGGTGTATAGACAAATCTCATACTAAAATGGCAACCTGCACATTTGAATCCCCACAGCAGGGCTGTGTATTTTTACAGTTTATTGTTAGTAATTTAATCTCATTCCCTTAGACACACAAATGACCTCTCTTTTTTCAGAGCTGTTGCCCCTTTGGCTTGGAGTCAGGTTGGTTTCCTTTCACTTTTTTAGCTGCCAGAGCAATTAGGTTGAACTGATGTGAGGCTGCTCTGCCCAACATCTTCCCTGGTCATAGAGGAGGTGCTGGAGATCAGGGTCCTCCAACCCTTGGAGACCCCCACCAGTGTGGTTAGAATGTACAAGACTTTTCCTGCCATGAGACAGGTTCTGTTCCATTAATAATAATATTGTGTTCTTCCTTTTTTAGCATTGTTATCAAATGTAAGTAATTCCATGGAATTAACCATATAAAAAATTCAATGCGTTTATCCTCATTATAGACTTCAAAATAAATTGTTTCTACAGGATCTAATCTGTCACAATTAAAGCTACTTTAAAAAAGAACCTTTTGTCCATAGCTGAGCAAGAATATTTTTTGTTCTACCATGCATTAAACCAGTAATAAATAGTGCATTACAGAACCACTTGATGGTGCTGTCACCCTTTTACTCTGAAAATTCAGTTTAGCTCTCATGTTTCCTTTGTATTAATGATCATCTTAAATTTCTTTAAATGGTGAAGGAGGAGGAATTGTATGAGCAAGGAAATGATTTTTGGTTTCCTTTCTTTTTCACTTCTTTCTTTCTTACTAGGAAAAGGTGACATGTAAGAAAGAAGTATGTAAGCCTGTGGGTTTTTTTTGTGTTGTTGTGAGAATGCATACACTGGAAATAGAGATGTTACACATCAATAAAAAAGAATCTAAACTGAGGAAGAAGCTAGCTGTTATTTTCAGGATCCTGTAGTCATTTATGCATAATGAAGGAAAAATAGGACTGAGTTGCTTTTCTGAAGTGGGGCTGACTTCAATGCTAAAATTATTGAATTATAGAAATGTACATGCTGATCCTGGGTGCAAATTCTGTTACTGGTAGCAAAGTGGTTTTGGTTCCCCCCACTGAAAAATACTAGAAAGATTATATTCTTTGATAGGCAGTCATTCCCAGCGTGTAACTGAGAATGGCTACAGTGAGAACAATGTATTATATTTCTTTAGAAATCATGTAAAACTTGCTGTGAATTATTTTGATGTATTTAGAATTAATGAGTGAAATTTTAGGTACATATTGAATTTGCTGAACTAGCTGTTTTCTGGTGTTTAAAGACACACTCTGTCTACAGGCCACTGAATTTGAAATGTGTCTGTAGAGTTGAACACGAATTTTAATGAAGAGAAGGGAAATATTTTCATAGATCTTGGTGATGGGTTCAAGGTAGATGTGTTCTATCCAGCTAATTGCATTTTATCCCTCTATTTCCAACCCATGACCACTGTTAAATGTATTCATGGGGAAACCAGAAATTTAAGCTCCCGCTTGGAGAGGGGAAAGCATGACACAAGCACACCAGAACAAAATGATGCTACATGAACATAAAATTTATGCATTTTTTATATACCTCACCCTACAAGGAACAGTTTCTGCTGCTCCAACTTCCATAACATCTGTTGAGTGGACCACAGCTGGATGTGTGGTTGACAGCTGGAAATGCTGCAGTGTGGATGCGTGCAGAAAGTGTAATTGGATTAAGGAGTGGTCCATTCATTGAGCAGGTTTGCAATGCTGAGGTTTGACTGCTTGATGTGGACAGCGATAACCTGAATTTTGTTACTCTTGCCATCTTTATGCATTCTGATCCATCTAATTTGAAGCTCAATTGTTAATCAGTACTGACTTTTCTATGACAGTCACCGCTGCATCTCTGGGAGAGATATCTGTGCTGTCCTCGATGCGTTGCATACGACTTAAGAAGCAGCTCTGAATAAGAATTAAGATGAGAATTCTAACTTGATTAAATAAGAAAACAGTTTAAAAAAAGTTTTGTTTCTAAAGTGTAGTGTGCTGTCTGGAATCACAAGCCATTCCCTGCTGGACAGCTGCTGTAGCTGTAAATCCTCAAAGCCCACTTAGCTAATCACTGAAGTTACTGTTCTCTGTGATTTCAGCATTGCTCATCACAATGCTGTTAGTGAAATGAATTTGTTAGTATTAGAGAATTATTAGCTTAACAATTGCTATTTGTTCGCAGAGAATAGGGAGACTGAAGATGGATTAAGGGTGGAGATGTGTGAGTGAGAAAATTGGGGGAAAACCTGCTTTAAGACCTTCAGAAGGGAATAAAATTAAACTACAGTGTGGTTTATGTTGTAATTATGGTATAACTAGCAAAGAAATGCCCTAACAAGCAGCTCTATGTGTAAGATCCACTACAAGCATCCAAGTGATATTTATACATTAATTTTGGCTGGCAGCTATTATGTATTTTAGCTGTGCTTTGTAGATGGCCAAGAAATGTCTGAGATGGCCCAAACATGGCTGAGAAACTGCCAAATTCTTTGGCAAATTAAGTTTTTAATTCCTATTTCTTTGTGTTACTTTTGCTCTTAAATATAAGGGATGTATTTCAATCATTTAACTGGAAAAATGTGTGTGTTTAAACTCAAGGTGGGCCAGGTCTGGGCAATATAATGTAACTTAATAAATAAAAATAAGCCAGGGTTTTTATTTTTTAAAAATATTTTTATTCGAAAAGCAGGTATTTATTTTTGGAATCAATTTGTTATTTTTTGGTTGTATTTGTGTTGTACTTATATATGTTGATTATCTTCTGCTTTTTAGCCTTTGGGTTTGCAGCAGTTAGGTTCATTTGCTGCTTCTGAGCTCTTCTACTTCATGAAGACCTTCTTTTCATATGCACAGACATTTCTCCTTATTTCACTGGAAATCTAATCCTTAGTTATTAATTTTGCTGTGGTTTCAGAGCAGTGAACACATTTTTTAAAGGTTTCCTTTACTGAAACCAAATTTACTTTATACTTGACGGCTTGTAAAAAATATGATCTTTCAGTAACTTAGTTGAGCTTTGGACTCATCTAGGTTGGTCTTCTGCCACACTTGATAGCTTTTTGCACGTTGGAATGTGCTCTGGGGAGAGTGTTCCTGAATACCAATCAGCTCAGCTCTCCATTCAGCCCTGTGGGACAGAGTCAAACAGATCCCTGAGCGAGTCAGAGCCGGGAGGGACTCCCTGCTGGGCTTGTTACTGGTGGAAAAGAAACAAATTTTTAAGGGACGTGAAGGTCAAAATGATGGTGGCATTTAAGATCCTGAGAGAAGTGGGGAAGGCAAATAGTAAAATTAATCCTCATTTAACTAATCCTTAATTTAGGCCCTTCTCTTGGCTGCCAAATGTGTCACTGTTAAATGGGATGTAAGGAAGTATTTTTCCTTATTGAGCTTATAGCCTTGTGTTAAGAGGAAGGCATCTCATTTATGTCTAACTTCCTGTGGAGGTGCTCGTTAAAATACTCCAGACTATAGATATTTCTACTGCTGTATGAGTGGTCAGAAAGAAACTAAAAAATGTGTGTATGACCATTTCTTCCTCCTCTGTGTGTCCTACAAGTATAAATGACCAGCTCAAATTCCTTTTAAAAGACACGATGACAGAAAAACTTTCCCATTGTTCATCCTACTCCCAAACTAGAAGTAAAAAAGGAAGTTAATGTGAAAAGTTTGGGGTAAACAAGATTGTAGAATCTCATTCATTGACTCTGCTGGTTGGTTTAAGCAGCACAATGATCAATATGCTGCCTGGTATTGGTTGTGTTTGCAGGTAAGCAATGCCCTCATGTTTATTATAAATGGCACTTCGGCATAAATTCCAAGCATTGTCAGATTTCATTTGTGTGAGTCTGACCTTTAATGCCTAAATTTTCTATTCCTCTAGAAGGGTCTTACACATTGTTGGTGCTTTTTAAAATGTAATGTTAATTAAACATTGATGTTTGCCTGAGCACTTTCTACACATATTTTGGAGGCCTGGGTCTGTGGAACTTTTATTTAAAATTAAAAAGAAGGATTAATTATATCTGTGTATTTAATCACAGAGCAGCCGATTTGGCATAAGTTTTCAGGCTGCAACTCAGAATTCATTAAAAGTTGGAAAGAGAAATTTTAAAAATAAACTTCAGCTGGCATTATCTGTAGGCTGGTTGGCCTTAATTTGCTGTGCAAGCATCTCTCATGGTTTAAATCCTTTCCAGTGTCTTGGCCAGATTTATTTGAATGTCATTTGAAGTGGTCATAAAAATTACTTGAGTATTTAAAGTTATTTCCTTTGAAGATTTTTTTTTCCCTAAAATTAGTGATAGAAGGGCTCTCTAGAGAATTGCTTCTACCAAGAGAATTTTAAAAATGTGATGTAGCTAGACCTGTTTTACCTAATTACAGAGCTAAATCTCATATTTAGAGTTCGAGAATCATAACTCAAAGCTTTGTTTGACATGTATTAGAGTAACAGCTGAAAAATTGCATACTTTCTTTTCTTTAAGCTTTATTTTTCTCCGTTGAGTGGCTGTTAGAATCATCCTGTGATAATAACTACATGATTTTGCCATTTTTGGAACAGGACTTGTGTTGCTTCTTTGGGTTTACTGCATATTTGTACAACAATATTGTGGGGCTCCTCCCTTCAGTGAGTAATCTTGGCTTTCATTAGTTATTGCAAAGAGCAGCTGTTTGTGATAGAATAGGCTCCCACTAAATGTATTTAGATAAGCATTTAAAAATGAAGACCCATAAATCTTTCCTTTAACTTTCTAAAGGGAAGCTACACTGCATTATGAAAAAGTCAACAGCAAGAAAAAATGAGGCAAGAAAAAATACGACCTCTTCATCCCACTGTAATAGAATTACAGGAAGAAAAGGAAGCAATGGCACTTCAGCTCTTTCCTACTATTTGGAAATTAATTTATACCCAGATTTCAGGTGTAAGGCTTTTACAAGAGGATGAAAAAAACCCTGCAATTTATATTGAAAATGAAAAAACCTCCAACTGGTTAAGAATGAAAATCGACGAGATTTTTCCCCCTCTTCTTTCCTGCTTTGGTATAAATCCAGTGAAATCATTTAAGAGCATAGGCTTTTCATATTTAGAAATGGTGAGGCTGGAACAGACTTTTCAGAGAGGTAGTGAAGCCTCCAGGATGTCCAAGATCTGTCTGGATGCAGTCCTTTGCAATGTGCTCTGGGTGAGTGACCCTGCTTGAGCAGGGAGGTTGGGCCAGGTGACCCAACGCCACCCACCCACTGTGGTCCCTTCCAACCCTACCCAGTGTGTGATTCTGTATTTTCACGCTCTTCTGGAATATGTCAAAATTCTAATCAGATGACTCCTGACTCCTATCAGAATTCATCAAGGTTTGCTAAATGTCCATGAAAAATGTATTCAGAATAAATGGCCTGTGCTGTTGTTTTGCTTTGTTTTTAACTGAACAAATGAAATATTTGAGTGAGTTTACCTTGTTTGGCAGAATTTTGAGCCTTTAGGCATGCATGCAGGGAGAAGACTTGAGCTACAGGCAACTGCTTTATCTTCTCTTTTCTCTTTTTCTTAGGTAAAAATACTTAGTTATAAAATTTTCTTTATATATTTATAGTTTTAGAGATTGCAGTTAGAAAAACTTAAAAAAAAAACAATACTTCACTACATCCACCTGTATTTTCTCTTTTGACTGAGTTTTCCATGTTTCTAGCAGGGTGTGTTTTAGGGGTAAAACTTCTTGTTGTACATTTAGTTTTTTGTTTTCACCTACTGTGACTTTAGAGTATTGTAAGGTAAACTGGACAGATACTGCCAGCTAACAGCGAGAGGTGATAGAACACCAAGCAGTGTTTTTGAAAGTTGAGGGCTAGAGTAAGTAACGGGGTTTCATTAAACAATAACAGGTAATAGTGGTGCAAAGGACAGAAATGTTGACAGTTTTGGGAAAAGCCTGAAAATGACTTTTCACATGCATAAAATTTTCTTAAAATTCAATTAACTTTATCTATGGGACTTGTGAGTTTTGAAAACCTGTGTACGTGGATGCGAAACTCAGGAAAGATCACTGTTTCTGGCACACAAACCTTGCAACTGAAGGCTAATATTGATGCCTCAGGTTTTAACTTTTATATTTTTCAGATTCTGTGTTGCTTTAGTGTGTAGTTCTGAGCTTCATATTAGGAGTAGGTAAGTTCTCTTCCCAGAGTAGATAGACAAAACAATTCCTTCTCTAGCTTGGAACCCAGGACAACCACCTAAATCTCAGGCCCAAGAGCATGAACAACAGTGGACTGAAGAGAGAAAAACAAGGATGGGACTTCATAAGCTAAAGCTATAACTGGACAATAAACTCCAAGATGTGAATGGACCAGAACTTATAAAAGTGTGAGACCTCATGACTGGTCATTCATTTTGTGACCATTCTGGGTCCATCTTGGGTGTGGGCCTGGCTGGGCTCTTGTGCTGCCCAAGGTGCATCCATTGAGGCCTTTTAATAAATCCCTACTTTATTCTCTGTCCAGCCTCTGTTCTAGGTCAGCCTTTACAAGGCATCAACGTAACTAAGATTATTATATTGCTATACAGAGAATCCAGAAAGTACTTGTATTAATATGGCATACACTTGCAAAAGCTGTCAGAGATCTCTTGAAACAACAAGGATGTCTTTCAAATATACAATGTGAACCACAGCTTCTTATCTGGCATATTCTCAGGTGATAATTAAGGAGGAATTTACCTTGTCTCACTCAAAGAAACTGAAGGGCTGAACACTGACATAAATGGGGGGAACTGCTCTGGTGGGAGGCAGCTGCTCCCTTGGCATGTGATCAGATGTGTGCCATGCTAAGGGCTTTAAGGGATTTAAGTGTAAGTTAAGTGTGAGGGATTTTACCTTCTTGGCTCTTTCATACTGCATTCTTTAGCTCCTGGTAAAGTAGCTCAATGTTTCTTGGGTGTGTAAATCTGCCTGTGACATAAGAGGAAAACAAGGAATGATGTAAATGAATACACAGAGAGAGGAGATAGCCTAGAACTCCTCTTACTAAGGAAGAAGCAAAGCAGGAAACTAGATAAATATGGGAGGGAGGAGAAAACTGGTCTTTGTAGGCAGGAGTTTATAAAAAGCCAGGTGTCTGTTACTGCATGTTAGAGGAAGAGAATGTGTTTTTTTTCCCCCGTCTTCCTTTAAAGTTCAATAAAGAATTGATGAATAAGTGTTGCCTCGTGTTTTCAAATTACACAAAATGTCTGATTGCAATATTCTTTCCAGGTCTCTGTTATGTGCTAAGGCATACAAATTTATTATAAAAAATTATGAGGAAAAGACATGTTAAGGGAGAATTCAAGCCAAGAGTGCATCCCAGGAATTGAAGCTGATGATCAAGGTGCTGTAATCAGCTTAAAGAGATGTCAGTTCTTCATGATATGGAAAGCACAACTGCTCAGGTAAAGAGCACCTTCTTGTCCTCAGCTGGAATGAGACCCACAGTTCAAATGAGTGCATGGGAAATAGTCATGGGAACACTTAGCTGAACTCAGCCTTGTGCTCTGGGATTGAAGGCAGGAACTGGAAACCTCATTCTTGGAACCAAACTTAACCCTGAGCTTTGGGATTGGGTTTGCTGGTGCCCAGGAAATAGAATTTTTGTATTCTAAAGGCATCCACAGCACTTTGCTGCAGATCCACAGGTTTATGCTAAGACTTGAGCTTACAGTGCAGCCCATTAATCAGAGCAATATCTATTCACAGTCGCTTTTCTCTAAGCTTTAATTTAATGTCAACAAGTCTTAGTTAAGTTCTTAGTCAAAATTGGTTAAGACTGACTAATGGGTTAAAAATTATCAAGAAAGGATGAATTGACTCCTGAACCTGAAAGCATATTCGTTTTTTCCTCTAAAGACCAGGCAGCAAATTGCAGTGTTTTAATCATATGTTCATTCTAATTTAGGTTCACAAATGCTTAAATGCGCAGCTGTAACTGTCTATTTGTCATAGTGTCCCATCTGGAAAAGAGAAGGATTTCCCAAATTACCTTACTGAGGTTTTGATGTCTTAAAATATTTGGATTTGCCTTTTTTTTCTGTAAAGTGGGCTTGAATTAGGATTTCCAGAAGTTGCAGTGTTTAGTTTTGCTGTAATGTCTGTATAGTGAGTTTTAGGTGCTGATTTTTTTTCATATGCTCAATATAAAATTTCCTCTTATTTTTTGATGTATAGATTTCTAAAAGTATTTTAATGACTAAAAACCAAAAGGAGGAAGTGCAGCCCTGATTTTAGCATGATTTCTGCCAGCTGTAACTTTGCATGATAACTTTGTTTCATTGTGAAGTGCTGCTCTCACCCGTTCCACTGCTCTAGAAGGTTTCCTAAGCGAAACAAATGATAAAAATCTATAAGAAACTGTATCTTTTAGATAAGGCAGATGAGAAATATAATAGTACAGTTGGGGAGGTACAACAGTCCTGCTAAAAGTGCTGGAAAAAAAAAATCTCTCCAACTATGGACGGACTTGCAAATTTCATTTTGCTTATATTTAAAGTGAAAGGATAATAAAATCAGGCAAATGCAAATTCAAGAACACCTTACAGTGACTTCTGTCCATTCATTTTCTTACTTTGCCTAGCTCTCTGTGCTCACAATAATATCCTGAAAAGCAGATGTATTTAGAAAGAGCAGACAAGAGATACTTTCTCTAACACATCTACAATACAAAAACCCTACTTTTTTAAGAAGTAAAAATATTGTGAATTTTTAAAGAATAGTTTATGCATGTACATTAGTGTATTTTGCGGTTTTAAAAATATATACACTAAACTATGTCAAGGCTTGAGAGAACAGAGGCAGCCAACCTGGCTATGCCAGAGAATTTCCATGTAGAGTTTGGAAAAATAATTGTTTATATATATAAATCTGTATACATATATACACACAGAGAATCTAAATCAAATTTCAAGAGATAACTAATGCTGGCATTTTCTGAGGTATAATTACATTGCATTACAAGAAACTAATCATTATGCAATGAGAAAGTTGTTATTGTAAATCAGTCTGTAAATAGTTTGTTGGTCCTAAAGTATTTATAGCCAATTTTTTTTGTTGTTAAATATGTGCTTAATATAAAGTACTATCACCTTGGAATTAATGAAATGGCTTATAAATTAAAAAACATGTATAGGCTATTTCCCTACTAAGAAGTAGAAAAGTGAAGGGCTTATACCATCTCAGAAAAAGAGGAGTTGAACTAAAAAATGTGAAGCATTCACCTGGATACTTAAAATTGATGCCATACCAATGTGTGGTGAAAAGTTCATAGAACTGGGTTCTTTTTTCATTTATAATAGTATCAGTGTGGTACTTTATCTTAAGGAAATTAGGCTTTTAAAAACACTTTATGTAATAACTTCTGCTGAGCAAACACAAGATAATCTTTTCTTGAATAATTTCAGAGAAAGGACTGGAGACCCAGATTTCATTTGGTAGTGAAACTGATACAGTAAAAAGACAAATGTGTGCAGCTTGGAGAAATGGTGCCAGTTTCTCATTTCTTCCTTGATACAGATGACCTTATCGGTAGCTTTGCTCCAAATACCTTGAAAAATGCCAAGGAACCACAATGTTCTGTCTGTGTGTAAAAATTGCAGTGGTGTTGTGAAAAAGGGGCCAGATGCTGTGGTAGGATGTGTACAGAGAAGTTTGGCCTGCCATGAATGGGGAATAATTCTTGTGAGCTGTGCTAAAAAGAGCAAACTTTACCTGTAGTGTGGTGTCACCTCTAGTGTATTTCAAGTATAAAATGTGGAGGCCAATCAGGGCCAGTTTAGAGGAGAATTATGAGAGTAGTGAGACCCTTAGAGAAGGTTCCCAGACAGGAAAAAATGAATGACCTGCATTCATTACTGTAAATAATAAAGGGGAACTTAGTAATAATCTTACTACTAGTCATCTTCACCTATACAAAAGTTTTCTGAAAAGAGGCAGAAAATAATAATGTGATTTCTAAATCCATCTATAATCAGGTTTGAAAGAAAAAAGCTGTGGCCAAGCACAGATTTGTGCACCTTTTGAAAGAGTTCTCATTGACGACTTGTAAATTTAATCAACTTCCTTTCTCAGTGCAGATTTTGGCTGGATTTTTTTTTTTACTCAAATTTCTGAAAGGTTTTGGAATAGGTTCTTTTGTTCTTTGAGAAAAGGCAGGTGGGATATAATAAAAAATTGTCAGTTTAGCTGCAGTTTCATTCCTGTGTTTCAAGCATGTAGGAATGTCTTCTCTGTGTGGACTGTACCTTTTTAAAGCTATTGTAAACTTGCCTTTAAAGGTATAATTACTATTGACAAAGTGGATATAATGGAGAAAAATAGACCACAGGTTAATGTGTGCCTAACAGCCAGATTTCACTGGAATTGCAAGTTTTTCTTAGTAATAAATGACAGGTCTTCATGTGGCAAGTGAGCTAAGTGACAAGCATAGCCATTCTCTTCAGAATATTCTGCACACATACTATTATGATGATATTAACACTTGGGTTTCTTTTTAAATGTTCAAGGACATTTTTCTAGACTGTGGTAGCTTTTATCAGCCTGTGAAATTGCGAATAAGACCATGAATACATAATTGCTGTTTTTGTGATACTTCACCTATGTTTGGTGCCCCTTGCTCCCAGAGGTTTCTTTTTTTTTGATGGGTTTTTGTTTTCCTCTTTATCTGACTACTTTTAGCTTTCTTTCATAGGATAAACCAGTGAAATCACCCATCATAAATGAATTCATCATATAGAGTTAGTTTTGTCTTGCATGTAACATGAGTAGCTTCTTGCAAAGCAGAATTCTCAGGTTCATGTATATTGGAGTTACTGGATCTTGAAGAGTTTCTGTTGCCTCAGGCAAAATTCTGAGGCTGCTTAATCATTTATCTTCTGGGAACAACAGTAAATCATCTGTGAATTTAAATCTGTTTGAAAAGGTAACTTACACTGGAGTCACTCTTGGCATATATTAGGCAAAAGTGTAATTTATACCATCACAGAGTAGGCATAAATTTCCTTATATTTACTAGAAATCATCGCTTATATGCAAGGTGAGTTTTTGAGTGTTACCAACTCATTAGTTTTATATGGATGTAAAAACTAGCTCAACACATAGATCATATTTACAACTGTCAAGTTCTGTTAAAAATTTTGAAATGGCTGTTTTTTGTTTTTATTCTGGGAGTTAAAGGTTGTTCAGTGCTAGGTTTTGTTTATTGAAACTTTTAGAATTTCTACTCAGTTATGGACTTCTATCCATCCGTAACTTGAATTTTATTTTTGGCCTAGGATAAGGATGTAAAAATTCTCTTTACTTCTGAAATATTTTTTTCCTAAAATGCCAGTCTCCCCTCCTCTTAAGAATGTATTCAGCCATGTAAAATAAAAGTGCTGGGATCTTGATGTTCAGTTTACAGTTAAGAGTGTGGGTGTCTAATGAGGTGACTGGGTCTATTAAAGAGTGTTCAGCAGATGAGCATGGCAGGAAATAAAATGTTGTTTCCTTTTAAGGATGTCTTCTGCCTTTTGATAAGAGCAGCTATTGATGCAATGTATTATTTGGTTTACTGTTACTATGGGATTGTATTTTAATATACAATTACCTGGTATAGCTGGTAAGAGATCTTTCCCAGTCATCCCACCTTTCTGGATGATTTGCAGCCCCTGGTAAATTTTTACTTCCTATCTACTGTTAGAAGAGCTACATACAAAATTAAATGAATAGACTTTTGTGTGGTGTTTTGAATAGAAATTAATTGATTCTGAAGGCAAGACAGCCACTTCTTCCCAAAAGCTCTTACATAAAAATACTTCCTTCTGGTTTTAGCTTCAGGAATCATTTTATTACTTCTCTGGACTTCTGGTTAGTGCTGTGACTTTGCTTTGTTGCAGCTGGTTATTAACAAAATCCTGGTGATTCCTGGCAGATGGCAATGTGCTCTGCAGGTTTCACCCCACACTAGTTCAAAGTCATAACATTTTTCACTCCAGGTTGATTTTGGTTTGGTGTGCATTTTTTATTTGTTTTGGTTGTGGGTTTTTTTTCTTCTCCCACCCCAGCCCCCCCCTTTCCTTTATCTCTAGAGAACTTCACTCTCTGGGATTTGCCCATTGTAACTCTTCCTGACATTTGCTCACTGCTTGAATTGATGAATGGTTGGATCTCTAGCAATATTTTGTCACAAGTATCTGGCTTTTGTGGTGCCATAACCTTCATGTAGAAATTGACAGAATGAGTCAAATCCTCACTTGCTTCTGTAGTAACTGTTATTTAAAAAAATAAAAACCATTGACTTGACATCTGTGTGAGCAGAGTTCACTGTAAGAAGTTTTTCCATATACTACTGTTGGATTGTAGTGTTTAGAAAGGATGAATAGGTGTAGGGTTTTGCAGCTAGTAGCAATTTCCTTTAAGGTTTTTGGTTTTTCTCTTAGTGTCAGAGGTCATGTTTATAAATTCCTATGAATATTGGAAACTTTTATTTCTCTGGGTAATATCAGCAGTGAATTTTTCGTGAGATCTTTTGCTGAACTTTTCAGGTTGCTTCACGTTGTCTAAAGTAAAATAATAAAAGATTTTTTTTTTAATGGGAGAAGACAACATTAAAGTAAGCATGTGTGTGTATTAGGCAGTGTGACAGAGATATCTTAGTAAGACTAATGATTACCTGGAATACTTGTCTGTGCTTTTGAAGCTTAACCCTTTTGCTCATCAATCAGTCAGAAGAGGCAGGTAGTGACCATTAGGTGCATTCATTAGCACCCTGCAGCCTTCTTGTACGGGGTGACCCACATCTGTCTTCATTAGAAGTTTGCCACTTGCCAGTAGTGAACAGATGGGTCATTACAGCCTGCATTGCCCTCTGGGCATACCTGGAGGACAGACAAAGTCGTCCAGTACAGGACACACGTGTGTTTTCTTCATAGGAACAGGGCAAGTAATTAGTGATAAGTCTAACACCATTAGGCCTTTTCTTTAGACAAGCCAGCTTATATTTTGTGGAGTTATTTGTATTATTTAGTTTGTCTGATACCAGCTTTGAGAACATGAAAGGGCTAAAACAGAGACTTGAATTATTCATGACTATTTCTTAACAAATATTATGGAGTATAACATACAGTGATGCTGAACTGTTAATCAGTATTTTCATTGGAACTCCAGGTGTGATTTCAGCATCTCATTTTCTTTTTCAAGAACTAGAATATTTTCTGTACAGACTAAATTATGGGTTGTTTTCTTTTTTTTTGGAAAGAATTCTCTGAGCTAAGGCTGAAGATAAAATACATTCATAATTCTGTTGCCAGGAGAGGAAAGTAAAAGCCTTGTTTGCTTATTGCTTCATGCTGTTTACACTGCATGAGCTTAAATCCTGTTCTAACACCATGGTTAAAGACATCTTTGAAAAAAATCCGCACTCTCTGTGTCAGTTATTTACTATGAGTTGCCTTCTTTCAAAATTTTGGAGCAGTTAAACATGGATTTTCAGTGTTAGCAGCATTATAATTGACATTCCACTTCAGTGTCTTTCGGACAAGATTCCTTACGTCACTGTGTTTAAGTAAAACACTCTTAAATGTGAGGTAAACTGATTAGAGCTGGAAAACCTGACCATTCCGCTAGCTTTTCCCCTGGAATGCTCTCTCAAATAGAGCATGAACTGCCTTTACTGGTGAAGAAAGGCTCCTTTTCCCACTTTAAGAAAGTGTTGCTTTATTGAAAGAAATACCCAAGATGTCATGCTCTCCTCTACTGAGCAAAACTTATCTTTCACTTAATCATATCTACTATAAAGGGACTTTAATTCTCATCACAGCATTTTTGTTTCTTTAGCTTTTTGTAGTAAATTGTTTTCTAGTGAGCAGATGATTGCCGTATTTAATAAGTATATTGTTTCTCTCTTTGTAGTTTAGAATAGATACTAGTTCTGTGCAGCTTGTTCTTGTGGTAAAAGAATATTCTTCTATAAACAATATTTATCTTACTGAATTTTTTGTGAAAAAATTGTTCCTTTAAGAAAATGTTCATCCTGTGTTGCTGTGTGTGAGTTTCTGCTTTCTTTTGTGGCACTTAAAATAGAATTTAAAGGCAAAAGTATTTTTGGTGCCTGTTGTAACAGCGACCATTCCCTTTAGGAAGTTAAATTTCATGCAAGAATAAGAATTGACTGTTTTGTTTATATTAAAAAAAAAGAAAAATCATGTGGTCATCTTCTTTGGTTAGAAACCAGAGACCATTTTTGTTGAATAGATTTTAAAAAGAAATAGATGCTATATATTTAGTGAAAAATACCATTAGTGAGGTTGTCATAAGTAATAGACTCGAATGAAAAAACGTTATTTGAAGTTTAATGTGTAACAGATGAATTGGACACTAAACAAAGACATGCTTTCTACTTGCAGAAGAGATGATTAATTCCTCTTGATGCATGCAAGGGAGCATTTATAGCTGCTTGTGAGAAGTGCCATGTCTTGCTGCTGTAGCTGTTTTCTACAAAGTTTATTTCACGTGTATGTTGCGCTCAATAAAGAGGTGGCAGAAGCTTGTTGCTGTAACTTAAGGAAAATACTAAAATGTATTCATCCTTTCAGATTTGGAGAAATAGCACCCTGTGCTAGCATGTCCTTGGTATTTATGATCTCTGATTACCCAGCAGTAAAGATGACATTGAGCATCCATCTGGAATATTTGCATGTATTTAGGCTGTTTGCAGAAGCCATTAAAGCGATGGGAGAGGCTGTGATTTAAGATGATGCAGGTAACCTCAGTCTGGCTGTAGAGTACGTGTAGTTGCTGATACAATCTTTAATTACATGGTGACACTATGTTTTCCAGAGAATCTTGCCTTAGGGTATACAGAATAGATAGTGCTCATTGAGTGAAGTGCTTTTGCTTTATTTCCTTTTTATCTTCCTTGATCTGTGTGAACTCCATGCTACATATGGCACATCCTCTTTACTGTGTTCTGAAATGCAGGTGATTAATTTCCTTTCTAGTATTCCTCTGCTGCTTGTTGTAGAGGTTTTTTAACCTCCTTTAAAAGCATAAAATGTGCCATCTTTCAATGACTCCTATCATGTTAATTTTCATGGCTTCTGTCCTTTGTTCTTTTTTTTGTAAGTAGCATCAGATCTTTCATTCTTATACCCATCCTTTGTTTATCTCTGATTCTCTCTTCCATCATTAAAATCTCAATTTTTTTTTACCCCTCTAATAGCCAGCTTTCCTGATAATAGTTGGAAATTACATGAATAGTTTTCATTCTGCTGTTAAATTTTGAATATGTGCAAAGGGAATATAGTCTCTTGAAATTTTATCATGATTAAAACAGCTGGCTGTTATGATGTGTTAATATTGCTGGACTGAATGGCACAGTTTTACTACTGTGTTGACAACATGAACTCTTTTATACTTAGAATGGCAATTCATAGTTAGGGAATAGTGGAATGATAAATACATTTCAGTGGCTTCATAATTGCATGTACCAATGCAGAGTTACCTTTCAGTGTTTAAGAAATGGAAGAATTGCATATTCTCTGTAGCTATCTGTATTTGACTAACACTGATTTTAAATAATGCTGCTTTGCAGATCCTTCATTATAGCTCCTTCATCTTTATTCCAATGGGTTTTAGAATTTCAACAGGTAGTGGAGTGACTTGTTAAGACAGCTATTTATTGCAAGTGGAGGCATGTGAACTAGCACTCATAAATTCTAGAGCATGTTAGCTCGTTAGGAGAATTAGTACTTGGCAATTACTGGTGCTGATCTGTGCAGTGTGAGATTGTTATATTGTGGGCACAGATATATGAGGGCATCAAGTTACACATTAATAAAAATATCTCTAAGATGTGTGGAAGCCACCTGATGTTAACAGTTTTTAAGCTGTGCTCTGTTGCCTACATAGATCCTGGTGGGGAGACAGGAACTTGTCTGAAACTCCAGGGAAGAAAATGGGGAGTTCTGCTCAGAGCAGTAGGAAGAGAGGTACAACACTGCAATTCAGTTCAAATCCTCTGCTGGGCGGCTTGATTAAACATTAGAAAAAATTGTGGAAGGAAATAATTTTCTTAAGTGGGACCTTTCAGAATTAGTGTTACTTCAAAACCAATTCATTTTCATGCCTGATGTTTATAGCTTAAATGCAGATCGACAAATTTGACCCTTTTAAAAAGATTGCTGTAATTTAGCATCATTAACTATTTTCAGCATGATATTAATTAGAATATGCAAGTTAGTTGAGCTTTCTGGAGATTAAATTAATTTAATGGAGACAGTATTGATACAAGGTAATACTTGTATAATATTATTGGATGTTATTTCTCAAGAAAAGATTGTTTTTTTGTATGAAGAAATCTTATTAGGAGTAGCTTTTGATATTTACAGCTATGTTGTAATTTGTGTCAATGCATCTAAAAAAATGGAATATCAGAGGCTGAGGAAAATTTGGGTTATGTAATGCTAACGTGGCAAATTTTTTGGTTACTTCTAAACTTTTAGTCTGGTTTGAGAGGCGGGGAGGTTTTGACCAATTTGTCTTTAAGCATTATGTCTTTTTAGTACTTACCAGCTTCTGGAGTGACCTTCCAAAGAACACAGACATAACTTTTGTTGGTTTTGGGCAGGGCAGATAGCTGAGAGAAATTACACTTTTAGCTCTGCAAGTATTTTAGTGTTGCAATGGTTTCACTTACACTCTGGAGAACTTCCCATGTATTTGCCATATTAATGTAAAGTTTGACAGTTTAAGTTGTGTTTTTTAAGGTCCTGAGAAACTGCTGAGATGTTTAGAATTTGGAATTCATACAGGCAATCTAAATATTCATCCAGTCTTTATTGACTCTGTAGGAAGAATTTAATTACTTAATGGAATTTAGACTACTTTGTCTTTATTTGGTAATAATGTGTGTCTTAGCCACAGACAGAACAAATCACTTGAATATTCTAACAGCATTGACTTCCAAAGTGCATTTGTAAGCATATGGTTTCTAGAGATTAGCATACTACCTAGGAAAAAAATCAGGAATCATCTGCCTCATTCAAAGATAAATATAGATGGAATGAGAGAAAGCTCTGGGAGAATCCCCTGTTTTCAGTTTTAGAAAATGCATTGAATAAAGACAATTTGATCTTGAGGTTTCCCTATTCAGTGTGTAAAATAAATGGAAGGGGATAAGGATTTGCAACCAACAACTCAGTTTGTGTGTGCTGTGTGGAGCGAAGTATCCAGAAAGTGCTGGGACTTTAAAATATAAAACTGCTATCCCTTTCAGGCTCTGTGCTTTGTTGTATCAGGCAGTAAATGGAAAACAACAAAGAGATAGACGGTGATAAAGGCAGCTGCATCCACCTGTAAGTTTTATGCTCACAGGTGCTGTGCATGTTCCCTCCATCCTGTGCCCAGTGAATCTCCTTTTGGCCAGTACAAATGGATGTGGTGTGAAGCTACAGCAGCTCACACAGGGCGTTTGTGGATCAGGATTTTGTTTTAGTGTATTTCCTAATACTTAAAAACAGTTAATTCAATTGTACTTTAGCCCTTCAAAAGCACTTTTACAGTCAGCAGAGCTCCAACAGACTTTTTGAAGTAAGCTTAAGCTAGTTTCCTTTTGTCTACATTTGCATTTTTACCCTTTTCAGCAATGCTTCAGCTTTATGTGGCAATGACATTGTCTTGAGCTGATTTACATTTCCTAGTACAGAAAAATATTAAAGGCTCAGAGTATTGAAAAATCCATTTATGCCAAAACTGACATCTGGAAGGTCTTACAGCAAAATATCAAATTCTAGTTCTGTTCTGTCATTTTGGGAACTATCAGTTTGGAGAGAACTTTAAAAAGATAGGGGACAACAAAATGCTACTGATGTATCTAAAAAAAAGAAATTTACATCATCATGGAGTGGAACATGATTTTTACAGTAGGTAGTATTTACACATGAAGGAAAAGTAATTTTCAAAATATAGTGTGACATTTGAAATAATTTGCATCTCAAGTGATGTTCTTTTTTAAATGATTGCCTCCTGTTAAACCTACAGATGTAAAAAATAGGTGCTTCAGTTGCCAGAATAAAGACTTCTTCTGTGTCTTAAAAGTAAAAATAACCTATTAAAATCTCCATGGCTGCTCAGACTTTTTTTTCCCCCTGAATCTCAGCATGTGCTTTTATAGCTTTGGATGTCATCATTCCATCTTTACCTTGATCACTTTATTTTTCATCTAGTTTTTACAAAGCTGTTGTTTCATATTCCCTGTAACAAGATTTTCAGGAAATACTATCTAGTTGACTCCACAACTTCCTGCTGTAATACTCTATGGACTGCTTGACCTATAAACACTGAATTTGTTTGTATTGATAAAGTGAATTGTTATCCTGAAAACTGTCAGTTATATTTGACACGATCCATTAACATTATAAGGTGACTTTGTTTCCATTTCAGTATCTTTCAGTTTAAATTTTGAAAAAAGTGTTTTGTGACTATAAATAAATTTGGATGTGTGTGACTGCAATTTTTACATAATTTGAATTTTTTAACTTATTGCTTGGCTGAAATTTTGCATTCTTAGTTTCTACCCACAGCTGAAATAAGGTTTTTGAGAAATTTGGTAAAAGCTGTCATGGTTTGTTGTGTGGTTTTGGGTTTTTTTGCAGAATTTTTGTTGCTATTCTTTTGGTATACCTGTCTTTTTTTTTTTTTTTTTTGTAGGGTTGTTGCATTTTATTTTTTTTTTCTTAAATCACAGCATGGCTTTTTCAGCATTGCTAAGTCCCAGACTGATAGTCAGGAGTAAGTTCTCTGGCAGCAACTTGCTAAACAATGTGACAATGGAAAAGGTTTGACTGAAATAATTAGCTTTACCAAGAAATCTCAAAAATGATTGAAGCCTCCCAGGTCATACCTGAACTCTGAGTTTCATATAAATGCTGTCCTCTGTTGCATTCTGATTTTTAATCCCTATTATCTACCCTATCTATTATTTTTAAGTGTATGCTTCGGTCTTACTCAGGTTGTTAGGAGTTCAGCCCCTGGATAAAAATCAGCTAAGGGAGGTTTTATGCCCCTGTATTTCTGTTGAGTCTCAGCTATTTGTGGCAAGGTTTTGACAGCAGGGTGGGGAGGCTGCAGGTGTGTCCTCTGCAGGAAGGGGTCAGGGACTGTCCCCTGCTTGGCACAGCCTCCTTGTCAGCCCTGCAATGGACACACCGCACACGGAGCTGAGCCCATCAGCCAGGCTGGTACCTCTCTGGAAACATACTTAGGGAATAAAAAAAATGGACAAAGGAGGAGGAAATAAAAACAGCAGAGAAGGAAGAGGTGCTCCAGGCACCAGGGCACATTTTTCCCTTGCAGCATGTGGAGAATCCATGCCTGGATTCCAGAAGGAATGCAGCCAATGCAGAGTCCATGCTGAAGCAGCTTTTCCTTGACAGGAATTGCAGGCTGTGGAGAGCCCATGCTGGAGGGAGTTCTCTGGAGGACTGCAGCCTGTGGGACAGCTGGAGTGGAGTAGAACTTTGAGAAGGAAGGAGTGGAGGAAAAAAAAAAGCAGTGTGTACTGACTGCAAATCCCATCCCCTTGTGCCACATTGGGATGGGTAGAGGAGTCTGGAATGACAGAGTGAAGCTGAGCCTGGGAAATGCAGGGAGGAAAAGTGTTTTAACATTTTCTTGTTTCTCCAAAGTGAAGCTAACTTTCCCTAAGATGAGTGTGCTTTGCCCATGGTGGTAATTGCTAAGTAACCTCCCTGTGGTAATCTTGATCTAAAAGCTTTTTCTTTGTTTCCTTGTCCTTTCTCTTTAAACAAAAATAAAGATTCAGCTAATGAAACTCAGTAGTTTTCTTGGTGTAGTTTAAAATGATGTACATAAAGGATGCTGAACCAGAAAATTGAGTTAATGAAAGACTGGTGCTCTTCAATTTAATTCTGTGCTCTTTCCTGCCCCAGAGGCCTCCTTCCATGCAGATCCTTAGAGGGACTTTGCTTGTGCTCCCTCTCCATGGTTACTGGCAAATAGACTGAAGCTCAGGATATTGTAGGTAAAAGAAGCCAGAAACAGTCACTGTGTTGTCTTAGGGGGTGTAGCTGTATGCTAATCTGTCAGGGCTCCTCTTTCTTCAGTCAAACAGGGATGAAAGGCCTTTCCAGCATAAGAGGAGTTATTAGGTTTCACTCTAATATCCATGTGCAACATTCCATATTTTTATATTCAAGATGGTATAAAATACCATCAATATAAAATAAATACTATGCAATAAAAATAGATTTTTCCGCTAGACAAAATAAATATATTTTGATTCATAGTTGAAGTAGTTCAGTATTTTTATACTTCTGAAATATTCAATGACCCTTTTTGTCAGGAGGGAAAAAAAGTCATTCAAGTTAAAGCACTTATGTCACTCTGATTTGAATTTCCACCACTGGTTGTAATTCTGTTCATAGTTGTGTGAATCACAAGCAAAATTTGCAGTTCTGCACATTTTACTTGTCCTACAGCATAGAATAAAACTGGTTTCTGAAGTCTCACAAAGTCTATAGCAGATAGAAAGCGTAGTTGTGTGCTTAAATAGCCTTAAATTTGTTTGTCTGATATGTTCCCACTCCCTCTTGGCTCCAGAATAATCTGATGCCAATATAAGTATTCTCTTTCATCATAAACTATTCAATAGGACAGCTTGTATTGGAGTGATAGCAGTTTAATGAAAGGGTAAACATGGGAATGACTGATGGAATGACTGATAGAATTAATTTTGATGATTAAAATCAATTTTTTTTTAGCAGAGTTGCTCAGAACAAAGTTAATTATTGCCTCCAATTGTGATTAACTTGTACACGACAGTTTTTCTGTATTCTTTGTAAAAAAGCCTATTGTAGCATAAACAGATTTTAGTAGATTGAGTAAAAACTTAGTAAGAACTTCTCTTCTGCTGCTAGTCAAATTCACAACAATTGGTTGAAGGTTATCTTTTCCTAGATATAAAAACTTTTCCCATGTACCCTTGCAATTTATAAAACAATTGTGATTTAATTTTGCTCTGATGGGCCTTTTTTGACTCTTTAATCCAGATACATAATTTTAAGGACAGCGTTTTTCACTTCACTATCTCATGTCAATTCCACAGTTTTTTCATTATCTTCTTTAGCCATATGATACCTTTATACTTGCTTGATCTAAAGCTCTTTGATTTTAAAAAATAGGCTGTGTTTTGACCACATAGGAAAGGTTTTTTCCCAAAAAGCAAAATGCGTGGTAACTCAGGTTAATGTAATTAATGTTGAAATTGCCTGAAGATGTTCTGCAGATGTAAAATCCCTGTAGCTGTGTAAGCTGAAAAGAATATTCTATGAATTAGGCAATCAATCACCAGTTACAGGTCACAAAAAACCCCATTACAGTGTTCTATTCTAACAGAAATATTTCCTATTATTAAACATACAATACTGTACTAATTTAGGAAAATGTTGAGTTGGTGTAAGATTCACACCAGAAGTAATTTAAGCAACCAACATTTCTCTAAAACGGCGCTTTACAAAAATTGGTTGTACTTTTCTCATGAGAGGAAACATTCTTATGAGAAGCACCTTTGAGAAGAAAATTATGGTTTCAGTAAAATCAAGAAGTAGAGATAAGAGCAACATTTCAGGAATGTCTCAATGTGCCAATACTTTGACAGTGTGCAAGACAGATACCGGTTGGTAAATGTGAAATCATTCTGGATTAATTTATTCTACCTGCACTGCAGCACTTTTCCCCTATAAATTACCTCACAAAATACAACCTGGAATGGCAAGACTTTGTAATACCATGTAGCATGAGGTGTTTAGAAAAATCATCCTTTTATACATTGTTCAGATACAGAGATCTATTGTTAATTTATGTTCTTCAATTTATGTGCTAACAAAGCAAGCAGTGTCCTTCTGAAGGACTATCATGTGTCACAGGTTTGGATCTAGTTTTCTCCTAAGAAAAACAGATTCATATGAGCTCTATGTAGTCTTTGATACAAACTTTGCATGGACAAACATTTCCAATAGGAATTGCATAGTATGTTTCTGTCTGTGCTACAGGCAATATAATTTCAGTGTTTTGGACTATACACAGCCTTAGAACTTTCCACTGAACCTTGGCTTTGAAGGAATTTTCAAACAGGGGAGTCAAACTACAAGCTGAAAAACTGTAATAAGTAAAAGTTCAGTTGTGGTTTTGTGGCTATATCTGTAAATATTGAAATAAAAAGGGGCTTACTTGGTAACACATTTAAAGCATTTTGAGTGTTGTGGATGTAGTTATTGCCTGTGGCAAAGGTGTGATCTGCTTTAGAGAATGACATGGTCACAGAACATGCTTTTGCTTAAGTGGGTACATGACTATGAATTATACTTTCTACTGGCCAGTTATGACCTTTGTAGTGGCATGTACATGGAAGGGCAAGTGGTTGAATGATTCTCTAAAAATTATATAAAACCCCGTTTTTTTGCCAATCCCTTTTATAACAATTGCTTTCTCAGCCTAATCATTCCCTTGTGGTGATATCCTAATGATGAATCCTTACAGTATTGAAAATGAAAGCTGTATAAAAAAAGTATATTTGCTATATATCAGGACAGCAGTATTTGGATTTTTATCTCTTCAATGTTTGCCTTCTGAAAAGCAAGATTTTCCAACTCCTGATTCGGCTGATAATCAAAAACCTTTAGAAATATGTCTTTGAAAAGAAAGTAAAAAGACAAAAAGTGTGTGAGAATTTGGAAGGGTGTTTTTTTTTCCAAATGAGAATTGTTTGTACTTGGTGAAAAAGGAGAACTAACCAATGAGTGGAGAGCTGGGTACTGACTCAGTAAAACACGCCTACACTTTCATGCACAAATGTATATTTTTCCTGTTTTGTAAAATTGATGAGTTTAAAGCAGAACCAATCAGTTTTGACACTTCTTGTCATTTAAAGTAAAACATATTTTACTCAGTGGTGTGAAATCTAGGCTTTTCTGTGAAGTTTAAAGGACAACTCATAATTATGAAGCTGTGTAATGCTAGAGAAGAAGTGACATAAGTATGGTGATGAATCAGACATGGTACTTGCTCTTTTTGAAATTACATGTTCTTAGACTTCTAGAAGATTTTTTGCTTTTATGTTTTTGTTGCATCCTCTTTTTTTCTTTGTCACAACCTCTATTCTACTTCAAAATTATGATACTTTTTAAAATATATTTTTCCCTGCTTGCATCAGGTGTCATAGAATTTTATAACATATTGCAACCTCTAACTTTATAAATCATCTTCTACTGAAGGGAAGCATTTAAAAACATGATTAATTTTAAGCATTTTAACATTCTATTGCCATGTTTATGTTGCTGAGAGGAAATCATCTTCTGTGTATACTCGAAGATGGATAGCCTATCTTTTTAAAGATATATAAGCTTCTTCTGCCCTAAGAGAATCATGCTCATTTGCCATTGTTATTTTAATATTTAGATCTAATTTGATTCAAATATGGAACACAAAAGCATAGTTTTAACAGGCCAAAATATGAGTATTTGTTAGCACTTCTCATTGATAGATTATTCTTTATTATATTATTTTGTGGAGGGGGGGGATACACAAAGAAATGAGCAATTATATTTCAGGATGCTGTTTTACTCTGTCGTTATTAGTGTGCATATACAAGAAGAAATTGAGAAGATTATTGTTGCTCTTTTGAAATGTCAATGGAGCAAATACCACCAAATGTGCTTTAAATAATATAAGCAAAATTGCTTTGTGTTATATCAAAATATTCCTTAAATCTCCTTTTTAATTCAGCATATCTTCTTCAGCCATGATACTTGTGTTTTCTTAAAAAAACTCCTAAAATCAGGTGATCTCCTACATTACACATATAATTATGAAAATATGTAGCATTCTATATGTTGATAGCCTTTGATCCCATCTGTTTGTGTTATTTCTCATTTTCAGCTAAATATTGAAAATTACAGGAATGAATGTTGAGGGTTTAGGATTTGTGTTTCAGGGCCTTGCTCAGTAAATAGCATCTGCATTGTAGCAGTTGTGCTCATCTGGGATTACACACGAGACCATGTGGGAAGAGGAAAATTATTTTTATTAGAACAGTGGGTATAAAGTAGGTACATGCATGAGGAGATATGAGAGAGGGAACAAATGCTTCTGGGAGCTTGACTGCTTCTTCAGGTGATTCAAGCAATATTTTTCCAGGATGGTCACATTGGGAAGGACTTTTGTACCTATAAAATCAGCTCACTTCTCCAGTGAAAGGGGCACTTGGTGTGAGTTTTGTGGCCACAACAGGATGCTGAGCCAATTGAGCTCATGGGATG
>JAYDZK010000202.1:21831841-21878299 GCA_034509185.1 Euphonia xanthogaster | reverse complement strand
TCAACAAGGTTAGTTAGGAGAGTGAATGTTGTAACAACAAATATAATTAGCATTTCAAAGTACTGTCAATACACTTTTTTTAAGGCAGTGGAAAAAAAACCTTTCTGGATATCACTTTCTGAAGCTAGCAAAGCTCTATTTAATTAGATAACAGTAGAAATTGAAGTGCTCTAGAGAATATTTTCTGAATTACTAGCATAGTTAAAGTCCATGAAAATGTGAAACACAGATCTGCAGAATTCTGATTTTAACATGCTTCTTGATTTAATCAGGCACTCTAAATCCTGCGGCAGATAAACGAGGGACTAAAAAAAGTCAAAAGAAATTATCAGAAACAAAGGATGACTAAGAGTTTTAAAGCAGTGGGAGAGAAGTTTCTCCAGTGAGGAAATAATCTGGATGTGTAGACTGGCTTGATATGAGTCTCAGTCTTAGAGGGACAGAGGAGAAAAGAAAGACAGGGTGATAGTGATTAATTGAGACTGGAGGAATAGACACAAAAAGAAGTCGGGAAATAAAATTGGACTTGATTTACTGAAAACCAGGAGCAAAATGAGGGATGAAAAAACCAAACAAAAAGTTATGTGGTTTAAGTAGCAGTTTTATATTTAATTATGAATGGGAAAGATGAGATTAAAAATAATGATATTCTCTATAATTAAGTAGAATCTAAAGGGTTGTTCAAAATTTTTTTCTTTTTTTTTTTTTTCCATTTGGGATTTCAGCTTTTTTACTGATGGGGAAATAGAATACCAAACACTGGTTTGGGTTTTATTTTCCTTATATGGGAAGATTTTAACCATTCTGAGTGTGAAATGTGCAAAATGGGATTAAGTATGGCTCTGAAAAGACTAAGTCCTTTTAGCATTGTTGCTAATTCTGTTTTCAAATCAGTAATATCCTTGTTTTATTAGAAATAGCTGTTTAGTAACTTGAATGTTATTACGTTATCAAGTTGTGAATGTGAGTAAAAAGCTGAAGTACTATATCCAGAGAGAACAGAAAATATATAGCATTTTGAGTGATTTAGTAACTGGATTGCTTCTAGCTCTATTCTCTCTGTAAACATATCTTGCCCAAGCAGTTAAGTGGCTTCTATTCAAAAGCTAGAACATTTAAAATATGTTGTCAGAATTATAGCCTTCATACTGAATAAGTAATAGAACCACTTTGGAGCTGTACTAAAACTAGTGCACGCCACGTGCCCCAGTTAATGGGAGAGCCAAGACTCGGTGAGTTCTTGCGTGCAATTCTGGGTTGCTGACCAAAATTGTGAATTTAAACTGTAGATTCATAATACAGAGATCCAGCTCAGTCTTTTCTATGATATCCCTGTCTTGAAATAGGTTATGGATGTTTGCATTTCTTCAAGTGGCCTGTTACACTATGAAAAGTAATAAGTTTCTTACAGTTTACAGTAACAAGTCTCCCATTTTCTGCTTCTGTTTAAGCATTTTCTTAGTGTATATTGAATTTGCAGTCTATTTCCTGTTTTTACAGAACAATTTATTTATTGAAAAACACACAATGCAACACTTTGGCCTAAGATGAGAAAACATCCATAACCTATTAACCGAATTAATTTAAATGAATAAATGTATAATTATGAAAGTACTGGTTTGAAAAGCACCAATTATTATGCATGTTTCAACATCAATACACAGTGTAAATGTTTGCTCATTTTTATAAACATTTTATTTAATTTGTGCATACTTTCTACCATTTTAGTAGTAAGGATTGAAATTTCAAGGGTGATTATTAAGAGAAAAGGAGGCACAGTGGCTAAAAAATTGTTTTTAACCAACTAATTTGATGGTAGGTGAAATGGATAGAACATAAAGGATAGTGGAGGTGACATAGCCTATATATGGCATGACATGCTGCTCTTGGACTTGTTTCTGGAATGTGCAAAGGAGGAGTGCTTTTTCTCTCTGGTCCAGAGAGATCTGTTGATTTGTTGTAGTAAATTGGGGAACTCAGAGAAGAGAGAGCCTGCTAAGGAAAAGCAGTCATCTGATTTCCTGTGAAGGTCACAAGTGCAGAGAAACTAGAGGTGCTGAATGAAATACCTGCTACTTAAAGAAAACAAAGTTGGAGATGGGCAGGAGTTTAGGCTGACAGATGAGGAAAATTTGCTTGGAGATGTCAGTTCACACAAAATTTTAATACAAATGTCTCTGGCTGAAGCAGCTGCTGGTAGAGCTAGAATGGGATAGAACTCCTTAACTGAAGTATGACCCTGAGGCTGGAACAGGGTAAAAACAGCACTAAACTGATCTACATCACGAGATGTGCTGAAGTGGTGTGAGTGTTTGCCACCAAAACATGGAGCAGGGACTGAAAAGCAGCATCTTTGTCAAGCAAAAGACAGAGCATTCCTTTCAGGGATTTTGCTCGGTTTTCCTCCCCTCTGTTTCTGAAAAGACGAGGTTCCAGGAGAGAAATATCTCCACTTCAGGCTGAATTATGTGTGCAGGTTACCTATTTTCTTCTTTCTTCTGCTCTTCCTAGCTATTGCTTTTCACTTGAGAGCACGTACTCCAGCAGGCTGGTGTGCTGTGCCTCGGGGAGTGTTCTGGGCTCACGGCCGCGTGCTTTGCCGTCACAGGAGCGCACGGTTCAACTTCATCATCTACTCTACCTCCCTTATTTTGTATCAGAACTATATCCCTGCCTGCTTCAAGGGAAACAGTCCCATTTAAACCTTTAAACTGGCTCTTGGAAGTTTATAATTTTGTTAGGTAGGGTTAATAAAAATTTCCATTGTCTAGCATTTATGACACTGGTAATTTCTTGAGACTACAGTGCGTTGAAAACACATGGTGTATAAAAACTAGAACAATACTGAAGCCAAGTGCAATGGAGGTTTTCTGCTTACTAAGGTGTTTAGCTATAGGAAATTTTTGCATGGTTTCATGTGGGATTTTAAAATTCATTTTATGAGATAAATTACTCCATTAACTTTACAATAGGTAGCTATTATTTTATGCTCATCTAATGCTGTGATACCATATGGCAGTGGAGATCTGTATGCCTCTAAATGCTTTACATTTATTTTTGCCATTTTGTAGTAAATTGTATTTCTGGAAAGGAGTGATTTTTATGTAGCTCCTATGATGGCATTTAGATATTGCCATTACTTTCCAAAGTTGTTTTTTGAAAAATCTGTGCTCAATTTTTTTTTGGGAAATTGAGTGTGCTAACCCTGCAATGCAAAGATTCTGTTCTCCCAGGCAGACAGTGTTCCATGAACAAAGAATCTTCTTAGGGCTATTGGTGGCTCAATTTTTAATATGCTAAATTTAGGATAGAAATTATAGAAGGTTGCTTTTTATTTTGTCTTCCTTCTTGCAGTAGGATCTTCAGTGATGGTCCTCTGCAAAAATGCAGTTTTTATATGCATTACGGATTAAAAAAGACAAGCTCTGGATTTGAGTATTTCTATGAAATGAATTAATGTCCAAGGTCTTTTGCAGTTTAAATTTTTATTTAAGACAAAGTTTGTCTTACAAAGTTTACTTATGAGGTGTAGAAGTTAACTTGTCAGATTTGGAATGTGACTTTTTTTTTTGCTTGAAGGGGTACTCCTTATTGAAACATGGGGTTTTTAACCTTCTGTATTATTTTAGTAACAAATACACTTTATTGTGGCTGACACATTCCATCAAGTGTCCCCAAAGACCCTGGCTGTCTTTACATTACAGCTCTCAGAAAATTAACTTACTATCTTGATGGCCAGCCATGAATGCCAGCTCTATGACTCTCATATATACCTGCTGTTTAAAGGGTAACTTTAGTAGCATAAAATGTTTTGTGTCATGCTGATTAATTGAAAGGTAGCAACTGATGGAATCACTGCACTGAAGTCAGAAATTCCACACCCTCTGTATTGCCTGACAAAAAAATTCGTAAGAACTAGTGTGATACAGCAGCTTTCTACTGGCCAATTATTCTTGCATGTACAAAAAATTGGATGGATTTTTGGATAAAATTGGAATTTATTTAGGTGGTTGTAATCTAATTAGGTATAAGAAAAAATTAAAAAAACCAATACTTATTATTGCAATAATAAGGTCACTAAAAAACCCCACCCCTGCGTTGTGCTATATCAGTGATCATGAGTGTGGCAATTGTTAGCTTTAAACCATCTTTTTTTCCATACCAAGCTGGGAAGCCAAGTCCTGGCAGCATGGACTCATTGAGGGCGATGAGGAAGAAATGCTCATTACTGGCTATGGTAGCTGTGAAAATTTGGATTATTCTTTACAAATGGACTGTGATAAAAAAGTAATAATTAATTATATCACCTTTTTCGGTGTTTTTAAATTGTTCAGGCATGATATTTTTATTTTTGGACAATACTCACCCTGAGATCTGATTTTGCTCTGTCTTTATAAAGAACCTTTTGATCTGAATACCAGTACATGAAGAGGAACGGAAAAATAATGATCAATTTCTGTTCTTAAACACATGCTAGTCTTTCTGAAAAAAATCTGCTTCAACATTATAGTACTGAGATTTTTGGCATATGACTCTTGCATCCAGCTGTTTAAGTTCCTCACATCTTGCTGTTTAGGAAGTCAATTTATTCTTTACAGAACTTATGTTGTACAGATAAATTTGAGACTATCATGAAATAAGACATAGTAATCAATTTCAACTCAGCAGTTGCCTGCTATTAATTGCCATTTACACACATTTAAATGCAAAGCTCATGATAGCGTTGATTCATAAAATGTTAAAGATATTTTTAATATGGAGGAAAGTTTTGAACTCTGTATGTGGCAGTAAGAATTTGCATTCCTGCTCAGGTAGGCATCTCGCAATCCTTTAAAGATTTCCCCTCAACACAGGCTCATTATTGTGTTTTTGAAATCTGACTGAGAAGATATTTCTGGATTTGTAGCTAGTGGTATATTTAATACAAAATATAGGACAATAAGTTGTAATAAAATAAGGTAATTTGACTGAGACATGATCTTTAATGTGTTTTCACTTATGTTTATCCTTTGATAATGTTAGCTAATAATAAAGATAGCTTTTGTGGCTTTTTGAGTTCTTGTTTTGTACTGCCATCATCCACAGAAAGTCCATCCAGTTCCTACCTGCATGATCTCACATTTGGGATGTTACTGAGACATCCCAAATATGAGATAGTCAAATAGTCATATATTTCTTCAGTTAACACCTGTTCTGGAATTAGCACATGGAATACTTGTGCATTTTGTTAGCACAAAGAAAGAATTCCAGAAAATGTGGTAAATGGAAAGCCCCAACTCTTTAACTGCTAGTTATCTTGGTGTAAGGCATGATCTATATGAATATTTATGTATGATCTGATACAGACAATTAACAAATAATGTTGCCAAGGTAAGAGCATTGTAGGATAAGGCCTTTGCAGACAAGGCAGTCTGAGAGAAGTTGCTACTTCTTTGCTATAATTGGTCCAAGGATAAGTGCAAATGCAGCTGAATCCAGGTAAAATATTTTGATCAAAGGAGCAAAAATCTAGCACTTGGATCTTTCTGGCATTTACTTATTGACATTTATTGCCACTCAACAACAGACCAGTATAGAGGTAGGACTCTGTATATTCTATTCTATTGAACAAATTTATGGTGTCAACTAATATTTACTGTAGTTACTTCACTTTGAATAAGTAGAATTTTTCAGTTTTAGCGTGACCTAAAAAAATTTTTCCTTCTTTTTTTTTTTTTTCCTTTTTTCTCTTGACTGTCTTTTCCCTTGATTGTAGCGCATGCTCTCGGAAGAGATGTGATGTCACGTCTTTCTAAAATCTTTCATTATCTCCCTCAACCACAAGAGCATGAATTCAACAGTTTTGCTTTTAGAGTTTAAATTGGTTTGAAGAAAAAAAAAAACAGGGAAAATCCTCAAAAGCAAATCCTTGGTGAAATATTCATTGATATGAAAGATCCATATCCCTGTGGAATGCTTTCTGCCTCTTGTTGGTATCACTTCCAAGCCTGCTGCATTCCTCCCCAGCCCCTGTGTGAGCATGGGACCACTGGGGTGCGTGTTTAGTTCAGGGCTGGGCTGAAGCTCCAGAAATGAGTCTGTGTCAATGTCTCGAGGTTCCACAAAGCCAAGTGCAAGGTGCTGCCCCTGGCTGGGGTCATCCTGTTAAATCGAAAGAATTTATCCAAGAAACTCTGGTACAATATATGTTCCAGGTGGTTGCATATAGCTTTGGAATTTAATCAACTTATTAAAATTATTTATTTATTTTTAGATGAACGAGGTCTGTCGTGAGGGTAAATCGATGTATTTCTATTGTCTTCTGCAGATGCAAATCTAATTAGTATCTTCACAAAGCTCTTCTAAATTTTTTTGTTGTTTGCAAGTTGCATCTTGAGGGAAATCTGTTACTTATTAATCCTTTCTTGATACTACATGCTGCAATGAATTAAACAAGTAGGCCTAATCTTGAATTATTTTCAAAAATCTTCTAAACAATGGGTTGCCTAAAACTTACTGTAAAATGTATTTTTTATTATTTGAATTCGGGGAGTTTGTCTTTATGAACTGCTTTGCAGCAAGGGCTTGCAGGGGCTTCAGTGGTTTTATATCTGCTGTTACTTTTTTAAAACTCATTTTGGTAATTTGTAACTTGAAGCCTCAGAAATGCCTTCCAATTTTGATATCTAAATATCAACAGACAACAGTGTCTTGGACAAATAAAGTTACATTCATGCTCAAATGGCTTTAAGAAGTTGAATTAAGCAAAGAGGCTTAATGAGGGATGAATATCAGTGATCAAAGGTGATGTCTAGATACTGCATGTCCCAGTGAAATTATACAGCTTTACTTAGGCTGGGCTCAGTTCCTTAAGTTAGGACTGGAAAGTCACCATGGCTGCCCCTACCTAGTCACAATTCAAATCTGATGAAGGATTCACCATGCAAATTTGTGGTGTTTTTTTAATTACTGAAACACATTTCATCAGATTAGATGAACAATGCTGGCTGTTCAGCTATGTTTCTACCATGGAATTAGGAAATAAAGTGCTTGTTCTAGAGTCATTCTTTGGATGCTTTCATGCTCTGAGAATTATTTTAGTTGTCTTTTCTTTAGATATGTCCAGTCTCTGCCATCCTCTGCCAGTTTTTTAATGATCTTGGGGGTCTTGGACCTTCAACACCCTTCCCATAAAAAAAGCAGGGTTTCTCCTGAATCTTTTTTCTTCCCTTTGCAAGGGTTTTTTTTCATTATAATGTGATATATCTCAAGATCTGAAACAGCTCAGATGGATCTGTAGGGCCAACTGATAAGTCAATATTTTTTTATAAGCACAGACCAAATTTGAAGCATCTCAAATAGGAATTTTTTAATGAGCCAAGGCCATATTTTGAATGTGCAGGTCAAAGAAAAGGGACTAAAATGTTCATGATTTATCTGACTTTGTAGATTAAAGGCTCTATAAAAGTAACTAATTTTAAATTATGTCAATAATGCTTTGAATGAAGTAAAAGACAACTGTAGGTCCTCATAAGAGGATGACATTTGCTGTGTAGCTTTAAACTTTGGGTGATTCTAAAACCCTGGGTATTTTCAAAACTGTTTTCACACTGCAGATGATCTGACAGTAGAGCAATGGGAGTGTATTTGGTGTTGTGATGCTTTGACTTGTCAGACTTTTTGCATATATGAAATTGCTACAGCAGCACTTCCTTTTCCAATTAGAGGCCCAATATAGGCACCTTCCCTATCACTTAAGTACATGCACACAGAGATATTTGTAATAAAAATGTATCTGGGTTTCCTTTTTACCATTAAGTTAACTGAAAAAGAATTTTTTTTCTTTATAAATACTTTCAAGCATCACATCATTCTACAATATATATATATATATATATATATAAATACTTCCTTATTTACATGTGTGTATGTATACATTCAGGATGTATCTAGTTTATATATAAACTCCTGTTCTACAAAGTTGCTATTAAAAAAACAATTTTGTTTCTAAGCCATTAAAAGGCAAAGATAATTTTGAAACTTGTAAGTTCATGATAAGTTTTAGATCTTTAGATATCAGAAGACAAGACTTACTAGGTGTCTTTATCTTTTTTTTATAAAACCATTCCTAAGTAGCTTTAATGCTCATTTTAAATGGAAATAGTTTATTTTATCACCAATGTATAAGGCTAAAAATATTGTAGTTTTGAGGAAAGCCTGACAGAACCTTAAATATAGCAGGAGCTAGCAGGTGTCACCATAAAAAATTAGTGATTGAGAAGCATGGCTATAAATAGATGAGCCATTTTAGTCATTTGCCTTTGAAAGCAGTTTAATAATTCCATGCTGAGCCCCCTTTCAACAAATTTAATGAAAATCAGCATGATGTTGTGGCAGTTCCTATTGGATTCTTTCACCATCTTCTTGTGTTTCGTGGTGTGAGAGATTAAAATAGCATCTAATAAACTGCATTAGCAGCTCTACATTCCTCATCTAAGGCACAAATGCATACAGTTCCCCCTCCTCTGGAGGGTGCCCCTGTGTTTCAGTTCATTGTCACCATGCCTAGGAACTGAGAATTGCTAAATAGCAATTTTGTGGCTTTATTCCCTATTCATTATGATTGTCAGTGTGGAGCTACTCTGAGGCATTCTGAGCAGGAAGTAATGATTTGATTTGCAGCCTACTGTGAAAATTTATTGATTTGAATGGACTTTTCTGAAATTCTACTCGATGAACAGGAGAAAAATAGATGCCTGTGTGAATGTTGTTGTCTATTGGTTTCCATAGGTATAAGACAAAGCAATATTTTAGACTTAGAAAACATTCTTAACCAAATATGAATCACTTAAAAGTGTTTTTACTCTCAGGTTTTTTTTTGGCTTTGCATTTAGGACCAAGAATCCTAAATTAGTTTATTACAGTGCTTGAGGAGCACTGTATGCAGTTTCAAGGGAGTTCAATACAGGGTCAGCTGCTGGGGACTTACTAAACCTTAATTATTTTTACACTTTTTTTCCCCAGTAAGCTTGCAGAATATAATAGAAAAAAGCATCAAGAATGGTGACTGCGTTATTTGAAACTATTTTAGAGGTAGAGTTTGTGGTTTCTTTTGAAGCCTCACTCTCTCCCCCTGGGAGAGACTTCAATTCTTGGGCTCAAGGCACAGTGTCTATATAGTGCTCTCCTATTCTCAGTCCTTTTAAGTGTGGGAACTCCTGTTGCTGGTTAAAAGAATAAAAATGTTGGCTGTAGAGGAAGGTGATTTAGTTGAATATTTAAACTATCTGTGTGTGAAATACACAGACAATATATTTTTAAAATAGATGTTCCTTCTCTAGCAAATAATGAAAATTTTAAACTAAACTGAAGCTTCTGCACCTCAGACCTTGACCAGGAGAGATGTCTGGAAGGAGCATAGACTTCCAGACAACACAATATAGACAATTAAAAAAATAATTCAGTACTGCTTACTTCCTAAGCTCAGGAAGTCCAGTTTCTTGTCTTATGTATTTTAGATTTCAGTGTATAATTCCTGCTCAGCGGTAGTTTGGTTATATATTCCAGCCAGTCTCAAAACTTCCCTGGTCCTTTGGATTCTGATGCTGAGGCTCTGATTTCTTAAAAATCCTCTCCTGTGCTTCCAGCCAGATCTCCAGAATGGTCTCAGATGCTGTGTTAACTGCTCTGTTAATTTTGCTGATTTTGGGACTGAACTGGAGCAGATGTTTCGTGGTGGTCTCTTACAACCAATGGGTCTTTACAGAACCTTCAGCTGTAAAATTGATCCAGCCAGAGATTTTCCTTACCAAAATATGTACAAAAAATAACATTGATTAATTATATTTTCCTTATTTGTCTGAGTTGTATCAGTCTCTAGCTCCTTTCTCTTCTCTGTCCCAGCACAGCCCTCTGACTTTCTCATCTGTGATGTAGTTGTCATTAATTTTTTGCAAGCATGAAGGGCTATGGGAAAGATTGTGTGAAAGACCGGACATTTTAAATTTTTAATCAGCTCATTAATTCTGGTTTACTTTCATAAAACATGGATTTTTGGGGAGGCTGGTGCTGCCTTGTGAAAGGGATATACTTTTTTTAGACTGAGGATTCAGTGAAATAAATTCCTGTAAGCGGGTGCTCCAGTGCCAGATGTGCAAATGCATTTATGATAGTATCAATCCCTGGATGGCCACTGATTCTACATGGTCCTCCTCTCATATCCAATCAAAATAGACTTGTTTGTAGAAAAAATTGCCTTTAATTTTTTTGCCCTTTAGACACTAGAGAAAATTAATACTTCCTTATGAAATTCCCTGTTCATATATACTGGTTGTCACATATTTGAGAAATACTCTCTCAATTAGTTCTTTTAAAATGAATGTGAAAATGTCTTGAACTAGGCAAAAAATGGTAAACTGTAAAATATTTTATGAAACTGAATCATGGTTTTAGTGAAGAAAATGATTTGAACTTGCAAAGAAAATAAACCAGCCTTTCTCCTCTCCCCAAGAATTGCAGAGGATAAGAAAGAGGACTGGGGGATAGCAAAGATTTAAAAAAGCAAAATGGAGCATACTATAGCTGCCTTTGCCTTTTTCAGGATATGCAGGAAGTTTTATTTCAAATCCAGTCCGACCGAGGTTTTTTCCGTTGCTAAATTGGATTTTTTTTTCCTCAATAAGAGTTTACATGTCCATTGCTGAAATCTGATGTGTTTGGTAGTTCAAGTGAGGAGTTAGCTGGCATTGATATATGGAATGGCTGTGTTTTCAGTGAACAGTGACCATGTGCTGGACAACTGATGTGATTTAATTGTTGCCAAGTATGAGCTGAACAAAACAAAAGAGCAAAGATGGTGATGCTGGCAACCAATTTTATTGGCAGTTGTAATTATCAATGGTCTTTTGTACTAGGGGAGTGGTGAAACTTCTACTGACTTCAGAAGGCAGTGAAGAGTTAATTTTTTTCAACAAAACCATCAGCCTTTCAGAGGATTATATATTTATTTCTAATCAAAGTAAAAGTATATTTATTTCATCATATAAATAGCTTTGAAATATTGCAGGTGCAGGTTTCCTCTCAAGTGGATGTTTCTATAACCCAATTTCAGAGGGAGGCTGCCTAGGACTCACTGCTTGGGATGGGGGCACTGTGGAGCACATGGGAGTGAAGGAGGGAAGTTGAGCCTGGGAAAAAAAAGGGAGCAGAGGGAAATAATTGCTGTAATTTAGTCTTTGTTTCTCACTAGCAAAGTCTATTTTGATAGGCAATACATTAAATTTTCCACAAAACAAGTCTGCTTTTCTTGTGGCAGTAATTGGCAAATGATCTCTCCCTGACTTGATCTCAACCTATGAGTTTGTTCTTTTTTTTTTTTCCCCCCATCTTATTTCTCCCTCTGTCCTGTTGATGGGGGGGTGGAATGTGAGAACAGGTGGGTTGGTGTCTGGCAGCTGGCCAACATCAGCCCTCCACACAAAGTTATTACTTGAAGGTAATCCTTAACCTGCAGAGAGCTTCATTCTGTTGTCTCTAAACTTAAGATGAATTCATCAAATGACCAGACCTTAAAATACTGTATTATCACTTCTTCCAGAATCTTTTTTGTAGTGTTGAGAAATCCACTAACTAGTTGCTGGTGTCTCTATACTTTAACACCTTTTGGAAGTCAAAATTCTGAATTTTGACTAGCTCTGCTCCTGTATGGCTTAAAATTGTATTTTAAAACCTGTTGAAGTCAACAGAAGTCATTGCATTGGTTTGAATCATTTTTATGTCAGTGTCAGAGATATTTACTTGGTGTTGCATAAGAAACTTTCACAAGTACTTTTTAAAACACATTATTTGCTACAATTCCCTGGATAATTACTTTATATTTAGAAAAGATTTTTGGCTTTTGGATCAATATCATAGTGAAGTTATTGAATTAATAATTATTAATTCTCAATAATTATTCATTATTGAGAAATAATGAATGTAATTATTATTAATAGTAAATGCTTTGGCCTATGACATTTCATTATGGCCTTTTAAATTTTTACAGAAATTTATGGGCTTTTTTTCTTGGAAACTGAAATTAGCCACCAAGGTTTTTCACTATCTCAAACCTGCTGATATTGGTACATTTATATTTTGTTATACACCATAAGCCAGTTAGATTTCCTTTTACCTGAATCTGCATCTAAATCCTGATTTTTTTGTCTGATTACTAAATCACTTGGTAATATGTCTTGCCTAAGGAAGAGGAGGAAAAGGGTATATTATACTATGAAATACTCTTCAATTTAAAAGCTCACAGTGCAAGTGAGTGATTTTTTTTTTTTAGTTTTATAATTTGGTTTGCTGCAAAAGAAAGAAATAATTTAAGAGTTAACACAATGTACTACCAATACAAGAAAAATAAAAGGAAAATCTTTGCACTTAGGTAACTAAAAAAAGGATAAAGTAGGTATAAAAACTACTTTCTTTGAGTTAGTTATCTTAAAAATAATGTTACATGTTTGAATCAGAAATGTCAGTTTTTCAATGAAGCCATAACATTTGAATAAGAGTACATGCTGAGCTGTAACAACACCATAGAATTGCTTTTTTAGGACCATGCAAAGGGAAATAATAAATTTTGTTATTTTCTTGCATAAAAATGATTGAGTCCTCCTAATAAGTTTACTTTTGGCCTTTGCATTTTCACTGTGTATATTATGACTCAAAGTATTCTGAAGTAGCTTTGTTTTGAATATATTTTTCACAACTACTTTTCATAGTTTGCCTTTTTTAATTAATTACATTTTTTATTTCTTTGTTTCAATTCAATGCATTTTGAACAGTAAAATTTACCAGGACTCTGTGACAATTGCAACACTTCTCCCTATTCACAGCCCCATGCCCAGATACTGGTGCTGATTCCTTCTAAAAACAGAGATGCCCAATATCTAATGGATTAGAGGAAAAAAAAATAATAGCAAATAACATTTTGTCAAGCTTAAGAAAATCTTTCTTTCCTTTCAGAAACATTCTTAAACCCTATAAGGCAGCAGAGTACATTAATGACAGTCTAAATGCATCTCTGTGATATGATATTTGAGGATTTTTAGCAGAATGCTGTTAAAAGAATAAGGGTAGATGTGCATTTTGATGATTCATGACTTCCATGAAGAGTTTTCAAACACTATCATATGCTATTTATTAAATTAAAGAGCCCAAACTGTACTGAAAACTTTCACATTTTTAAAAAGGGCATTTATCAGCTGCCTACCCACGTTTACCAATACTTTAATCTGTAAAATGACATTCAGAGTTCTATTAAATAATGTGTCATGGTTCTATAACTGACATAGGAATTGAGCCACTGAGATATAACATTTTCTTGCACCTTTGAAATATTAAAATATTACTTTTATAGGTTTTGAAATTAAGTAGCCATTCTTTGATGGACTCTGAATCGTTGATAGAATTGGCAATATTTGTACTTTTTACTTATATGTCCTAAATACTTTACCCATTTTTTCCCATTTCTTTTTGATGTATGAAGCTATACATTTACAATGAGCGTGATAGAGACGTTCAAAAATTATGTAATAAATAATGCAAAAGACAATTTAGTTTCATCCCTCAAAAGACATAGTAAAATTCAGAAGTAACTTTTTAGTGAGACAGTTCTTCAATAATATTAATGAATAGTACACTCCTGTGTAAGGTACCTCATCTTTTTCTGTCTTATAAAGATGTTAGTAAAATTGCATTATATTCTGATTCAAATTGAATTACAATTACATGACAGTCTTTATGCATTTAGATATTTGAAATTGATTTGAAAACTACATGGGAACATAATTATATTTCTAAAGGATCTTTCACTGAAGAATTTCTGTCCCTTAATAGTTATTGCACTTCATGAATATTCCAATCAACCTATTGTGACTATTGCCCAGTTGAAATGGGCTGCAAAATCAAAATATGGAAGGTAACTAGGAACTATGGCATGAACGGGAAATCTCTTTTTTGTTATACAAATAATGAAATACGAGGTGCTTGGTGTTGAGATGAGTAAAGATGATAGCATCTATTGGATTTGTCTACTTTCAGTTCTGCTGTGTATGAAGCAAAAAATGAGAATAAAATGTAGACACATATGGGACTGAGATAAAAGAGCCATGTAACTAATGTGCTTTGATGCTTTCTTGACTTGGTCTTCCTGGCATGTGGTGTGTTTACAGATGGTTCAAAGCCAGTGCACCAAAAGGCAGGGTGTAGGGACTGAGGATGCTTCATTTTTTATTGTAATGTAGTCACAATCTGCATGGTGTGTGCACAGAGTCCTCAGGGGGCAGGGGGGAGCATTCCATTTCCATTGTCAAAACCTGTTAGTCATCTTGCTTTTCAAGCTCGGGGGAGATGGGAAGTGTGTTAGAGTACAAGCTTTATTTAAGGACTTTGAAGGTTGCAAAAATGGCAGACTCTGAGGACAGTGTGTTTCTGAGTTGAAGTGGTAGGACTTGAAATACAAATACAACCTTTAACCTCCTTTTACAAAGCGTTGTTTGGCCCCATACAGTAATTGTAAATGTGCATCTCTGAAGGTGCACATTTTTTCCTATGTAAGAGCATTAAAGTTGTCTTAGTTTTATGTAATCTTGGTCCCAGTTCCACTACAGTGAAGCAAATGAACTGCTCTGTATGAGGTTGGGTTCCACCTGCACTTATTTATCCCCCATTTATTTATTTATTTGTGGTGTCAATATTACTGCTTAATATTGGTTTTGATGTCACATTGACTATGCCATTTAAAAAGCTTACACTGTTAGCTCTTTTCCCCAGACACTGCTTTGCTTTTTAGGGGGAATGAACAAGTCTGTTCATTGGAGAGGGGATTGGAGCCTGTGTGTCCCAGCCTCCAAAGCAGGTGCTGTGATTTCCAGGCTTAATGGGCATCCATTAATTGAACAGAGAGAAACTCTGCAGCTCCTCTGCATGGTTCTGCAGGGATGAGGATGACACACCCAAGGCTGGCCGTGTAGTTATGGAAAGCAGAAGTCTGTGATGCAGCAAGGCCCAACAGAAGCTCAGCAGTGCCTCCCCAAAGCTTCAAAAGGGCAGCAACCAGCACAAATACTGGAATTTGTTTGAGCTGAAGCTTACAGACCCAGCCTTAAAAAGTCTCTGATCCCAAAGGACCACTCCGCCAGCAGGTCACCTGGGACCTAGGTAGGTAGGGAGAAAGTGCTTTGCATAAAAGCTAAACGACCTGAGCCTTCTTGTACCTGGATGGTCACCAGCATCTGTATTTTGAACACTGTAGAACAGTGTTAAGAGAGACAACTTGAGATCAGCTCCTTTCCAGAATAATTTCTATCTTATGACCTGCAGGAAAATACATCAGATTCTTCTCTGGCAACCAACGATGTCCTGAGCACAGAACGTTGAGTAAACAGGAAAGGAGGTGGACAGTGAGAGTTGTTTAACTCTGGCTCTTTGTTTCCATATGTTTTGTAAAAACTTTCAAAAGACAAAACAGAAGACATCAAGCAGGATAAAACACCGTCCTAGAAGCATTGTTCTGGTACTGGCTCTTCCAGACATGGCGTGTATGATCTCAGGAAAGAAGGAATTGCTTGGTTGCCTCATTTGGAACACAGGAAAGCGTATCTGAATAGTGCATTTGCATCTGAGCGTGATTTTGGTGGAAACCATGATTCTGAAATTGGTGAAATTAGTAGAAAATGTGGTTTCTAAATGTTCTCTGTGGATTATTGTCATGACATTGGGAGATGCTTTTTAAAATTCCTTTAGATTTCTTTTTCCCCGGGAAGGGGGTCTGAATGAATGCACAAAATTCCACTGAAGAATGGATCCCCAGTTTGCACCAGCTGCCTCTTTTGCTCCCCAGGATTTTTTCAGGCCATTGTTTTCCTCCACAGCCTTTGGAGAGAGGGCATAGGTAGCATAAACTCAAAGTAACTACAATTCCATTGGCAGCATCACACAGGAAGAGAAGATCTAAGTGCTTCTAGCTCTGATCATTCGAAGTCAGGAGCTTTTATATTAGCAGAACATCCAGATGGCACATTCACAGATAAGAGTGTCTTTAACATTAGAGGTTTTTCTGGGACAAAAGCACTGATACTTGCTTGAAGAGATAAAAATCAGTTCTGCTGAAGCTCAGTACATCTTCTAATACAAAGCATTATGTGCCATTAGTTTGAGTGGGCAGAAGTACTTTTACTTGAAGTAAAGAAGACTGACCTGTTTGCTATTTCTGTTATGCACCTTTTGTTGCACCTCTGTAATTAGCACAAAAATAGAATTTCAAAGACCTAAAAAATTAACAAACTGTTCCATGATGTATATAGCAGACATTTCTGCATGATGCTTTGTAGATGTGCTTGCATGTCTCCATGAGATAAGATTGTTGGATGGCTAGGTGGAATACCCAGTTTAACCAAGTTGTTTTGTTACAGTTTTCATCAGAGAAAGAATTTTCAGTTCATCTCTCTTGTAAGCTGGGTAGAGTTGGTAAAGAAAAAATTATGTCAAGTTGGTTGCAGTTGAAATCATGAATGCCTTTCAATCAAGTGATTGTTTTTGTCTCATTGTTAGCTAAGTTTGTTAAGAAAGAAGCATTGTCCAGGCAATTTCTGTTCTCATGTTCTCCCTCACTTTACTTCCTCCAAACAATATACAATTTTGAATAGTGATGGGAAAAAAATACAGCTTCAAGATAAGAGTTTCCAAGCTTTTCTTTTGGTATTTTTTTTTTTTTTTTGGTTTGTTTTTTTTTTTTTTTTAGCCTTGAAAAATCTCACACCTGCTATGAGAAAAATTCCTAAGCAGGAAAAAAAAAAATCACAGGTGCAAACCAGATATGCTCAAATATGAAAATTCTTGCTTTTAGTAGGGGAGAAACACAGCATGCTTAGCTTTAACTTGTAGTTTTGGATACATACTATTTTTTTTTCTTTTTTCCCTTTAAAGCAAATGAAATACTACATGTGTGGTAGAGCTCCTAACTCTGAATGGAAGTCATAAAAATTAAGATTTTTAGATACTTATGGCTTTGAAAATAAGGTGGTGAATAAAGCTTTAATTCCACTACTAGCTGTATTTTAAAAACTATTTCATCCAGTCTGGCTCAGCACAATATTTCTAATTGGCTTCAAGACAATTTTCAAGTGATAGGTTAAGAAAAGGAAACTTAGGAGATAGTTTATTAACTGACTGCTATCCAACAGAACATTTATGCTTTTCAATTTCTTGTCCCTTGGAAAATTGAAAAACTAAACACAAGCCTGGTTTAGTAGCCTTTATGATTAGGCTGTTGTACATCCAGTATAACATCATCCTGATGGACACATCCTGTAGTGTCAGCTTTTATGATGATTTTCTCCCACATCGGTGGTGTTTCACTTAGGGAAACATGAACGATGCAAATGACAAAGGATTTAAAGCCATTGACTTTCCAATGTGCCAGTAACATAATGGCAATTTCTTTGCTTTATTTGTGTAACAGGCATTTTCATGTAACACAGATGAGATTGTGACTTCAGATCTCATCTGCTTGGAAACAAGTTGGATATATAAAGAATTATTTATATAGGAAATGAGGGGAGGAGTTCTAAAGGTTGAAAGGGATGCAAGACTGTGTAGTCCACTCTTTTCTCTGTATTTCATCGTATGTACAACTTTGTAAAATTTGGGAAAGAGGCTTCCGAAACAAGTGTCTCTGAGAATGAGCAAACCCACACAAAAAAAAAAAAAAAACAAACCCAACAAAAAACCCACCAACAAGCCAGCAAGCAAACAAAACTCCTGGGAAATAAAAACCACAGGAAAAAATATTTTTTGAAATGCCCAAAGCTGTGTTTTGTTCTCTTACATATCCTACTTCACTGTGATGCTAATATTTAAGGAAAAACTCACAAAGAAGGTTTGATTAGATCTGTTATAAACTGAAAGTCCAGAAATTTCCAGAAGCAAAACTGATTATATTCTTAAAAATGCACACTGCCTGGATAACTTTCAAATTTAATATGCTCTGTCAGTTGCTGTGCCCAAATGCAAGACATAAAAATTACACTCCATGAGAAGTGAACTGGGTTTTGCAATACTTGCAATATGTGTAATTTACTTCTAAGATTTTTTTAAAATGTGGTATTGATTAATATTTTTTTTAAATCTCTGTATTGAACTCATAAATTTAAACGGTAGCAAAAGTGTCCAAATTAGAAACTGTCCCACAATTTTGTCTAAGATAATAATGGTGAAATATCTTGCTGGAGCACAGCAATTAATGGGCTTTTTTTTCGAGTTACGTTGTTGGCCGGTGTATTCTGAACTAAGAAATTTAAATTCTCATACACAGGGGTTACCATGGAATTCTAGAGGAAATAGTGAAAATATTTCATTTATCCATACACTAAAGAATGTTTAGTATATAAATAATGATTTCCCTCTTTTTGCCAGCCTGCTGCAAACGATGCTTGTTTGCAGGGAAATAGGATTTCCCAAACCAGCGGTTCTATGCCTGTAGCTTTGCTAAGCACCTGTGCTCTGGGATGAAGGCCTTGGTTATATTATGTGATATCCAGTTGGGAATCTGTTTGCTCTCCTCCACTGCTTGGTGCCCAATTGCACTTCTTGGCAGGAAAAGAGGCTGTACCCTGTGGCGAGTGCAGTAGCGTGGCGCAGTCGGCCCCTGGGAGTCAGGAGTGCCATTAACAGGCACTCTTAATGAGACCTGCTAAGGGAACAGGTAAAAGTGTGTCAGACCAGGCAGTAAATCACTTTTTCTCTAAAGTTCTAATCTTGGAACTGATCTAGGAAATGGCCATTTCCACCTCTAGAAACAAGCCGTACTTGCAGCTTAAAACACAAATGTACATATAGACATTGTAAAAGGTGGCAAACCCATTATGCTTTGCTTTGAGCAGGCTAAGCAATATAAATCTGGGTGTTGACAACATGGACGTTTTTGATATATGTTTTATTGTATATTTTGCTTCTGAGTATTCTTTGGTTTCTTTAGGGGCTTCCCTTACCATATATGTTTTTTTAACCAGAAACGGTGAATATTTCTTTTTGCTGTAGTCTTCTTTTTAGCTGAAATTTCTCCTTATGTCTTTTGTTCTATTAACTCTTGATTTTTCTATAGTAGTCTTTTTGAATTGGTAATGGCACTCTGTCCTGCTTTTGAGAGTAGAGTTTGTAAATTTGTCTGGGGCGATACCGAGAGGGTTTAAGCTGATAAGAATTTTACCTTTTACTAGAGATTGTGTATTATGTAGTTGGCTGCATCAACTGAAAATTCAGCTGATGTAATTTTTTTTTTTTGTTTCTATCTGTTTTATATCCCATTTATTAGACTCTCCATGACTGCTAGCACTAGTGAAAAGCTAGAAGCAAGTATGGTCAGGGAGCAGTGTGGAGGAAAGAACAGCTTTCTTTATACCAGTGATGATTTCTGTATCCCAGTGGTGATTATCCACCATGGATAACGCTCAAGGAATTGTTCATTGTAAAATGTGATCAGTGCTGCTGTTCTCATGGAAGGATGCTTTCTGTAGCTGCTCTTTTCCAGAAGCACTGAGGAAGGAAGGCACCTCTGGAGGTCAACTAGTGCAGCCCTCCTCTGTTTGAACTTCTGGGTCAACTGCATCAGGTCATGCAGGGCCATCTGCAGTTGCGTGTTAAATTTGTCCAAGAATGGAGACTTAATCTCTTTGGGCAGCCTCTGTTTGACCACCCTCACACTAAGGAAAAAAAGCAACCCAAAGTGGAGAGCAAAACAACCAAACAAAAACACCCCTGAAAAACCAAACACCTCTCCCCCTTTCCTCCCCCATTTCTTCTATTTAAATGGAATTTCCTGTATTTTAACATAGGTCTGTGTTAAATAGATGTCCTTTCTGTCTCTTCACATCACTGAAAAGGGTCTGGCACTATTTCTTTATTGCCCCACATCAGATATTTATGCACAGGGAGAAGTTCCCCTAGAGTCCTGTGTTCCCTAGGCTGAACAACCCCAGCTCTCAGCCTCTCCTCGGATGACAGGTGCCAGTCAGCCTCTACTCTGCACTGGCCCCATGTGCAGGACTTTGCATTTCTTGTTGTTGAACTTCAATGGATTCCTGTCAGAACTTTTCCTCAGCCAGTCCAGATCCTTCTGGGTGGCAGCATGGCCTCCACATTCACCACCTGCTCCCCTGATGGTGAGTTATCTGCAGACTTGCTGAAGGTGCACTCTGCCCCATCCTCTGTGCTGCTAACGAAGCATGTTAAATGCTGCTGGCCCTGTATTTATCCTGAGGAGCCCCACTGGTGACTGTGCTCCAGAGTCAGCCTTCAGGCCCTTTGGGCCTGGCACACCAGCCAGCTCTCAGTCTTTGGTGATCAATGCATCCATAGATATGAAAGCACTGTGTCCTGGCTTACTGTAAAAAAAGGAAGCCTGGCAGCACACAGGTGTGCAGAGATCATTTGGCAAGTGATACATTTACTGATGTGAACATTGCACATTTCATGTGAAAATATTGATGGGAATTTCCTTTGCCTCCCAGGTTTTTTGAGGAGAAGTGCAATTGGTGTGCCCTTTAGGTTTGCATTCTTTTATTATTTCTCTGCTTGATCTGTCATTAAATGCTCAGATGCTGAAATATCTGTACTGTGAGACAACTGTAATCTAGTCAGAGAAGGATTATGTCATTTCAGAGAACATCTGCTCTCAGAAAGGAGATATATAGACAGAGAATTATTGTACACACAATAAATTTCTAACTTGCTTCTGTTGATTTAGTAAAAATACATAATTTCCTTTGTGAGAGTGAGAATACATCAGGTTGATAACTGTGTTATAGCTACTGTGACATGCAGAGTGGAGGATAGACAGCTTTTCCTCCTTGAAGCTGTAAAGAGGTTCTGCAGCTGTAGAGCCCAGATTAAACTTGTTAATTGTGTTTGTTTCTTCCCCTTTTTAGTTGCTCAAAATTGTTACTGTCAGAAACAAGGAGTTATGCCTTTGTGTAGAGTAAGGGTAAATGCAAACTTAAAGGGGGGCAGGTTCATCTTGTAAAATAAATACAACTCCCACAGAAGAATGAAATTAACTGTTTAGTTAAATGCTAAGAAATCAGTAGAGAAAGTATATTTACTTCTGATTGGAATGGAAGTTTTAGACCTTTTAAAAAGGCAGACTTAGAAAAGTAAGGATGATTCTCATGGCAGTCTTTCACAACATGCCTGTGCTGGCTGTGCCAGGTGACAGGGCACTGGGCCACTGTGACTTGCCCAGACAGTCTTTGAAGATTCCTCTTTACAAATGGGGGGATGTGTGTGTGTATGCCCCTGCACACAGGTGTGTTTCAGGAGGCACATGAGTTGCTGCTTCATGTTGGGTGATTAGTCTGAAGAATGAATTTGTCACCCCTTAAAATCTTGCCAGCAGCAGCGCTTAAATCTGGTGTTTTTGTAGTAGACATGGCATGTAGAGTAGGAAGCTGTTGCTGCCTGCCAGTGTTACAAAGTTATTCTGACACCAGGTAGAAGCGTGTCAGAATGATCAAGCTTGTTTTCTTGCTTTCTTTATTTCAACAATGTAGATCAAGGCATAAACTCTGTCTATTTTGAGTGTATATGTGCACATCTCACTATGCTAACTCATTCTGGGTCCTGGGTTAGCTGCTTTATTAGGCATAAGAGGAAAAGAGATGCACTTACTCATCAGGTCTATGGCTCTATGTCTCATTTGTCAAACCTTATTGTCTTCTAGGTCACTGCAAAATATATTTTCTGTCATGGTCTTGTCCTTCACCATGGTTCAAGATGCACAATCCTGCTCTGTTCCTAGGAATTTCTTTTTCCTGTAATTAACTACTTTGAACTCTGCCTCAAGGGAGAAATTTACCAAGTTGCCTCATCCCTGAGTGTTTGGAGTCTGCTTCACCACACTACTAAAATAAAATGAGACTAGAGAGCTGCCCATAAAAAGCCTCTGGATTTTCTCCATTATTTAGTCATATCACTTGCCTGAGACCTTCCCTCAAATGGAAGACAGCAGCTCTCTAGAGTCACCCTTGAAAGTGGTCCTCCATGCTTTGCCTCCCATCTTGCCTGTTAATATTTAAAAACCTTTTTGACAAACTCAAATGTGGATTTGGTTGATAAGACTCAGAGCGTGGAAATAGATGGTAAAAACCAAATATTGATCTAGAGTGTTATTTTTGGTCATACCTTTCCTGGTATCACAAAAGAGGAACTTGAAACTGCTCTTATGATTTAATGACAGGCCCTCTTCTGACAGTTTATTGCTGTTAGTTAGGCCAAGTTTAGTTTATTCCAGGATAATGAGAATTTTGTTTATCTGCTTCTCTGAGAAGATCCTACTTTTTATGCTTGTTACAGGAATTGTTTAGAAAAATGGGAGTGTGTGCTTAGCAGATTTCATAATGAAAAGTGATATCAAGGAACTCTAGTGAATTTTCCATTATACCTTTGAAAATTATTTTACATGAATGATTTGAAAGTCATTGCATTATTAATCTATTATAAGAAATATTTTATCTTCTGTACATGTCTTGTACAGCACAGAGTATGTGGCAGATACAGAGTGGAACAGACAAAAAGAAGTACTGCACCACACCAAAATCTCCCTTTGTTACAGAGGAAAAAAATATTGAATCGTCAGCAAAATATGTTTGAGACAGTCCTAGAATAAATTAATTTGGGTAGCAGAATTTATCTTTAAAATTAATTGAACATATCACACTGAGGTAGTTTTGTCCACTTTTTTTTAATGACTACAAGCTGCAACTTTGATATAAAAGTCAGTATTCTGTGAAAACTAATTACTTTTTCTTGTTGCTGGTTGGATTGCTATAGTGCTCACCCAGAAGCATTGAAAAGTTTTTAAAACAGTTCAGTTCTTTGATTATTACATTGTGTGTATCCAAAAAAGTTTTTACTAATATTTTTAGTGAGCTAATTAGAATTGGCCTTTTGCTAAGGCAAATTCCTTTTGTACTGAAGTATAGTCTTATTTTAAATCATGTTGGTTTCCTTTTTCTGCTATTCTGAATTTATAGTACTGGGAAGAAAAAAACCTCCAATCTGTTGGGGTGGTTTTAACCCCAACCATTGACTAGAGCACCACACAGCTGCTCCCTCACTCCCCTGCAGTGGGATGGGGAACAAATTGGAAGAGGTGAAAGTGGATTAAGTCATGGGTTGAAATATAGACAGTTTGATAGATAAAGCAAAACAGCATGCACGAGCAAACAAAGCCAGGAATTAATTCCCCACTTTTTATGGGTGGGCAGGTGTTCACCAATCCCTGGGGGAGCAGGGCTCCATCGTGTGTGACAGTTACTTGGGAAGACAAAATGCTGCTTCTCTGAATGTGGCTCCTTCTTTCTTCTTCCTCCCTCTTTATAAGTTGACCTTGACATTTTGTGGTATGGGATATCCCTTGCATCCTTAGGATTTATCTGTATACAATAACTGCTGTGTTCCCTGCCATACAAACCCACTTGTTATGAACTGCTGATTTGGTATTTCTGTAGCGTCTGTGCTAAGAGAGAGAAGCCAATGTAAAACTAAGCAATATTCAAATATTTTTTTAAAAATTTACTCTTTACAAAGCAGGTTTTAGTAGAAAATGTATTAAGAGAGTGAATCATACAAAAAGAAGCCAGAGAGAATGCATAAATTCAGATTGTGATATTTTTGACGTGAAATGAAATTCTGGAAAAATCTCTGCTGTCAATTGAAAAAAAGAGACTGGGGGGGTTAACACAAAAGCTTTACCTCTGTAACTTGCACTTACTCTAAAATGTTGTACTAAAATTGCTAGAAATAATAACACCTTTCTGATACAGTATTTTCTTCCTTAAGTGTAGCTTAAGGCCTTTGGTTTAGTTTGTGTGCGTTCCATGTTGATGCGCTCCCTCTACTTCCTTCATGTGTTTTGTTCAACTTAACAAAGTGTTACTCTCAAAATACATTGCTACTGTGAATATTGGCAACCAGATAGAAAAAATCTTTTAGTTCCTCACTGCAAAATGGGATACAGTGCAAATTCACTTCTGTCTGGAGGAAAAAATCAACAAAGCAGAGATGTTTTATGAATTCCTAGGCACAGAAATAACTTCCATTGGAGTGCTTATTCGACATCAAATAAGTCAACCATGAAACATGAAGCTATAGGAAACAGAGTATCATTAGTTCGTTTGCTTATGGAACAATTTGTCTTTATAATATATTGAAATAATTTGCCCATGAAGTATTAAAATATGAAATTGAAGAATATAAATTAGGGAAAACGGAAGAGAAGGAAAATTAGTCAAAATCATATGCAAATGGAACATATATGTAAGAATTATGTTTACTTTCAAAAAGTTTTATTTGTTTTTGAATTATTACTTATTTCTATGTTTGGGTATAAAATACTGCAATGAAAATGAATCTCAGGTTATGGGCCTGTTCTCCAAGAGCACGAAGTCCATAAATATGTCATTTTAAGTTTGGTGTATTTAAGTATTCTTAACATTTCCTTTTGATATATAGTGATGATCTGCTCCTGTTTCCAGTAGCATCACATCTGAAAACCCTCAAAATTTCCTGTTGCACTGCAGATTGGAAATATTTCAAAAATACAACATTTTGAGGTGAATCTGCTGACCATTCCTAGTTTTTTCACTTTGGTTCAGAGCACAGCGTATGATCAGAGTGCTGGAATATCTTGCATGTTTTTTGAAAAAAACCTTGAACTGCAAGTGTTCTCCAGACAACAATGAATAATCTGCACTCAGTCCTGGGTTAGAACAAGTGATATAAGTGTGCTAAGTCATGAAAAGAAGGCCCTTGCTTGTGGCACTTCTGCAATTTCTTTTCCTATTAAAAAGGTCTCTGAAATATTTCTGCATTCTTAAGTAAGCATCAAGGTTGGTCTATTGTTTTACCTGTGCTTGGGCAGTTGTATAAGAAAAGTTGTTGAGCTTTTTTTTCCCCTGACGCTATAAAAAATAGCAGAAAATATTTTGTGTTGTTCAGTTGTTCAATTTTTCATAGAAAAGGGTTGCTTTGAGATTTTTCTCAGCAGTGGATTGGAAATAGAGAGATAAGTGAACAGCTCTTATTGCACCTTGAAAGAATGTTCTAGGTTTTCAGTGTGGACATGTGGACAGGTTCCATGACTTGCTGCTTTTAACAGGAGCAGTGGCTTTTTAGTCATAACTGTAGGAGTCTGCTCAGTAAAAGTCATGGGAACTCAACCCAGATGCATGACTTTGGAAGTCCTCTGAGTTGAGGATATTATAGGAAGCCAGCACCTTCCTGCCTTGAGCTCTAGGCTGGTCCAGAGAGGCTTGGCTGCATGGAGAAGGTGTTAGTGGCTGATTAGAAGGAGCAGATGGTGTAGGGTGGGTGGGTCAAGGACAGGGCTGAATGTGGACTCTAGGAAAGGCAGTGAGTGACGCTGAAATTACCTAAAGAGGAGTAGTAGGGCTGTTGAAGTTTGGGCGTGGGTGTGTCAGGCAACTGTTGGGCTCCTTAAGCCATGAGAAGGTAGGGATGAGAAGGAGCCAGGGAATTATCAGCACAGTTGAAGGAGGACCTGGTCCTCAGGCTCAGCTCACCAGCTGTGCTGTTTGGGTGGAGGACAAACACTGTTTGCTGGGTCCCAGGCCCCAGCTGAATTTTAATGAGTTGGGATCCACACAAGCAAGTCTGCTGCTGCAGCAAACTGCAGCAGAGGAAGAAGGACTTTTAAATTCAGCCCAATGCTTTGTCTCCCAGCTGTTGACTAAGAAGGCTACAGAATTTCCACTAACTAAAGAGTACAGAAATATTCGTGCACTGTTAACACAAGGTCAGGTTGTTGACAGTGGCTCAGAAGGCAGATTTGCATGTAAAACATGACAGAACTGTCACTGCAGATGCTCCTGTTCATTGGAAATCCTGCATTCAAATATTGACTCGGTCCTTTTCTATTTACTTGCTGAAGTCTAATTAGAACACAGCATGGAATGATATGGCTGTAGTGCACTCTGTTCTTGGTTTGTGCGTTGTTTAAAGAATGTACTAATGAAGTTAAGTAGCACATTAAGAACAAAAAGGAAAATAAACCTTTATATTTGGGAAGATACTTTACCAAATGAAGTACTTTACTTGTTTCCTTCAGATGAGGAAGCTTATCTCTACCTCTACCAAATTTCTAGATTTTAGGAGTCTGTAGAGTTAAGTAAACAAAATATATTTAAGGACTGTGATGCTAATCTTGTAAGAACAGGCTTATGAGATTGTCCCCAAAGTAATCTAAAAGCGATCAGTTGATGATAAAACATTTTAAAATAATGAGGCTTTTGAGTGTAGTAATGTAATCAGGAATTCTAAGAGTCTCTGGTTGTTAGAGCAAAGTGCCAGCAATGTATTGTAGAATGAAACATTCCAACAAGACAAATACAGCTGGAGCTTCATAACAAGATTACTATTGTAGTCTATTGTCTAATATTTATGAAGGTAATTCTGTGCTTACTTGAGCTCTTCAAAGTGCATTAGAACTTCTAAAATAGCTGTAATGTAAACAATCTACTTTAAAATGTTAAATTTTCCCAATACTATGGAAATGGCAAGGCAGTGTTATTTACCTAGTACATGTATTGACAGTGTTATTTACCTAGTACAGCACATTTTAGGCTGTAAAAGAATTGTGTTTTGTTTCTATGGTGTTACAGAAATCACCACAATTTTCACATAATAAACTGGTGTATAGACTCTTAAAGCTGTTGTCTCAAGTTGTAGAAAGTCTTTTGCTAGATTCCTGGATTTTTTTTTTTCACTTAGAGTCTGCTTGAAGGACCTAAAAATGTGACTGACTGTCCCCTTTGTGTGAAACTAAGTAGTGCTGAGACAGGGTTATTCTTTACCATGGGTGCTATGAGAAATGTAATGGAGCAGTTTCTCCTACAGTGCTCCAAAGATCTCAGCTGCCACCTTCTTTTTGCATCATATTAGTTCCGAGAAGAGTTTTATGGTTTTTCTGAGGCATTTAGAAAAAATGTAAAGAAGCAAAGGCCTTCCACAAATATTATTATTAAAAAAAAAAAAAAGTTGGAAGGGACCTCCTATTCCCACCTCTGTCTCCAAGCAGAGCTGCCTTCACAGTTGCACAGTCCCTTTCCTGGTGCTGAATATACAGTTAACCTTCATTGCTCTAAAGCTATACTCTTGATAAAAAGTACTTTATTTTTTTTCCACCTTGCCAAATCCACTGCCAGGGTAGAGAGTCCCTGATTTTAGTCACTCATGCAGATGCTGTGAATCTGACTTTAGGATATGACTCTAGGAATCAACTACGAAAGATATCATTGTAGAGAAGAGTAAAGAAATGTTTAGGAAATAAAAATTGGAGGGCTCCAATTAGGCAGAGAGGTGCTAGGAAAGGCACAAGGTTTTGTGGGTATAAGTGAGGGAAATTCTCTAAGGTCAAAGTTATGAAGGTTTTGTTAAAGTGAGTGGAATAACATCACAGGGACAACTTTTGCAATGAAATAATGCATTTTTCAGTAAGCTTTGCCATATTATCCCATTCTTTAGAGAGCAGTGGCCTTTCATGTGTCTATTAAAATACAGCATCACTTTGAAATTAGGTTACAGGATACCATCTAAAACAAACGAGATTTATTTGTGTAAGTGGAAAAGACAGATAAAATCAAACGTGTTGACAGGGTAAATGCAACTTACAGAGACGTTTTACATACAATCAAGTAAGTATTTTGAACAAATCTGTCATGTGTTATAGGGATACTTTTTATTTGAAGGTTGTATTGTGCAAATGTTCTGTATTCATTTTGCATTAAACATGTCATTGTTTCCCATTTTCTGCTTTCATTATCATGGCACTGACTTGGCATAGCTACTACAGGTGTTCTTTTTCTAGGTATCAAATGGAATGTGCTGTGCCATAGCATGTAGATTTTTAGCATGCATTATGTGTATCTCTGTAGCATTTTTCTTTTGAAGCATTCTGCAGAAGTAACAGGAATGGAAAATCTGAATTTAACTGCTGGAAGTTTTAAATTTTACATCTGGTGCAAGGTGATCTAATCCTACGTAAGTCTGTTAAAAAAAAATAAATCACCAATTCCAATGTTTTTTATACCAGAAAAAAGTTAACGCACTCTCAGCACAGCAATATTTTGTTCTTGCCTTTTCTAATCCCTTTTACATAAGGCACTATCAATTGCCTCAGTGCAGCTATTATGTGCTTATATTGTTTTTTCCCTTAGTTTTTCTTGTTTATATATGAGTCTTTTTTTATTTTTTCCTCATTTTACATACTCTGCAGTAACCTTATACTGGATAATTATGCCTTGCTATTCTTCTTTTAGGCTGGTCTCAAGTTTATCATCCCTGAATGTCAAATGCCACTGCTGTTTTTTGGGAAAATGTCTACTCTGACAATACCTGAAAGACAGAGAAATGGAAGAGAGCAATATATCAAAAGGAAGATTCTGCTTCCACTAATCCAGGACAGTTCTTTTGTAGGGTATTTTTTGAAGGCTGCTGCTTGGTGTTGCTGCTCCTGTTGTCTTTTCCACTGCAGCCCACTAGCAAGCAAAAGTCTTGCTGCTGTTGCTGGGTTGGAATGCTCCAAAATGTTATAGGATACAGTCTCAGTATGTCTGAACAGCTTTAAGACTGGTATTGATCTGCAGCTGTGCTGAGATCTTGATATTCATTCTAGTAATATCAATTTTAAGTAGAGATTTTTGTTTTTGTTGGTAACTTTCTGCAGGGAGGTGTTACTAAGTGAAGTAAATTGCAAACTTTGAACTGACAGATCCTTCACTATGTACAGCTGCTGCTGTGGCCTCTGCCAAAGTGCTTTTGAAATCTGCTGCCTTTAGTGATGATAACTTGGCACATCTGTTGGCAATGAATTCCCTCTGTGTTCCCCAGTGAAAAATAATTCATGGCATTAAAGATGTTGGTCTAGCTCAAGTGAAAGACTAATTTCAAGTCTTGAGTGTGTAATGCAATAATGGGAATGGATATGATGTGCTTTGAGTTTCTAGAAGATGGGTGAGAGTTTTTCTGAGCACCACTAAAAAAGAAGGCTGCACCATTGCTTATGATACATCTCACTGATGAGGGGATACGAATTATTCTCTCTTCAGAAATTTCAGTTAGCAACTATGGTATTTGCAAGGATTCCATCTGGAAAATAAAGGTTGTTTTCCAGTTATAAATGTAGTAATAGCTTGTGAAAATATAATTTGCAGATGTAGTCAACAGCAAAGACCCAAATAAGGAACTAAAGTTGTATTAATATAAAATTATGCGAGATTCATTTTTCCATTGAATTTGTTAGCTCTTTCCATATTTCTGTATGCCTTTCAAATAGTAATTCTTATCAAAATTAATTCTTTGAAAGGAAATTTAAAAATTGCACATTTGTCTCTAATACAGGAACTGAAGGGAAGCAGTACTCGGGAGGTTTTCCTGTTTAGTTTTTTTATATGGTTGGATAATAATGATCATAACATTAGGTGTATTAAAAAGACACCATAAAGCCTAAAGATTAGATTATTTTTTCTCTAACAGCTTTTGTACTATACTGAAGTTGTAAATGTTTTTCCTTAAGGCTTTGAATGTGTCAGTGGAAACAATTTATTTTTTAAATTAAAAGGAGCAGAGAAGGGGGATAATTAAGGAGTCCAGGAAAGGAAATGAAGATCCTACATTTCACCGAACTGAAGCCAAATAATAGCTATTACAGGGCACGTTTGGGAGCCTCAACTAATTTTATTCAATCAACTTAAAATTATCCATGGGATGGTTTTCAAAATTGCTGAAGAGACTTTAAAAAAATAGCATCAGAATGGGACAGATCATGGAATAGCAGTGTAGTGTGAATGTGTAGAACCTGTTCTTCCAGCAGGAATCTTCAGAGTGTTACCACTTATCAGTAAATCTAATTTTAATACCTTCCTAAAGTAACAGGGCAGTCGTTCTTAGGAATATAAAAATGTTTGCTTATGTATTAATAATGAGAGTTAAACAAGAGGAAATTTTTCCAAGTTACTGTGCCTGGCACTAAAATACTGACATTTACCTGCAGTTAATGTTGCTGCAGTACTTATGGCCCAACTCATATTCAGCAGCAGTGTTAATTTCTTATATATGGTGAAGATCAATATTTGAATGCTGTGCTTCATGATTTAATTCCATTTTTAAAATGTAGAAAATGGAAAAGATTTCCTTGGTTTATCGTGATCTAAGGAGAATATTAAAATAGTTCTACTGATATTCCCACAGAGATGTTGCAGAAATACATATTAGATGTGCATGATACAAATTAGAAACACAAATTGCTAAAATAGGCAAATAGTGCTGCTGTTGTTTTTTGCTGAATTGGAAGGACTTAGATTATTTTTGGAATAATCTTCTAAAATTTATAGCTCTGGTCTTCCCCTGTGCCCATTTTCCCCGGATATTTTTCTTTCAGTATTTTTTTCTCCAAGAATACTTTCATTTTCCTTCTGTCAGGATGGGGACGAAGCCAGTTCAAGAGTTGCCCCTTGTAGTTTTCAGCTGCTAGGAACTCAATTTAAACTGCTGTTCAGCAGTAGCTGTAGTTGGCACAAAGTCCTTCATACTGAAACATCTTTTCTCATGAAAGTTGTGGCAAAATAAAAAGCACTGTGATTGTTGTTATAATTTAAATAGCATAAGCTATCTGAATTTATTCTATAGGATGTCCCTTAGGTTTATTCTGATAGCAATAATTTTTTTTTGCAGTTTGATGACTGGCTATTCTTCCATCAACTTCAAAGTTTTCCAGACACCTCGGCTGCATTAAGAAACTTTAGGCAACATTGCAGTTTGAAAAATTCTCACTTGCAATAGATGTCCCATTTGAATCAAACAAAATGAATGCTGAAGAGCCTATGCTGTCTGATACTTCCTACCAAATGTTTCATGCAATCATGAAACCATAACATGTGGTTAATTTGGTATAAGGTGGTATCTGGAGACCTAAACAATAAAACCAGTGTTGATCAACTGTTGCTTGTTGATGTTTTAAAAATGTGTTAGAAAGATACAAAAATTAGGGGGGGAGAAATTGGAAGTGACCAGTGTTTTTCAAATTCTTGAGCCATTTTCTCACCTGAAAATTGAGAGGTGAAAATGGAAAAATGAAAGGTACATTACCTTTCTCCTCATGGCTCTGTTGAAAAAAACCTTCTCATTCCTTAATATGCATCCTGAATTGCAGAGTGATGGCTCTATTTCTAAAGCACAGCCCTGTTATTTTGTCTTTTAAAAGTGGAATTAACATCCATCTATGAAAATAGCTCTATTTTGTATGGTATGCTGTGAATGCAAGCTATGCCAGTAAATCTTTAGATGTAAAACCTTTTATTCCGGGAAACAGTGCTCATGTTTTCCCACTTCTGGCCCCACTGCTGTCCTGAGAGGGAAGGTGGACACAGAAGAGGCTGAATATCCATGGCCTGGCTCTCCAGGTGTGCCTCTTGACCCCAGCCTAGAACTGTGCCAGCCAGGAGAAGTAGCTCTGTTTGTTGTTTATGTAGTGGAAAAACCAACAGACCTTTGTTACAATATTTGTTGTTATCTCAGTGGTTCCAAAGAAAGCATCCAAAACAAATGAGGGGAGAAGAAGTAAGATTTTCTGTATTTTCAGCAAAAACTCTTTCAGAATTAGGCTGTACTATTGGAGTTGCAGGTAATGATCCTACTGTTACCTCCTTCCCTGAGCTATAGCCAGAGACTCCATCTAATGCCTTTCCTACATTTTACAACTATTGGTGAGTACATTGAAGATTAGCTCTTTAATTGCACTGTGTTTTATTTGTAATACAATTTTAACATGAGACTGTGATTTATTTTTTTACTCAAATTAAAAGTAATGGGGCAAAACAGATATGAAAAGACATTATCCAGCTCCAGTGGCTTAAAAAATTAGTTTTTCTCCAACATATTACAAGGCAATTGTGAAATATAGGTATGCAGGTTCATGTATTAGTAATGGACATATGCATGTGCTTATTTTTAATTTGCTTTCCTATTTCAGTAAATTCTTTATGAAAGGAGAAGATTCTAAATGTGCATCATTAACAGCTTGCCAATCAGCAATCAGTGTCCTCACAGGGTTTTGTACTAATGCTAAGCAGGATTTGTTCATGCTAAAAGACCACAGAAATCTTATCTTGATGCAGTGATTATTGCTGAAGGATTTTCTCGAGTTTACATCTCACAACTACTTTTTCAAATATTTCCAAACACTGCACTTTCTGGCACCTGTAATAGAGCTGTCTCATTAAAAGAATTGGCTTAATTTCTGTTTTTTTTTTTTTTGTTAATATTGGGCATTTAAACCAGATTTTTAAAATGCCATAGAAGGATACTGAGAACAATTTTTAAATTTGAAGCACAAACTTTACAAATGTTACTTATCCATTTCTAAAAAATACAGTGCTGCTGTTTTAACTGCTACCCAAAACCAGTGGCAGTGATTTCTGAAAATATTCAACCCTTAATGAGTTTTTGTGTTAGTGGACAATGGCAGCTCCAGTTGTATAAGAGAAAAAGTCTGTTCTGCAAATGAAGATATTTCACCAACACCTGGATAGGAATGAATATTTTTGAATGAGGCAGAGTTTTTGAATGTGCCAACTCAATTTATAGACCATGCAACCTAAAAGTCTAAATATTGGGAGGACAGATCAAGGAATCAGAATATACAAGGAAAATGGCTAGGATAATTATTATGATAATTATCTGATAGTAAATTATAATTACTTATTACCATCATTTTATAATGAAAAAATGTTAGTAATTTTCTCCCTTTGCAACTTAACAAGGATTTCCATTGTTAGGAGGCACTTTGCAACTGTTGGTGATGCAGAGATTAAGTTTTTATCCTAATTCCTCCTAATTTGCATTGAAAAGATGATTAGTGTAGATGTTGTAAGTGTAATAAGCATTGCTGAAGGTTAGTCTGTTCTGAACTGCTAAAGTTCTTAGAAAGCTTAATTGCCTTAGTAACCTTAAAGTTGCAAGAAAAGTTCTGTGTTAAGATGTTCCTTATGATAATTTGCTCTGTGCAACATCTTCGACATTGATGGTCAGCAGATCTGAAACTATGTTTCAGATGCAATTTTTTCATCAAGTGCTATTTCCTTTTGATGAAAAGAAATGTTAAATTATCAGCTCAAGGAAATAACACCCAATAAAATTGGCACCAAAAAATCTAATAATTTTTTTCTGGTCTCATAATTCTTGAACAGATAAGCGATCAGATCTCAAAACAATATTGCAATCAGCTTATTCACAGGAAGACAAATTAATTTCTGAATGGGATGTTGTTTGAAGGTTTACACTGGTAAAGGACAACATAAACCCTGAGTATTCTGGATTGTGAGTTCTTGCTATATTTTTTTATTGCTTCAGAAAAAAGCTTCTAGAATTATTTTGATGTATTTTATGTAAAATGAAGCTTGTAATCAGATGAAATAACATCAGACAAAGTAATAGCAAAGTGTGATTCTCTGGTCTTGCTTTTTTCCCAAAATTCAGGAGAAAATAGTTACAAAAGAATAAAATACATGTAAAACTGTTAAGATGTGTACCATGGAATATCCTATTATTTGGTTTTGTTAGGTCCTTTCAGCTGAAAAAAACCCCCAAAGAAACATAACAAATATCAGGAGAAAAACCCAGTAAAACATTCCTTTTCTAAGCAGCATTATTTTTATTCTCTGAGATCCCTACATAAATGGTAAACTGCTTTAATTGCTTCTGATGTCTAAGTGAATGCAAGTATATAAAATGATACTTAACTGACATTTAGAATTTGATTTCTAATAGATAGTATCTGGTATCTTTATTGTTGGAGGATACTGGAAACACTTTGAAATGAGATTATAAATATATTTTTGATTATTTTCATACTTCTATTGTTGGCTTTTAGAGAGTTTTTGACAATGAGATAGACCAGTTTAGCTAGAGGTAGTGAAGTGCATATGGCAGCTTCCCTAGCTGGACAGCTGCATTCTTTCTCTTAGTTATTTTAAAGAAACACCTGAATATGAAACTTTCAAACTACTTATGTAAACCAGAGATTATTTCCTGCGTTATAGTGGAGTTTCTCTCTTTGGGGAAGCTGAATTTCTAGGAGAACAGCCACTCATTGATGCTGAGGTTTGTGGCAATGCTGAATGTGGAAAACTGCCAGTCATGAGTGATATGGTTGGATATACATCTTAAAGGCAGAAAAGTAGTGTTTGAATTCAAGCACAGATGTGTTTTCGCAAAGTTTTGTCTTTAGAGGGTTTCAGAAAAAGTTCGTCTGCTGTACTGCTGGTTGTGATAATTCCCTTGTGGGGAATTTTGGAAGGAATTTGAGATGGGACTTTTGAGTTGGTTTTGATGATGAGGTTTGTTTTCTTATCTTATACATAGGTAGAAAGATGAAATATTTAAGGATCGAACACTTAGTTCAAGACCTTTTAAGAAGTTATTGACCAATAAAACAATGCCAACAAGGATATTCATGTTTTTGACCCAATCCTTAAGCATTTTGTCTCGTGGACTTATGCTACAGTGTAAGCTTTCTTAGCCAATCACGTTGAGACATACAAACCTACAGTACTGTACTCTAAACTCTTTGTTTACCTCTGTAGCTACTTTTATTTTTTCTATATTTTAAACTCTGAAACTCTAAACTTTCCTTTACTTAGCTTAACGTGTCTCTGCTTTAAACTATAAAGTCACATTCTTCCTTCTAGCACCTGTGTTTGGAAGCCTTTTGAAAGCTCTCAGATCAAATCCTGTGTTTAATTAGAAGCTTTGGCTTACAGGCCCAAAGCTCCGAGAGTTCCTTGCATTTTGGATCCCAACAGCTGCAGTCCTCAGGCTCAGAAGGTCAGGGACCTTTGTCAGTTCATGCTGGTATTCATAACCAGATGTATCTACTTATTTTCCTAGTGACAGGTTCTGTTTGAGCTATGATGGAACTTGATGAATGTTTCACAGTGAAGTAAATCTTTCCTGAGTGTCCTGGTGTACTTCTGTTCTGGCTGCAGGTGACTGAGGTTTTGATTATTCAGGTCACAAATCTGGCTAGGGAGGGCTCCTACTTCCTTCTCTTTGTACTATTGGCTTAGCATTCCTTGAAAACCGGTGGAGTGGATGATGGTATGATCATCCTCGAACATGTCCCAGGATTGAATTAAGACATTTTCAGGGTATTTTCAGCTAAAAAATGCTTCCATGTCCTGCCTTTTATGCGTACATTTATTTCTTCTTTCTGATATACACCACAGCAGATTGCTTGCAAGGATTTCCATTCTGAGTCTACCCTATAGTTTCCTCAAATTAGTAGGGGCCTTCTTCAAATTACTTTCAACCATCCTCTACTTGGGTATCTATGTTCACATAAGATGAAAATGTCTTCTTCCATACTCTTGTGAGAAATTCTGGTACGTTGTTGCAAATAATTTTTTAAATAGGATTTTATGTTTCTGCTGAGTTAAAATTTAATATACTGTTATTTTAATATATAGTAGAACCAGTTTTCTTTTGGCAAGTAAAGAATTAGTATTCCTTGTAAAACTTTCCTCTAGTTATTAATGTACTTGTGTTATCTCTGTACTGCTTTAAATATTTTTCTGTGTAACTTTGAAAGAATCATTGATTCCATGTGCTGTTTTGCTTACACTCTCAGGGACTGAACTATATGACATTGATGGTGATCTTCACTGGACTCATTAGCTCCAATCTTGCCAGTGCCTGAAATTTGTTTCCATCTCCTTTAGGATACATTCAGGCTTGTGAAAAGGCTTAATTCTATGTTCTGAAGTTCATGAGAAAATCAAGGCATGAATGGTGATAATTCCTTAATTCTTTCTCTTTTTAAACTCAGGAAAAGACCATCTGCAGTAGATGAGTAGCTGTATTTCAAATGGAAATTTAGGTAAATATGGGTGTTGTAAATGTTAAGATTGGAAATGTTTTGTCCTGATGCTTCTAGTGATGCCCTGTCATCTGCAGTAATTCCTGTAAGTAGTGCAATTGGAGCTATTCATGGCAAAATTTGTTCCAAATTATGATTAAAGCTGGAAGTTTGTGACCTTGCATAATCTTTTTTATAATTGTATTTCCATGTCCTTGGTTTTAATCATCTGTTATTCAATATCTGAATGTGCATTCAAAGCTATACTGCATTCAGTTACTCAAAAGCAAATTCTTTACTTTTTTAATCCCTTGAGGAGGCCTTATTACTGAATTTATATGAGAAAATAATTCTCTTATGTCTGCATTTGTGGCAGACAAATCCCTGTATTTCTCAATCATACGTTATTTGTGAGTACAGGATTGCCCTATAGGGATCTCTGCCATGCTATTTGATGTTTTTACAGAAGCCCTCAATGTCAACATTTCATTTTTCTCCAGGCTTCTGGGACCTGGAGGTTTCCAAATCTTTGTTAGATGGGTTATCAAACACTCCTGTGTTGAAATCCATTTCCATTGATATGTGTGTATACTGGTGGCTTGGAACTCTGTTAATGTTTACTTTGTGCTTTTTCTGACTCAGGTGTAGAAGAAAGACTGAAACTATGGTAAATTTTAGTCACTGAAACAATGTAAGGGTGGACTTACCTGACATTATCAGATTTTGTCTTGAAAGGTTTGCACATGAGGGTAACAAAGGATCATCTTTTCAGATTGGTTTGAACTAACCTCATATTTGTGCCCTGTGGGGCTGTGCAATCCCATTGACTAGGATAAAGAGAAGACAAAGATAGAAGAAACCCCCAAACAAAACCATGTCTCTTCCCAGCTGTAGTATCTAGCATTAATTCCTTTTTTTTTTTTTTTTGCATTTACTTGGCTTCTAAGTCATCGCATGAGTGATGACTGAAGCTATCAGCAGTAACTTGGGAGGCATTCCTGTGTCCTTGCTTGTCTTCATTTCAACATTAGCATTATCTTTTGAAACAAATGGCAGCTCCCTAGCATGGTTGCTTATTGGAGACATATGAAAATATCTGCATGTTGTTCTTCCAAATGCCTGCAAGAGACATAATCCTGTGTTTTCGATGCAATCTTTACTCAGTTGAAGGCGTTTATAGCACGGATCTAGTGTGGACCACCAAGATTTGGTGGTGTGTGTTTGTGGGGTTTTGTCTGTCGGTTGTGGATTTATTGGTGTGGCTTGTTGTTTGTTTTACTAGAGTATGTGGCTGTAGAATGTTTTCCATTAGCCACATATGTCCAGGGGTTTCCTGTGTAATGTGCACTGAATTGCACCTGTCTAGATTCTAGGACTACTTATCTTTCTAATCCTAAAAAAACTATAATCTGTTAAAGCTATTAAGAAAGTGGAGAATTACTTCAGTCAAAATATGTGACTTTTGGAATATGCTTAAAACTTACAACTAAGACTGTTTTATTATTTTTAGAAATAGCTTTCCTCATTTTGTCTTCTCCGTTTTCCATTTTTCAATTCAGAAAGGGACACCAACCAGTTGCTTGCTGGGGGCTTCCACCGGAGACTAACAATCCTCCGTGTGTTTGTTTTTTAAGGAAGGAATCACAAAGGTGGATTTTAAAATATAGTTTGTTTTGTAAACCCTTTAGTTTTTTTAAACGATGAGCAAAGTTTTCAACACAATGAAATTGAAAAATAGGTGGAGATTCTGGAAAGGCAACTGTGTATTCAGTGGATCTCAGTAGTGATCCTGCTGCGCAGAGCTGCACGTGAATTTCACTGGGCTGCTCTCCCTTGCAACTTTTAGCTAAGGGGCAAATTTTTGAGTTACATTTGAATGGAGTAATGAAGTCTGAGGTAATCTTTAATGGGAACTAAGCCACTAGTGTAATAAACTTCTGGGAGGACGTAATTGCTGGTCTTTCATTGCATAACGTGTTATTCAACAACTCTGTATTAGTTGCTATTGTCCATTATTCTGGAATCTTTCTCTGTTTACTTCATGATAAGATGAACATTTCCCTCTCTAAAGAAGCCAGGAGAACTCAAAACCTGGGTTTATTTCACAGCATGCAGAATATTTATCAAGGGTTTATATGTATCTCAAGTTAATCTAAATAATTTTTGACAAGTCAAAAATTGTATTCACTACAAGGAGAGAAAATGGAACTACATAAAATCATAACATCACAATAGAGTATGAGGAGAGCTTATAGCCATACAGTAAATAATTTTATTTCTTTGTAGATGAAACTCACATCATACTATCTCTTTCTGAACTGTGTTTTCCACTCAAGTTATTTTGTAAGGATTAAATTAAATTCATTTCAGGGTACATGCTTTCAGAGATTGTAACAGTTCCTGGCTGTTTGAAATATACCAAGACTTTCTTAACAGTGAAAGAAAAAGTTCAAAAGACAGTTTTCTGCCTCATTGCTTCTTTTCATAGAAGTACTCGTACTTCAAGTGCAGGATTTTATTGAATACAAATTGAAGCGAACGTATGTCAGAATGAAAATTGCAAAATTGAGTGGTGCTGTGCTTTGCTCTTTGCAAGTGGGGAGAAATGTTGTCACTGCTGTGATTACTGAGAACTCAGGCAGAGTTCTCAGTAAAATTGAGATTTGAGTAATAGTTGCATTTAAAGTAATATGAACGAATAGTCCTTCCTCTGCAAAAATCCTTTCCAGAGCGTGAGTTTTACTTGCTTTAGAAGTACCACACTCAGTTGTGACAATCTGTCTGACCTTTCCCAGGAAAAATGGGAAGCTTTGGGAAGATGCAAATCTCTATCTCTCTATTGCTAGAGGTGACCAGATGAACACATTTGCTTTGTGTCATTGCTAAGAGAAGTGAAAATAAATATGAATACCGTTGTAGGCTATCTAAGGATACTTAGATGGTAGTGGGTTTCTGTTTCCTTCTCTTATGTAACATACTTCAGAGAGTAATAGGATCTCTTAACCTGAATTTCATTTTAGTGCTTTCATTCAAGAGCTATCTTATCTCACATTTCAAACAGCAGAGGATGCAATATTGTATTAACTGGCTGGTTGAAGGCACAGGGCTTGAGATGTCTGCAGGAATTTTCCCAGCATTTGGAAGACATCTGTTCTTGAGTAGAGTGGAAGAAAAATCAGAATGAATCATCAGTCTTTCCTATCTGAAAGTACAGAGCAGAGCTCAGGGAAGTGTTTGAAAAGGTACTCCAACCAATTGTAAAGCACTTTAATCTTTGTTTCTAAAAGTAGTGTGCCCCATTAAAATTAAAAAAACCAAACCCTTTCACAGTGCTTTTACAAAATTCAGTAAATGGTGTTTTGGGAGGAAAGACAAAAGATTGACGCTGTGAGTACTTTTGCTATTATAATTTTGTTAAAAAAAATAATCCAAGACTCTGTGTATGTGCATATTTTTAGTTTGAAAAATGACTCTCATTTTGCTAAAATCCAGTAGGAAAAGATTTGAGACAAAGTTTTTGTATGTCAGAGCCCTTATTCCTAGCAGAAATAAGCCCTGTCTTTGGCAGATCCCAGAGAAACTTGCACTTTAAACTGAAGTTTCTTGTGTATATGTATCTTAAGGTAATGTTTACTTCTTTTTTTCCTTTCCATGTGATATTTATTGCAGTGGTTGATGAAGATAGTCATGGATTTCATTCTTGGAAAAGCACAGAATTAAGTGATATGCTTTTTAAATTTTGAGGTCTGTCTTTCTTGAGTGTGAGACAACTCTTCACTCCTCAGAATAGTTTCCTGAAAATTGGTGTATTCATTGAATTCTCTTCAGGTTTAGCCAAATGTTACCTAGTTTTTTGCAATGTAGAGTTGAAGTGGCTGCATGATCACCAGATTTCTTCATCTTTGATTTTCTGTGGATTTTAATGCTCCTCTGAAGATTGTCTTTCACCTTGCAAATAATTTCTGGCAAACTTATATGCTAGATTTCCCTTTTCCTACAATGGATGAAAGTGTATGAAGCAGTAACAGATAATGTTACCTGGCGTTCAGTAGACTTTTTCTGTTTCTTTTTAGAAGATTAATGTTGTTTGGTACACAAACCTAACATGTCCCAGGCCCTAAAATAGTATCTAGGGAGAGCACTGAACCTTTAAAACCCATTGAATACATGTGTGTTTTTATCGCATTTGCCACTGGTTTGAGTGGTGTGTTGGTGGTGTAGGGCCAGTTAAGCCTCCCTTATCTTCTTCCTTTCTGCTTTTCCTTTTCCTTCTTTGTCTATAAATATAAGAAAATTTAGAACTAAGGCTTTGGTTACATCATGCTGAACATCAATTAACTTCCATATAAATGATCTATAAGGCCTACAATGTTTGTCTCAGTCGCACGGTCTGCTTTTCTTGCATCTATCTCTTGCCCTACATATTTAGATAGACATGGAGGCAACTGCTCTTGAGAATGTCTTGGAAGATTCTAGTTTCAGGACTGACTTTTTTCCCTCATTAGGAAAACAATATCTAATTTGGCTTCAAAAGTTCCCACTGAAAAATGATCTCATTTTTCACATGCTCACTGATTCTGCTGGGGAGATTTATCTTATCATATATTGTGATTTGTATAAAACCTTGTAGAAAAAAATGTGTGGCTGTGGCTTCAGCTCTTCTGGCTGCCCTGGCTATAGAAGGGCTGGAAAAACCACACAGCACCTTCAGTTCCAGATCAGGCTGCTGCTTCAAATTCCTTTGTCATTGCAGCTCAGCATTGATGACTTCCTTGCACACCACAGAAGGTTTTCTTGGTCTCCTTTTGCATTCAGTCATGCCTGTAAATAATTTTTCTGTTGTGATTTTTCTAGAGACCTCAGTCATATTAATGGTCAAGACTGTCACTTAACAAATTTTGTGGTTCCTCTGGATCTAGTTTCAATCCACAGGAGTAGCTAGAGAGTGGTAAACTCCAGCTGCTAAAAGACAGCTGCTAAATAAGACAAAGCCCATGATGAGATCAGAACTCTTGTTTTGAAATTCCTAGTCTGTATGAGAAACTTCTAATGTTTTTTTCCTAATTAGTATTGCATGGATCCAAAGGTTAATTCTATCAGTCTTTGCTATGCATCCAGATTCTATACTTGTAGCTGGAATTGCTTGTAATGGCATTTAGTTAGAGAAATCAGCAAACCTTTTACATCACAATAAAACATCATTATTTATCCAAAGTAATTATTCAAATGCTTACAATATTCAATAGCTCTCCCATACCAATCCCATGACAACTCCGTGATGCTTTACAATAATGCAGGAGCATTATTTTTTGATTCGTGTATGAATTCAGCATTTAAATGCAAAGCATTTTTTATCCTGTGGTCAATTATTTTTACTAATTCTATATTATTAAGCAAAAAAAAAAAAAAAGGTGTTGACTATTCTCTTTAAACAATTCTACACATTTTTTTTATTCCAGTGGAAACAGGATTTTGTTTTCCATTAGAGAAAAGTTTATTATGCATTGATGTAACTTTGTAATGCTCATCTATTTCTTCTTTGAAAAAAAATCTTTTAATCTAATATCAGGCAAAAACTCAGAGCAGCCCCTGAGCTGTTGAAAAGCATGACTATAAATCTACAGTAGCATAATTTGCAGAAACCTTTTTCTTTATCAAGAGAACAAAAGGCAAAATGAATTAGGAAAATATATTCTCAGAAATTGCAAGTGTTATGCATGGAAGACTTCAATGTATTTTCCTTTTTGTTTTTTAGTGATGCTATTTACAATAATAAGGAAAAAAAAGAATCAGAAAGATTATTTGTGTTTCTTTAATGGTGTACTCATAGCTGATTACATGAAATGACAGAATAAAGAGAACAATTTCCCTCCCCTAAGGAGCTCTTATTGTTTTTTTTAACAAGATTAATGACAGATATGCTACCAGCTAAGTAATTAAAGTTTCTTTCAGAAGTGTGTAGAAGTGAAAAAAAAAACTGTGAGCATTTAAGAAAGATAACTCCTTATTTAATTTGGAAAAAGAAGCTACATCAGTGAGCAGCTTCCAATCAACAGGAGAAAAAGTACCTTTAACAGAACGAAGTTGTGGACATACTTTTTCTGAAAGTATGTTTGTATTGATGTTTTTACTAAATCAGGCTAATTAAGCAGGAGAAAATGTGCACTTAATTTACGTGCAAGGCAATGCATAATTTGTGTGTAATTTCTAATGAATATAAAGTGTGACTGGATAAGTTTTTAAGAGAGTAGGATACACATTTCAGTCATGAAAACTGTATGATATATATTATTTAACCGAGTATACGTTATTATATGTATTATATAACATGGTATGTATTATATATATGCTATATGTAATTGTATATAACACTTTATTCTGCAAGAATTTTGTTGCTAAAGTGCTAAGGCTCTGCTTTTTAGATACTCAGCCTAATGTCTTTATAGTGGAGTTGCTGATTCCTTTCAAAAGGTTATTTTCACTTATGTTAGAGTGAAATAAAATAATTATCTAACTGTAGAAAAATGTGTTTCATTTGCAGAGAGGGGTTTATTTTTGTGTGTAAAACTTGGGGAGGGACAAAAGAAGAATTTAGAAGCTTTTTTTAATTGTCTTTGGATAATTATTTAGGAAGTCTGGAATCATTTGTGTCAAAGCTCCAATATATGTAGTACCATTTGATATTTTCATATGAATGTAAAATTTATATTTCAGCATTTCTATGCATTATCTATTGTTCTGTCATATAATACACAACCTCAATGTTGCGCTTCCCATGCAACATTGAAAATTAATGAACAATAAACAAACAAATTGATGTTGTGGGTTATTTGTTGTTTTCCATAATTAGCTCCTGACCAGGAAATCACAGTTGAAAAACCTGATAGCTTGCTGGCTCTATTGACATTCCCTGTTATTCACTCATTCTGAGACTGTTTCCCCATATGACACTTTAACATCTCTACTACACTTGTTTTGGAATCTATAAATATGCATTAATTAAAAAATCGTAGTTTCACCCTATAAGTTTTCTCAACTTTTAACTTTTTTCCCCAAACATACAGATTCTATGGGTTTATACTGATGTGGCTTGGAGATTATACCTTTCCTGGTATTACCCCTGGTATTTCACAGTCCAGTATAGTTTTGCTCTTGTGAGTCCATAGTCTGTCAGTGGTTTCTGGACTATTCTTCTCTGAACATTCTATCATACAGATTATACTTTCTCACCATCTGAATTTCAGCTCCTCATACATCTTATGAACAAACAGCTAAAATGCATTTCTTTCACCTTTTCTTATTTTATTTCTGTTACTTATTTGACTTTGTGTCAGTTATGCTGTGCCAAAGAAAGTATCATATTTATTTTTGTGTCCTATGCTTATCAACATATTTAGCATAGAAGTCTTTGCCTTGAAAATTCTGTACTGCTACATGTAGATAAGATACTGTCTGTGGGTATTCAGCTTTCCCATTCTGTTCCCCATCCTTGCTTAGACTAATGGTGAAAGTATTTACAAGTAAATGTTAGAAATAACATCAAAATCCATTTGCTTTGGCAGATCAAATAAGGAGTTCATTAAATGGGCAGCCTTTCTTCCTGTAATCTAATTGCTGCTGCAGCAAGGCTCCATGATCTCTGTGGTCCGAGAAAAGCAAGATGGCACTATTTCAGATGAATTTAAATGTGAGATCAAAGCTAAGGAACAAAGAATACATGTAAGTTATTTTTATTTTCTTTGTATAAAAATAACACTGGTCTTATTTAATACATTAGGAGGAAAAGCAGGAGTTTCCATATTGTATCAAAAGGATATTGTGACTTACTGAAGAGAGAGAAATGTTAACATCATTTAAGATCAGAAAGATGTTTCTCATGCGGCATTAGAAGTCTGACAAGCTTTAATTTGAAAAAAAATAAACTTGAAAGAAACTCTTCAAGATATTTTCCCATGTTTTAAAGCTCATTTTCTTTACATAATCCATATAAGACTGTTTGTCATTTCACTCTACAGAAAAATAAATTGTATATATATGTATTACTTCTAATTGATAAGGAGCATTTAGAATCTAGCAGAACATTTTCCTTGTTTAAGAGGATTAGATGGGCCCTTTGCGATTGAAATAAATTTCCAATAGGAAATGTTTGTCCGTATTGCAAAAGATTTAGTATCACTGTAAAAGTCTTTATTCATATGAAATACAGTAAGTCAATAGAAGAAAGATTTTACCAACTTCAGAAAATGATTACCATAATTATTTTTTGTCATCCCAATTGATTTCATGTGACAGTGCTGCAGACAATGGCATTTCCTGGAATTATTTCTGTTTCTGATTTGTGTTAAGGTAAATCCTGTTCTTAGGGAAAAACTCTACTGAAAAATTTCAAGTGATTTATCTTGATTTCAATAATTTATTTCAGGGATCCTTTATATTTACTGTCACACTTATATCAGTAGTCTGAATGTGTCTCACTTTAGTCCTTTTTCACCTTTTGTGGGTTTCTTTGGTCCTGCCCCTTTCCACGTTTATATCTTTGTGTCATATGGTACAGTAACCTCTACTAACCCATCTAAGGAAGCCAGCAGAGTTCATAGCATGTGATCACGTCATCATTCAAATCTCCCTTTCTTATATTAAGCCCTTGAGGTTTGGGCATAATATTTATTTTTCAGTCCCTCAATTCTTCTCCAACCTATCCCCTGAACCTGCTCCAGGCTGCTATCAGCATATGTTGAATTCCAGAGTCCAGAAAGACAGAACCTAGCCAGGGAGAATTCCCATGTCTAATGTATGCAACAGGACTTCTGCACCCCTGCTTCACCTTTGTTTGCTAGGCACATCTAGCGGCTTGCAATGGAATTCTCAGGCTGTCCAATATGGGTGGCTATAGAGAACACACCTATACTCTTTAAAATCCTCAAAGGGAGTCCAAGCTCTGTGAATTTAATAGTGAGACTCTGCTGATCTGAGGTGCTGGAATGTAAAACAGAAAGCTGGGAAGGAGTGCTTTCTAAGTATAGTCAGAGAGCAGTAAAAGTGTCAAGAAAATGTGAACACTGATCCTGCTTTCATTTTAAAAGCACTGTTGGAAGTTCAGTTTTTTTTTTTAAGGAATCTTCCTTTAATAAGAAACACTTTTGCATTGAACAGAGTGAAACTGTTATCAAGGACAGAATTATGGAATGAAGATGACAGTGTCCTAAACACCTCAAATTTAAATTCTAGTCTTCACTTTTAAAATGATGAGCAAGAACATACTGTTAACTTTTTAAACAGATAAGACCTATTTCTAATTTTGCTGCTGAAACAACCCTGCTGTAAATGGATGTATGTTTTATTCCACTAAGGATTCTTTAATGTCAACAGCTGTGAAGGAAATATGAAAATCTGATGCTACCTTAGAATTTTTTCAGGTGTGTGTGTATGTATGAAAATTCTATAGCATACAAACCTGAGACTTAGATTGGTAGTAGTGAGGGGGAAAAACATTCTGATTTAATAACAGAGAACAACAAATAAGAAAATATTACATTTATTCTGTGTGAGACTCATGCCACGGTAAGCATCAAATAAACACTGTGTTTCATGTCCAAAGAAGATAACTTCTCTGAAACTCTAAATAGTTTGGGTATCTCTTACTGATAGACGTTTATCGTCTTAGAAAGCTCTAAGAATCTGTTCTGTTGCCTTCTGGTGTTTTCTTTGGCTTTGTTTATAAAGGAGGAAATCCACCTGTGCCAAATACTAGGCTGAAAAAAGTCACCTATATAAGAACCACTGAGAACATGAGAGTGCTTGATCTACCCAAAAACTTCATAAAGAAGCAGAAAATCAAACCAGCTCAAAACTCTTACTTTTGTAGGGGCTTTGCTTTCCCTTCACCTGCTAATTTTCTGCAAAGATGGAGCACTGAGGGATTTTTAAAAACATGCAGTGTAATAGTTGATCAAAAGTGATACAAATGTATTTTGGCTTCTTAATCTCACAGTGACTCTTCCTGATTAATTTAGTGGCCTTCTGTATGCTTTTTTTTTTTTTTTTCAGTGCTGAATACAGCCTAGAATATTATATTTTTACTTTAAAGACTGCTCTAACTATTCCTTAGTACTTTGTTAGATGTAATAATTGGGATCATGTTCCTGATGTGTCAGCCTTATAAAAAATTCCTGAGGCTTATTGCTTTCAGCAAAGATTTTCTAGGAGAGGGATAATGGGCTGGAATTTAGTTTGTCAACTGTTGGATGCTGCAGTATCTTAATTTTTACACGAATTTGGGATATACATAATTCTTGTGCTTGTATAGTCTTCAAGTTAGAGAATGGCAGCACAAAATTCGTTTACATGACTCTAAAAGCTCAAAATTTATTTTAGTTTGATTTTGTTTGTTGTTTTCAAGTGTTGCTGGAAGTGATTGTTATCCCATTTTTGGAAATTAGATGCACAAAAACACCGTGAGAGTAATAAGGCATTATTGTTATTTCCTAAATCTGCTGCATTTCACAGACTAAAAC
>JAYDZK010000202.1:21813694-21831783 GCA_034509185.1 Euphonia xanthogaster | reverse complement strand
GACTGTTGCAGAAAGGACATTCAACTCTTTTGTGATGAATAAAAATGTATTTAATAAGAAAAAATAAAGAAAATGCCGAAAAAGGCCTCTGCTTAAGTATGAACGACATAATTTGCCTTGAAAATACGGACATCAAATTAGTGCTAAAATGATAAATTGATATGTTTAAGGATAAACTATTGAAGATCCTCCCTGTTGAAGACATTTATTTCTCCCAGTAATTTTTTTCTCATAGTATTTCCTGGAATGAATTTAGCCTTTGTGGGTAGTAGAGGGAATATTATGGTTTCATACTTTAGTGCAGTAACGTTTACTACCTTTCTGAAGTGCTGTTCTTAAATCACCATGCATGCAAACAATTGTGCTGTAATAAAAGCTCTATCACAGTGCCTTATATAGTCTCAAATTTCATATTATGAATTATAAATATTTAGCTATTATGAATGATAAATGTTTAACCACCTATAGCTACTATATAAACATAGCAACATTTTTTCATATCGACAAAACAATTCTGCCTGTCTGAAGAATTATTGCTTGAGTTCTTGTGAGTGGGCTTGGACTAGTTTGCATCACCTATTCTTGCAATAATGTCCCTTCTCTTTACCTGTAGGCTTCTCTCTTATGTACTTTTAGACATCTGTGTTTAAATAGCTATAATGGGTCAGCCATGTTCCTTAATGGTAACAGAACTGTTAAATGTTTTCAGCCAGAAATATGCAAGAGACCTCCTCCTTAAAACACACTGTTAAACAATGTTGCCTGAAAGGTGAAAGTAGCTCAGCTGACCTTTGATTTAGATGAAGATGTGGAATGAAAAGACCCTGGAAGAAAATATCTGGGTTGGTCCTAAATGGATATAAAGTCAGTGTCTGTATTTCTAGAATCTTGATTTGAAAATAGTAAATTGTTGCATAAGAGAACTCCTTTTTATGGAGAATAAGTACTGAAATAACAAGTAGTTTTTGAAATATTTCTTGTTTTTGATCAAAACAATGCCAAGGAATGTCAATGAAATTAATATGCTATGTCATGTAGGAAAAAGGGGGGGTGCTTCATCCATGTCAGGATTTAGGAATGGTACTCCCCAATTTAGGGCTTCCACTGAGACTCTCCAAAGCATGCTGCCTCCTGCTTACTCCTTCCCCTCCTGCTGTGGCAGGCTGGAAAGAACCGGAGGCACAGAAGGTGAAAATCATGGGCTGAGGTTAGAACAGCTGACTGGAAACAAGGAGAGCAAATGATTCCCACGTGGTTGCTCAGCACCATCATTACCCCACTGCTCCCTTCCCGTGTCTGAAGGGGGTCTGCAGGCAACCTGGAGAGGGACCCTTCATCAGGAACTGCAGTGACAGCACAAGGAGTTGTGGATACAAATTGAAAAGGGGGAAATTTAGGTTAGATGGTAGGAAGAAATTATTTATTGTGAGGGTGGTGAGGCACTGGAACAAGTTGCCCAGGGAGGCTGCGGATATCCCAACACTGGAAGTGTTCAAGGCCAAGACGGATGTTGCCCTGAACAACCTGGTCCTAGTGGAAGGTGTCCCTGCCCATGGCAGAGGGGGTTGGGACTAGGTGACCTTTAAGGTCCATTCTAATCGCTAAACATTCTGTGATTCTGATTTTTCAGGAGAACTGGCAGGATTACTTTAATATAAAAAGGAAGCTCTGTGAGAATGTTTGGCCTGAAGGACTGAGTATTCACCTGCTGTGAACAGACAAACAGGTTTTCTGAAATGTTTGAGAAGTATTTTATGAAATAAATTTGCTCTTACAACTGCCCAACTCCAGCTCTGATAGACTGCTTTTCCGGAAAAGAAATAAACAGGGTTCTATCTCCATCTTCAACTACGCCTGCGAATTCAAGGCACGTGATGAAAATCATGCAGCTCCTGCTACCAGTACATTTGTCAGTGCTGGGTGTGATATAGTGACTCCAGGCGATCTTGAATCCTATGTAAAGTGATTCTATAATTTAAAAAGAATCTATTCTGCAATACCAGTTCTATGTGACAATTGCATAGGAAATCTATAATATTTTTCGTTCATTTTTGAACTTGTTATCTTATGCTGCAGGTAACTCAGGTAAACATATTCAAGGACTTTTTGCAATTTCAGAGGCATGCAGGTTTTCTGAGGTACAGTTTGTATACATAAAATATAATTCTTACTTTCCTGGACACACTGTCAGTCTTCTTTTTTCCCCCGTAGCTGTTTAATTTTATGAGGATTTCTAATATTTTGGGACCACTTAAAAGGTGTGGTGTTTAATTTTCTTTCTATTAAGAACTATGTTTTTATAGATAGTAAAGGTCCCCAGAGTGTCAATAATCCACTCATTATACACCAAAGTGAAACTTAAACTGTTAATTTTCTTCCATATAAACCAGAGTTGTCTTTCACAATTTTTAATTTCCTTCCACTTTTATGTAGCAGTCCCATTAAATTCATAAAAGTGTGACTAGATATTTTGCCCTAAGGTAAAGTGTAGCTCTAGATTTTTTTTTTTTTCCACTTTGAAAAATATTACAGAGCTTGAAAATAAAACAACCCTCACAGAAACAAACAAGAAAGAAGACCTGAAGAGTACTGTTGACTTTGACAATAATTTCTAATCGGGTCAGTTTGAGAAAATTCATTTCATGTTTTCTCAAATTGTCTGAGAGTCTTCAAATGCCACATCTGACAAAAGCAGAATATGTCAGGAAGTTACTCAGATTATTTTGATCAAGAAATTTACATAACAGAAGACTCTGCAAACTTAATCAACCTGGTCTAATAATAGAATGGAAAATGTTTTAAAGAAGTTTTAAAATGATAGGTGATGGTGATTGTCCCTTTGCCATACCAACTGTCTTTTCACTTCTTTCACAAAAAATAACTTGTATGCCTTTTTTTCACTGGGTCTAGTAGTCTCAGTCACATGTGAAAAATGAACATTCAAATGAGAGAACTACACTCAGATCATGCTGTATCAAGTCTTCACCTCTACTGAGAACAGCACAGACAAAGCTTAGTTGAGACCTGGTCACATTGCTTAGGAATAACTGCCTAGACAGAAGCAAAGCTTGCTGAAGTGAAGTTTCTGGTTCCCCTAATCTCCAAGCACAAATTATAGAAGTAGTTGTAGTCCTTTCCCACTTGTTATGGTGTTCAGTCTCTTCCAGTGGTTTCTCATCTGTATGAAAGGACAGATGGCTGTAGCAGTGCTTCCAGGAAACCTCTTCAGTTTCTCTCAACTGTCTTGTTTCACTTCTTCCTTTCTCCTTTATCTTTCTTTTTAGTCCTCTTTTTATTTTCCACCTGCCCAGAAGATTCAAGTCTTGAATAAGAAATGGAATATGCTGTATTTTAAATTGTTGACTGTTCTGTGGTTCTGACATTGAAATTTAAGAGAATGACTGCTGGACACAGGTCCTTTCTTAGGTCTGAGAGAAGCATCAAATTTAAATGCAGAATACAATGCATGGACCATTGCTTTGGATGTAATTGTGCATCAGATCATCCCCAAAATAAGATAGCTGTCTCCTGTCATTAAGATAATTTTGGCAAGAAGAAGAGACAGAAAAAATGGGTATGAGTATTATTTACTAGAGAAAAAGAAGACAGATAAGTTAAAGGAGGAAGGTGAAAGTTATGTCCTAACAGAACCTCCTCTATGAATCTTCGGGTTTTGGTATACAATAAAGCAATGAATTTTACTTTCTAGCTTCCTTTTTGGAAGGTAATTGATATACAAAGATCTCCCCCGTGAATTATTGGATGTTTTTTATGTTTTATGGATTACTTGAATTTGTTTTGTGGAATTTGATTTTTGTCTCCTTAGCTATAAGTTAGCACAACATTTAGTCAACTACTTTTCAGGAAACGAAAGAGTCAAATGTCAGTTTTCCAAGTGTTTATCATGAGATTTTGGAAGCATAATAGCAGATCCACATTTCTAACTCAATCAAAATTAATTTCAGTTGGTACTTTCCAGACTTTGGGGAATTTACATTTCATGATGAGTTTATTTAATCTGGGTAACATTTGAATGCTAGGAGGCATCATTCTGATATGATTTTTCTGCCGGTGTCAACCAAAATGATTAATGATTTATTGTATAAATGTCTTGATAGGATAGTACGCTACAACTGGTCTTACATGGTTTCTGTTTTGTAGTAAATAAAATGAATCAATTGCAATTGACAGTTTAGAAAAAACAATTCTTGGTGCGATAAATTTTTTGAATAAATGGCTATTTATGTGGGTCTCATATGTATTCTTCCTGAAGAAAATATGGTCATTTAAGAGCATCTAGCTGTGTGTTCCAGTTTGTTTGAGACTGACTTTGGATGGTGACTAGGTCGATGGAATAAGTTGTGGTTTTAGATTTTCTGTATGTGACAATTTTGAAGCTGACACCCTAGATGTTCATCACAGTATCTATGAAAGTTATAATGGTATGGGCATATATCAGTCTGAGAGAAGTATAATGAGGCAAATCAGTGATAAAATACAGGCTTATGGTGTAAATGTTGGAAATGTGTCCCACAGGCTTAGCAAAGGTTTGGTGATCCAGCTGTTTTAAATATCTTTGTCATGTTAGTATATTTTGGGATTGTGTCAGTATATTACGTTTTGAGTAGTAGGACTTAATTCTTAAAGGATTATTGTGGGTTAAGTAGAAACCTGTGTATCTGGACTTAACTGTGAACATTTTGTCTTGTACTCATGAGCGCTCCTTTCCTTTCAAGAAGTACTGAAATAATCAGAAAGGCTTTGTTTTTACCCTCCTCTTCACCTTATATTCAAATCTTAAAATTAGTGTAGAAAAAGTAATTGGTATTGAACAGCCTGTAGGTTCTAAGGAATTGGCAGGTATGACATAAGTTTGAGGCATAAAGAGACCATAGTCTTTGAAAAATACATCCTTTTAGTCATGTAATGAATGCAATTGTTGGCAGATTTCGACAGCAGCAAGTTAAATAGCTATGGCCTTTCTAATAGTGTCACTGTAGCCAAAAGGTTTTAAGGGAATATGAGACAATTTGATCAATGAAAAGGTCATAGAAGAGGTGCATTGGGTGGAAAATTTTAGGCTTATTTTTTTTTTTGTATCGCTTGGATGAAAATTAACACATAATTTTAGAGATTGACTTGAGTGGTAAGAGTGCTTTGAAGTTAAATATGCTGTAATTGCTTCTTACTGGTGTAATTTTGATTTATTATACCCATTAAGGAAATATTCTTGTTCTTCTGTTCTTTATATGCTTTTTGTACCACTGGTATGGGAACCAGAGGTTGAGACAGTTCAAAATTTGAGTGAAAGCACTATTGGCAAATGCCCCATTTTGAATGTGTTGCTATGAATTTTAAGACTTAAAAGTGAAACGATATTTCTTTGAGTGCTTTAAATACAGTACCTACTGAGTTGCCTGTCCTTTGCTAGAACTAATCTCTTCCTTGGGATAAGGTCACACCTGGAATCATTAATTCAGGAAGATCTAGAAGAATCTCAGTGACAGTGTGTGCTAAATATTGAATTTTGCTTAGGATAGGAAGGATTGAAATAGAGAAAAATATATGCTTAAATAACATGAGGAAATTGAGCTGTCTTTGTGCAGCTTGCTTTAAAAAAACCCAGTTTTTTATAGTTTGACAAGAAATAACGTTGACATTCAGATCTTCTCATTTCAGTGTGAGTAGTAATTTTCAATAATTTCATTTTTTTAGGTATCATTCCCCATATTTGAGTGCACTGTTGCAAGTGAATATCTGTATATAAGCTGAGGAGTGCAAAGTTGCTGTGGTGGGCATCTTTGGAAAGTGAATGAATCAGGTCGGTTTCAAATTTCAGAGCACCCCTTCTCTTGGCTGATGCTCATTAGCCATACAAGTTGTGCTAATGGTTAGCTCTTGATCACTATCAGTCATTATCACTAAGGAATATTCCAGCAGATGGTCCTTAATGAGCATCCCACACGAGCTGTGCGGGTCCAGCCCCACCAGTGGGTGCTGGGTCCTTAGTGCTGGTGGGTGTGGTTTGCACTGGCTTCAGCTGATGGGGCTGAAAGTAGCAGAGGGGAGAGTTCTCTGCCTCTGCTGAATGAGGTTCACAAGGTACCCAACAGAATTCCACAGAAACAGGATTTATTTGAAATGGTGTATTCAGAAAATGAATGGCTGGTTAGCTGAAAACATGGAATAATGAAAAAGGTGCTTTGTCTTTCCAAAAATATCACAATGCGGTGTCAAACTTTCCACTTAGGTATAGCTAATGCAAGCTCGAATTCTGGGAAGAAAAATAACTATCCACTCAGAGGAGTAAGAAGAGATGGTATTTAGAGTTTTGACTTCTGGTCTTTCTTCAGATATTCAAGGCTCTAAATGTAAAGGTTGGCATGACACTGTTTCCTGCTTTTCTTTGTTGTATGCACTGAATGCTTGAGTTATCCAACACTTTTTCTTTCAGAGAAACAGATTTTAGATTACTGGCATCTTCTTTATAGCAAGAAAAGGTTTGCTTTTTGTTGTTTTATTCACTTTTTTCTTGTTCTTGTTGTTTTTTAACCTAAAAATCAGGCACCAGATTAAAGTTGGGATTTTTCAGCCATGAAATCAAGTTTTCTAAAAGTAAGCCTTATTTTCTGAAAATTTACAATCTTAGAATAAAAATTTACAATTTTGATATTTTCTCATCTTCTGTTGTTCATCATTTAAAATGATAAGGAAATTATTTAAAATTTTCAGTAGTCAAATGTGCATAAAATTACTTTGTAGCATGAGAATACACTTATAAATAAGAAAGCAGTACATTAGCAATTACCAATTTGTTTCTACACAAGTATATAAATGCATTTTATACAACAAATTGGCACAGGAAGTAATGTGGTATCAGTTCTCATCTAAGGTCAGGACACACCAATTCCCTCCTAGGCTTGAACAAATATTACAGGAATGAGGGCTCTCGTAAAATGGTATGCTTTGAAATAGATTTCATTAAGGGTTTCTAGTGAAAATTTATTTTTTTCCTTGATGCCTATGTCTTTCCTCACACTAGTAATGGATAGCTTATTTGCATATAAATAGATTTCACTGTTTGCTGAGGCAGAGACCTAATACATTTCCCTTTTTTTTCATGGCTATTGCTAAATAAGGTAAGATATTGCAGTGATCAGCAGCCATGAATTGTAATAATTTTCTTGGTCAAAACTCCTTACAGTGCTCCACTTTTGTGAGGACCTCAGAGTTTAGATACCACTTACATTGCCAAAACCATGATACGTCTGTTGCTTCTGTAAAGGTGATTTTCATGCTGTCTCAAACATTTACTGATAAATGCCAGAACTGGATACGTGTTCTTAATTAACACCTTGATGTGTTTTCTTGCCATTTCTAATCTAGTAGTATGTGGTATTTTTATCAGGGAAGCATCACACTGTGAGTGAATATATTGTAGTTGGTTCTTTTTTCTGGATTGTAGTGATCTCATAGTTTTAATCAGTTTTGTTTAATCCGTTTTGTTTAAACTAGAGAGTTGTGTTAAACAGAAACCTTTCATGGTACCATTCTGATACACATCAAAATTAATACATTTTAGTTATACTCCATTAAGGATGTATGAAATCAGAGGTAACTCTAAGACTGGCTTTTATTTACTGAAAATAATGGTCAAGTAAGACTTAATTAAATCCATTCTCAAATTCTAAAAATCCCTTTCAAAATATACAAGGCTGTGTCCCAGATTCAGATGTATCTTCCAGAAAGTTAGAGTGGAAGAAACTATTTTGTACCATGGTATAACCCCAGACCTACATGTAAGATTAAGCTCCATGTTTATTATTCTATGCCACTACTTGTTCAGTAGCTGCTACTTGAAAATGCTGCCTTTAAATGAAGTTCTGGCTGTACAGTTCTTTAAAAGACTCTAAGAGAAAGATAAAATGAGTGACTCAACAAAACTACTCAATGCTTCTTGGACAAATAGCTTCCTGAGCATGCAAATGTTTTAATTTTCGGTGTCATCTACCTCTTACCAAGAAAAATCAATGAGTTCTGTATGTGTGTGTACATTCATAATGTAACCATGAAGGTGCTTTTAGTAGTTTTAACCTGTGTGCCTGGAAGTTATTTTGCCAGCAGAGGTCACTCAGGGTAAAGTGAACAATTGCTTCATCTTTTAAGGAAGACAGAAACTTCATTAGGAACCATGAGATGCATACTGAAAAGCACACGTCTTCAAAAGCACTGAGGCCACCTACACTTGCTGTTCCTTTCCTTCACATTTTTGTTGCTTCCTATACTGAGAATTAAAGATCAAGCACATCAAAATCTTGTAGTCTTATAGTGATGGATCTGGGAACATAGTGAAATGTTGGGCTTGTGTTGGTTTATAAAGCTTTTTACTAAGCTTTATCAACCAACACAATAAATATGCAAACTTTATTTCATGTATTACCTTACCACAAAGAGGTAGCTTTATGTGGGTTATCCTAGTTTTTGAACAAAGTCTGATCAATCACTATTAACAGTTTTGTTAAAGGCCAGTAAGTAGTAATGGTTACCTGGAATTTATCATATCCCATGCTTTATTTCCCCCTCCTCCTGATGACTAAATTCTGCTCTCATACCAGATTTTCTTATTGTATATGTTTAATGATAGCCAACAATTTTAGGTAAAATGTATTTTAAAATAGATTTCATTCCTGTTACTTGTTTTGAGGCAGTTTTTTGAGAAGGAGGGTCTATTCCCCATGTAATATGAATACATTGAGTCGAGCAGTGAGGCTGAGAATGCAATGTAGCCTGCTGTGACAAAAGGGTACATGGCAGGACCTGTTTTTATTTGATAATGATGAGCAAGCAGAAAATGCCTATTGTGCTGTCAGAGCTCAGGGACTCAGATATTTTTGAAAGGAATGAAAGTAGTTGAAAGGTGATAAAAGTAGAAACTGATGTTGCTGTTGCATTCACTTTTCTAAATAGAATTTCCTTTAAAGACCTCATCAAAACAAAAATGAAGAATCAGAGTTGTAACATATTGCAGTTGTCATGAATGCTTTAAATATGGCATGTGTTTCCTGGACACTAATCAGAAAATGTGTCCAGTTCTCTCAGGCCACCAACAAAATCCCCATTATCACCTATCTTAAAAAGAAAAGTGTAGTTTTTTTTTAATATAACAATATGACTAGTTATATGATTTTTAAGTTGTTTTGAAGGGGTTTCTCAAACCATCTATCATCAGAATATTGTATGGTCTCTAGGTGAAATATAAGAAAAATTATTTTAGTGTTATTAATGCTACTTTTTGTGTCCTCTTTTATTTAAATGCCAATGCTTGTAGACTAAAATCTATGCCACTCCTTTGGGACATTCACAGGAGTCCACAGATTTTTAAGCTCATACACAGTTGAGTTGAAAATTAAGGAAGTAAGGAATAAAACTAATAAGCTTTTATCTATGGGTCTTCTTTGTCTATAATTTGAGTCTTTACCCAATGTAAACAACTTCTGAAAGTTAAAGGAAGCATCTGGTATTAAGAGTTATTTTCTATTTCATTTAAACTTTAAGCAATAGCCATAGGAGGTCTGTGAAAGAGCTTGCTGCAGGTGAAACAACTTTTCCTTTTTTGTCCTATTTCCATTTTTGCTTGGATGTCTTGGTTACTGTGTTCAAAATTTTTAAAGTTCCAACCAATTATAAAGGATTAAATATTAAGAATCAAAACAGTAGGTCTTTGTACTCCTCTGTATCTGGTATTCAAAGAAACAGAGTGGTGTAGTTTTCAAGCAGTTCAGTGGGAAATATTTGATTTAATTTGTACTTGTGAATAGATGAATGCAAATATATGCATGTATCAACAACGGTTTAGGTACTCCAGAGAAGAGTGAAAAGAATTGGAAGTTGGACTGTGAATGGGCTAGGATTGTATTCAGAAATATAATACTCTGGTTACTAGTAAACCTACATCTTTTGCATTTTTAAGTAGATGATAGTAAGAATGTTTCTGGTTTTTACTATAGAAACAACTTATTTTCTTTTATATGTGACTCTATATCCTTTCTTTTTTTTATCTTTCTTCTTGGTGAACATAAAAATAATTTACATTAAACATGCAAAACAGTAACAGTTTCAGTCAGACTAGGTCCATAAAACTATTTTCATTGTTGCATATGTTTTATTGTATCTAGCTACACTTCCACACACTGAAAGAACTAACTCTATAAGATGCTTTTACATGCTCCAGACCCTAAAATTAAAACAAGGAAGTATTTTATTTTCTTTAAGTGTTTTCTGCCAGAAATTCAAGAGCCTCTTAGATTTATAAGTCTGGTTTTTATTTTTCTCTCCTTTCATACTTTGGATACAGAGGGACTGTAAGGTCACCCCTAACTGTTCCAGTGCTTAAGTAGTCAATGAACTTAACTGGTTTACAGAAAGAGTTTTGCTGTTAAGTGGATATCCTCCTTCAGCTTCTGGAATCTTTCTTCCACTGCTTGCAAAACCTTACTGTGAGGAGAAATGATCTTGCTACTATGTTTCTAGAAAAGAGGGTATAAACCCCCCTTCCTACTGATGTTTAGAAGCCTATACCATAAAAATGCATTTTTATTTCTACCTTTCCCCAGTATTTTTGTCTGCGTTCATCTAGAATTTAAGCATGCCTCTCCTGTGCATTTATAATTATGACATAATTGGAATAACCAGAGACCATACATTTATCTATTTACTTTCACAGCCTAAGCAGAGAATTATGAAGGATGTGCTTTGCAGCATGTTTAGAGGTTTGACAAGTCAAGGCTTTAGTGAAAAACAGTTCTTCAGCATCTTGTTCTTTTTGTATGCCTCAGATCTTCCTAACCTTGGACATTATCTCCTAAGCTACAGAAGGATCCCTTAGATGAGCGTAAAAAGCTTTAACCTTGAAACAAAGAAGATTACTAGTGTAGTCACAAATTACAGAACTATCCTTTGTAAAACAGAGCAGCTCATTTACAGCCCTCAGCTTCTCATTCTTAGAAATTCTTAAAAAAATTAACCTTGACACAAGAATCATGCAAATAATTGTTGTTGCATCCTTGCCCACATGGGGAAAGAAAACTTGCATTCATTTTCTGCATAACATACCTACCCATATTCATGGGGAGATAAAAGTTGCCCAGCCTTCATCTTTTCCCAGAGCATCTCCTAGTCTCACAGGTGTGGGAGAGGTGGGGACTCTCTTTGCTGGTGTGTTGGACCCTACATCGAGCCCTCTCAGAAGGGGAGACTTGATAAAAACCAGAGGGAGAGAATGCTGGAGTAGAAGATAATTTTGCTATATACATCTTTAAAGAAAGGATTTGTAGCACTGAGTGCAGCAAGAACTTTCCAAATTACACATTGGAAAAGATGCTGGTCATGTGTGCAGTTGTAGGGTCTAAGGCAGCCTCTGAGAAGAGAGGGTGTTGTCTTAGATGACACGAGTTCTGTCGCCGTTATAGTGCAAGGATTTCATATCCCCAGAGCTTCACACCTCCTCGAGGTTTCTTGCTGACAGCTCCTCTAGGCAGTTCCTGCTCCTTCAGCAGTTATCTGACTCCTCTTACTCCAAATCCCCTCAATCCACTCTTTTATACCACTTGTTCTTATTGGCTACAGGTAAGATCAGGCCTGCTTCTAATCTTGAGTAATTGGTTCAGCTGCAGCTTATTGGGGGATAAGATTACCTTCTATACCACCTTCATTTACCCATACTGTATCCCCCTACAAGAGGGTCAGCCCAAATTCCTCATACTTAATTAACTGAAGCATTAATACATTAATATTAATAATGATATTAATACAATTAATATCATTATTGTTCAGTAACGTTTTTTGAACAAATTATCTACCTAGTTGAAGGGATGATTGTAGCCCCAACTATGTCCCAAAAAAAAAGGTTTCAGGTTGGAATATTTAAAATGATTTTTGTGCTTAATTTTCCTGGTAACATGTTGAGATATTTCCTTTTTTTTTTTTTTTTGGCAAAGACTTTAGAGAGGTTTGATATTCATTTTACTAATAATATTCAACAGTTTTTCCTGTAATACTTTTTTATAGTCCTGAAAATATTATTGTAGTTTTCTTATCATAAAGAAAAATTAGATCACGCTAGCTCAGTAAGGTTCTCTATATGTTCCTATGCAACATTCTACTTTACTTCTTCATGTTTTATTAAAATATAGATTAGTTAGTAATAAGTCTTTGTTATTTTGAATCTTGTTTTTATCCAATACATCACTGACAGAAGTATTAGAAGTATAAACCTCCTGCCTGTTTGATATGAATATATTATCTCCATTATGCATTCATTTTCACATTTCTTGCTGCTGCATCAGAGTTTGGGGAAAGGAAGATGAGAATATATCCAAAACACCACTTTTCTAAACTCCCCTATGAAATTGCACTTGACTGAATGTCCTCTAATACATTTTTTTATGCCTCAGAATTCATTCAAAGCAGATTTTGGTGTAAAAAGTATTTGTATAAAATGTTGTAAAAGTAGCTACCAGTAATGTAATTGAACAAGTGAAGAATATGTGGAAAACAAATTCTGGTCTCTTTGCAAAGAAAAATTCATACTTCTGAGCTAGTCTGTATTTTAAATCTCTTATTTGCAAAAGTAATAATTCTCCAGACCTCTTCTAATGTATTAGAATGCTCAGTGTGTGAAATGAGAAACACAGATTCTAATTTGAAATTACCCATTCCTTATGTTCTCTGCTTTTTTTTTTTTTGCCTCGTAGCGTGGGTTGACATTTCATGGAGAGTCAGCTACCATAGGGCTGGAAATTGTAGAATTACAAGGATCACCCACTTCTCTGATTTTTTCCATTACATACCAATCGTAATGCAGACATATTTTTCATAGGTATTTAATTTCTAATGAGGAGTTTTTATTCTTCATTGACCTGTGATTAAAGTGTGGCATTTTCATAAATAAATGTAAGATACTTTTGACATAATTCAGCTCAGAAGTTATGCTTGATAAGCTATGCAAGTCTTTGACCTGTGTCATGTGAGTCACAACATAATTTAGAACATATTTTATGATAAAAAACTGTGTAGTACAGGAAATGCTTAATGTTTTTAAACAGGTATAATATAGGAATAGAAAAAAATGATTATGTCAGGTAACATGTCAAATTCTGTCTTTTAAAATTATTCAAACAATGGGAGAAGTTTAAAAATAATAAAGTTAATGCCCAAAGTAGGCAATTAAAATGATTTTATAGTATTAAAACTTATATGCAGGCTTTGGAAAAGGTGGTTTGTTCTTGGGTTTTGTGTGGTTTTTTGTTTGTTTTAGGTTTGTAAAGTAAGGTCAAGACAAATTATAAGAGCAGAATACTTGTCATGTACCAAAACATGGATGAATGATATTCAAAACTAGTTCACTAGAAAATGTGTTCATGTTCTACGGACCTAAGCACATCTTGATCATGTGATGGTCTGTATTTTTCTTTCTATTTAGATTAACCATGATCCTGACACACACAGTTCCTAAAAAATGGGATTCTGATCCTTTTCTAATAGACTTCATTTTCAAACATAACTCTGCATGCAGTCATTTCCTGGCACTGTCTACGAAAAACAGTCACTTAATTTTTATGCCAGCAGTGCCTGGGAGCCCTGACCAAGGCTCTGTTGTGCAAGTTGCTCTACAAATACACAAGGTAAAGATCGCTGAGAAGATAAGTGTAACATGCCTGGGCTTGGGTGTAGATCTGAGAGTAAAATGGAAAATAAATTCACAGTGAAATTCCAGACTGATCCTGACAAATTGACAATTATAAAGGGACGATTTCCTATCTAGTCGTCCTTGTGTAGTCATCTCCTACTTTTATGGGAAAATTAATCATGAAGCTTCTGTCCTTCATTAACTACACAGTGTAAGAAAAAAATACCAATTCCACATTAAAGATAGAAACAGTCGCTTGGTAACGTAGCATGAAGTGGTTTGCAATTATGCAAAGCAACATAGTATTTGAATTAGAAAAGGTTGGTATGACTCAAAATTTTTTCAGGTGTTATCATAAGCATATTTAATATTTCTCAGAAGCTGAAAGGCAGCAGAGTACCTGCAATAAAGTAGATCTGAAGAGAAAAAGGGCCTGTGAAAAGGGCTGTTGTTCAGTGACCAGACAAGGAGAAATTATGATATATTTGTAACTTCACTGACACACTCTTTGCTCACTATAACTCAGGCACACTATAACTGCTATAGTTCAGGCACACTATAACTGCTCCTTTGCTTGTGGGTTAAATAATAAGCAGATGATCTGTGATTCCAATGGACATTTAAGGCTTTTTAGTGTGGCTTCACATGTATATTTTTTTGTATGTGTTCACCAGTGCTTGGTCTTGAAAGTCACGCTTACCTTGGTACCCTTTTCCTTTCCCAGTTTGTGCTTTCTCTCTGCAGGGCTTTGCATCGTCCCGTGTATCCACAGACTCAGGTTCTTGCTGGTTTTGTGCAAGTGGCTCTTAAGACAGACTGGCAGTCATGACAGTCAGTGTAGCACCTCCTTAACTGAGGACTGCTCAGTTAATTTAAGAGGGAAAACTCGTGTAAACTGCTAAGAAGCAGAATGTTTCTGTTTCTTTAAGGAAATTTGTTTACGTGGTGCAGCAATAAGCATCTAGGGGATGATTTGTAGGGTAAATGACTGTTTCAGTGCTGAAGGGGGTGATCCATTTAATGTCTTTGATCATGCTGGGTTCCAGGCAGGACAAGCATTTTGTGTGTTCCAGCGTTTTCCTAGTATATAATGGATAAATATTATTTTTCAGATACTCAATGGTTTTCTGCTGATGGAAAAGAGCATAATCAGGAAAACACAAATTTTCATTTCCTTTGAAAAGTGCTGGACAGAATGTAATGAGTGGCTTTTGAACTCAAATTAATCCTGCAGTGCTGCTAACTTCAGCAAAGCTATATTTTATTCAAACTGTATGCCTGATGTTTGTGTTTTAAACTTCTTTGAAGATAGCAAAAAAAACCTGATTTGCTTCTGATTTTAGTTTTAAACTTCTTTGAAGGTAGCAAAAAAAACTGATTTAGCTTCTGATTGATGCTCCCCTTGCTGTGTAAAAATAAATGGTTACAGAACGCACACATATTTCAACAATTTTTAATCACAATTTGTAAGCATTTCATCTTTCATTAGAAATAGCTTTCATAACTTTTTATGGCAATTTAAATGAAGTAGTTCCTATGTCTAAGTTACTGAATGATTTGCCTTAGCATGTTCATGTTATTTACCAGTCTAGTGAAGTTCATCAAGATATTCTGCTTGATTCTTCTGCACTGATTGGTCAGCATCACTGACTTTAAGGAAATGTGATGGTGTGTTGTAGTGTAAACCAAAACCAGTCATCTTTCTTTCTCTGTTTTGTAATTTGTTTCAGATACTATAGACAATTACTGAGGTGACAGCTGTAGTAATTGCAATACAGATGCAAAAGAACATAATGAATAAAGCAGAATTCAAGTTCCTTCTTGAAATTTGGTCAATAATTTCATAATCTTTCCCCTTGTAATTTTAAAGGTCCATAATCTGAAGCAGAGGAACATAGTAAGAATATTGGAATAGGAGGATTTTCTTTTCTGAATGTTTTAAAGGTGGCCTTGTCACAAGAAGGTGATACTGTTTTATGAAAGTAGGCAAATAAAGTAGAGGTATCTATTTTTAAAAGAAGGAACAAGGGGCAGTTCCCCTTGGAACTTTGGTATCATTTTTGTTGACCTGAGGGAAGAATATATTTATCATAATTATGCCCCATAGAAACCATTAATGCTCTTTCCACTAATCAGAGGACTCTTAAAATTTACAGCAGCATTCATAACATTTAGGGTGCTAACCAGCAACAGTAATTCAATCACTTTGCATGTGTTTCTATTTTGAGAACAAAGAGTGCTTTCCTTTTATTTAAGGCGGCGGCAGCAGGGGGAAGTTGGTGTGAGCTTTCCCTCCTTTACGGGAAGAATAATTGACTAAGTTTACAGGAGGTTGAGAGTTTGCCTTAATGAAAGTACCATAGTTAGAATTTCCCCTTGATTTGATAGTGTACACAAGATTTTTATCCTGCTCGAAGAAATGTATGTGTTTGTATAGTGTCCTTAATGAATAAATTTGTGTTCATTAATCGCTTCTGAAAGAAAACATACTTAAAGGTGTTTCGATTTTTCAAGCTGCGTTTAAAGAAAGCAACCAGAAATACCCCAAGCAAAATAGCAAAACTGTATTGTGTGCACTCTTTTTCCATCATTAATATTTCACATGATATTTGTAAATAACACAATTGAACATGCTTGACAGGCCTGAACTTAATTTTTCCAGTGATGCTTACCATTGGGCTAGCCTTTAGTACCAGCTCATAAGAACATTTCTGGAGAGCAATCATTTTCCTTCCAAATGCATGCAATTTGATTAAATAGTGAGGTATATTAAATCTGATTCTAGTGCATTATTTTAATCTCATTGGAGCCATAAACTGTGTGGTTTATCTCTCTCAGTAATGTGCTATAGTTCTTCTTCAGGCTGAATCAGAAGGGGACAGAAAACTTATCTATAATATATTTTTCTGCAGCACTTGGGTGAAAGGCTTCAGTTCAAGTTTGAAGGCCTGCATAATGGCATTACAAAGTTATCTGCAGCTATCAGAAAGTATAGTTTGAAAACTTTTATTTCCATGACAGATAAACTGCTTGAACTGGTGGCGTTTTATATTTTGTACTGCTGCAGTGAAGGTCTGTGATTTTTTTTTTTTTTTTTGCCTTTTTATGGAAATTATGTAATTGTGCTGCTATGGACCATTGATTTTTGACTTCGAATTATTTTCAGTAAGGATTATAACAATATAACTGATGATCTTGCTCTGTATCCAGACTTTAAATATGAGTATATAGGATGGTTGCTTAGAGTGAGGAAAATAAGACTGGCAGATCATACAGACCACCTGAGAGTCCATGTGTTGTGCTGTTCATGAAACTGAAATTTTAATGAACTTTTGCTAATATCTGCACTTTCATAAGCCCTCTAAGAATAGTTGTGCTGGGTTAGGCCAAAGGTTTGTAGCTCAGAACCCCATATCCAGCAGTAGTTAAAAGCAGGTAATCTAAGGAAGCATGCAAAACTGGGTCAAGTAAAGAGCACTACTTGTATCAGTCTCCCAATCTCTCTAATAATTTACATCTTAAGGAGATTCAACATCTATTTCTATGTATTTTTTCTCCTAGCTTGGGCTTCTTGCTTTAGAACCCGTGTGAACTTCTTGCAGCTACAGCAGTCTGGCAGAAGGGGATGAAAAGTCCTTTCTTTAATAGCCTTCAAATTCCTTAGCTCCAGTTGCTGCTCCTCAGGCCCTTTGTTGGAAGAAGCAATTGGCTTCCTTACCCAGTCTCTGCATATATAACTCTACTCTAGCAGTGGCCCCAGTTGGTTATTTCCCCCTTATTCCTTTCCTTCCTTCCTTTTCCCTCTACATGGAGAAGAGTCCTAGAATGTTCAGTGATGGTTGTTGCATACCTCGGGTCAGCCTTGCTGCCTTTCTCTGAAATTCTTCTGGTTTTGTGCGTCAGTAGTGCTGAAAAATTGGAAATAGAGCAGTCCAGAATTTCTCCTGCAGAGTGTGGTCATAAATTTTATCTAGTGTTTTAGGCCACGTGCTGTTGGCAAGTTGTGCTTGGAAATTTTTCTGGACATCTGTCTCTACAGCCCTAACCACTTCCAGCACTAGCTTCAGACAATTGTGTGTAAATTTCAGGGTTGAGAGGATCACAGCAAGACTTTCGTAGATCTGCTACTGCAACAGCAGGGGGAGGCCTGCTTTGTGAATTGGTGCTTTTTCCATGTGTGGTATTGGGACATGCAGGTGTTGCTTTTGGTGAGGTGATAAGGAAACCTTTATAAAAAATTCACTTGGTTTCTAATCCAGAATATAACAATATAGAAGAGGGACAGTGTCATCAGGGTTCTGGAGAGATGTTTGCAGAGTACAGTTGAGAGGGTTTTTTTTTTTTTATTTTGGAATACTTAATTATAGCATTTTCCCACTATTTTTTTTTTTTTTTTTGTGGA
>JAYDZK010000202.1:21761565-21813594 GCA_034509185.1 Euphonia xanthogaster | reverse complement strand
TGAAAGGGGGGGGTGGGGGGGTTTTTTTTTTTTTTTTTTTTTTTTTTTTTTTCTGATTTTGGAATACTTAATTATAGCATTTTCCCACTATATTTTTTTTTTTTTTTGTGGAAAAAGCACTGCCTGAAACAATCCTGGGGGATTACTCTGCTGAAATAATGCTGTAACTTATAAATGGAACAAAATCAACCACAGTAGTATTATAATCAAATCATCATTTGTTGTTTTCTGTAATTAAAATGGTCTCATAACTATAGCTGGTTCTGCATCATCTCCTAAGAAAACAGTAGAGTTATTAAAAAACAATAAAAGCCTTGTCACTTTGTCCAATAATTTAACACATTGAACTATTTATGTTTTAAACTATCTTGGTAGAAAATCCCATTCTTCAGATCCTTTTTTTTTTTTTAAGTAACCTCTAGTGACTAGGTGTTTAGAATACATTCCTAGTCCAAATGAAAAGCATTACTTTGGCAAATAGGTGGCTCCCCCTGGATTTGTCGCGGGGTGGTTATACAATAAAATAATAAATATGCTGTCTTTATCATTAATTATTGAACCTTGTTTTTTTTTTTTTTCTCTTGTTGTAGTAAGTCTTTGCATATACAATTCTAAGAGGAAATCATCAGTCTGCTGCATATTAAATTTCCAGATGCTATAATACTATTTCATATAGTATAGTCTTTGACTTTCTGATGTTTTGTATTGTCAGAACTGCTGCGATGATCTACTCATTTCTTTTGGCTGGTCTTGTATCTGGAGAGTACCAAACATGAGCATTAGTAAGAATCCTTGTATGAATGTTTTGAGGGCCCTCAAAAATTAATAAAGACTGGTAATAATTCTGAGCATTTTTTGTCAGTGTTAGGGGGTTATATCAAGTCCATCAATGCTAACACTTACCCCTGTACTGGTTTTCCTAGTAATCTTGTGAAAAGATTCAAATCTCATTATATTATCTAATGATCTCATTAAAAGATCTAGATAAGAGTGTCCACTGGTTCTCCTACGTCCATGATTTGGCATCCTCAAAATATTCTAGTAGTAAAACCAGCACCTGATACAATTGGAGGACTTATGTTACTTTGTCCCAGTTTTATTCTTTTTCTCTGTGAATTTTTAAACTGTTTTAACCTTGATGACCCAGGATATCTAATGCTGAAGTAGCAGCAGTTACAGTCTCCAATTCTCAGGTTATTTTCAGTGCCTTAAAAAACCCAAAACAAAACAAGAAAGCCTGAAGGAAAGAGATCCATCTATTTCTCTGGTAGAATGAGGGACTAGAAGCAAAACCTTTTATTTTAGAATAATTTTTGCACTTGCACACTAATCAGACATGTTGTTTTATGACAGCATATCCTATGCATTCAAGTGAGGGCAGCAAGACAAGCAAATGAAAAACAGCTTGAAGGAAAGCATTTAGCTGTCAGTAAATCTGTGCTTTAGTACTTTATTTGGCTGAATGTATAGCACAAATTTTCCATGTTTTGCATGTTCTTTGCATGTTAACGAGGTCATGCATAGGCATGAAAGGACATTAGGGAATATAGTAAGAGTGGAAGGGAGATATCTGACTCTTACAGAGGTCCATAAGAAAGTTCCTACGGATTTCAAAAGGAGTGATGTATTTCCATTTCCATACATCAATCATTCCTTCCAAAGGCAATCAAACCTAGTCCTTGACTGTTCCATCCAACCTGACTTCCCTGTTTGATTTCAAAGACTTAGTTCTACATCTCTGCTGGCTTTATAGAATCTAAGAGGCAAATCTATCCCATATATGCATTTATTTCAGCTGGCATGAGACATTCTGTGCAGTGGCACAAGTGTCTCTACTGACTGCAGAACCACTGTAGTGACATCCAACTTTTAATTGCACAGGTAAGGTTAGATTAGATAATCACACTCTGTGTTCCTGAGTGATTTCAGTAGAATATTATTTTTGTTATAAAACTTGTAATCTACTCTGATCTCCATTGATTGTGGGACCTCCAATATGATTAAAATTAAATAATAGATATACACATTCATATACATCCATACACCCAACTAAATGTTAGGACTGACAAAAATGAAAGGCTGAAGAGTAGGTTTATGGCTTTGTATGGAATGTGGGGAGTGCCTGCATGTGAATAAAGCTTAGGTTATTTCAATAGAGATTTCCCTGTGTACAAGTATAAGACCCAAACCTGAATTCTTTACATCTGTAATCACTGTCCTTTTTAAAATGTGGAAGTTGGACAACCAGTACATGTGTCCTTATGGAGGTAACTTGTGACCCAAAGAGTCGGCAGTTTTTAAATTGCTACCATTGATGGAAGTCCAAATGTAAAGATTCATTGTAAGCTTGAGTGAGCAGGTTGGACATGAGAAATGTCATATCAGTTTTCAGGGTCCCCTCAACGTGCTTTTTATAGGCTTTTTAGGCAGCATAGGCCAGCATTGGCCTGTGCTGTCTAAAGACCAGGAATTTCCTTCAAAAGCTAAAACTCTTTTTTTTTTAAAGTAACTGCCTTGCTCTCATATAGTTTAATCTGGTAGATTTGATCTGTATTGTTAGAATACAGTCCATCCTGTTAGGATTACAGCCGAAGTTTGCAAGGACTATGAGGAATACAATGACAGTATGTTTTAGGTAACGAGCTTCAATGGATTTAGAGAAGAAAATGATCTGCTTAAAAATCCCTTTTTTACAAAATACAGCTCTATGAAGTAATTTCCCTGTTAAAATGGTAATAGCATAAAAATGCACTGCTTGTTCACATTTTACCTTGGCTATTTGACTCTTGGCAGATTAAAAAATCTTCTGAGGTATGAACAACGAACCTCTGTTCTTCCAGAAATGTTTGTTTTAATTGGCTTATAGATCCACATCCCGATGCAAAATTAACTGCTTCCAGGTTGCTTCCCACATCACGTAGTGGTTACATACCCTATATTAAAAATTGGAAATGTAAATTATCCCTGGAGGGACTAAAATATATACCAGTGCAACTACACTACTTAATTAAAATATGCCTTCAAACACTCATAAACACTATTAGATTAGATTAAACAGATGGGACAAATTATTATTATTATTATGGGGAAAATACACTATCATGACAATGAACATTCTCCCTCATCTCATCTCCCTTTGTAAAGCTCATACCAATAGAATTCCCAAGCTAAACTTTGCTGTAATAAATAACTTGTCCGTAAAATTTAATGGGATTGCAAAAGCACAATAAAAGATATATTGTTAAAAAAAAAAACAAAAACAAACCCACAAAGATAGGAGGAGTAAATTTTCCAAATCTTGTTAAAATTTATCATATCACTCACATTGCAATAATTGCTGCAAAGGTATCTCAAAATTACAGGAAAATTTAGCAATGGCCTTTAAAAAAAAAAAAAAGAATACAGGTGGAGGTATTGCCTCCTTTCTTATCAAAGAAAAAAGGGTTAAGACACAGATTTTTCAGATGACTGTGACTCTTTAAGTGTTTTCAGCCCAAGGTAGATCTGGTTGTTTTGATTCAGTATTTTTGGACTGTGCTGTCACACGAGAATGCAAAGCTTTCATGATGCTGCTTCATTTTAGATGCAGACAAAGTGAAATGACACAATGCTGAAAATCTGCTTACAGTATTTGGCAGAAAACAGGTATGAATAGTTTCTAACAGAAGTAGTTCCATAATTTAAATTACTATTAGTTCCAATAATTTAAATACCATGAAATTTAAAAGAATGTGGGGAACCTCCTTTTTGCCACAGTAATTTTTGGCCATATTAATTTTGAGGGTCATTATCAACAAGAGTTATTCTGCTACTATGAATTACCATGAGATTTTAAGATTGCAAATATTTACAAAACTATTGTGAAAGTGCAAATGCATTTTATACACATTTACACACACATATATATATATATATATACACCTACATAGCTGGCAAAATGAGTTTTAAGATGCTTAACTTTTCCTTAGAGCCATTCAGTAGTTGTCTGTGAATTTAGCATCATAACAAAGAAACCTGTATATGGCTGGAGGCCAGAGGTAGTTTGTTACTCTCCTTTTGTCATTATTTGCAGTCAAGGTGCCTTTCAGGAAGAAAGGATGACAGATTGGTAATGTCCTCACTATCAGATACACTGTCAAGGGATGCACTTGTCAGGGGACAACGGGAGACAAAGTGCAGGGGGATACAGGTGGAGCTCTTCCAGCATTGTAGCAAGATGGATGCACCTATTGTCACTGCTCCCCTGCTTTTCTGTGGCCATTAGTATGACAGTGCTGTAAATGATTACCTGACATAAGACCTGTTTTGAAATTTTTCTCTTTCTTGAACTTGTCCTTTGAGCTTTTCAAGAGGATATAGTTGTCTGCTGCCTCAATACATTGGTCTTTCTGGTTCAAGCTCTGCTATCCTTGTACTGGCAGAAAATTTGATGCACTTGTAAGAGAAGAAGGTAATATTCAGGTTAAGCAGCTGTGTTAATGGCTGTGCATGGCAATGCTCTGTTATGTAATAGTGGTGCAGGTCAGGAAGATATTTATCAGGGTGAGGAGAATTGTCAATATAATTTAACACTTCAATTTACTGTAGCAACATACTTTGCATGCTAAAGCTCTTTCTTTTGCTTATATGTCTCCCTCTGGATGTACTACTCAGAATGAAGAAAGAAAGAGTTCACTTGTTCTGCTTGAGATGGTGCTGCGTATCATAGATCATCACCCTGCATTACACAAATTAAGTGCTCTGGAATAGAGAGCAATCCATAACAAAAGGGCCAGATTATGAAAAACTCATTGTGCTTCCATTCTAATAACTGCTTGAAAAATATTGAGTCCTTCAGAAATACTTTTGAACTCAATTATGTTTTCAGGATTTACCTTATAGCAGCTCATCATCTCATCAATACAGCACATTTGGGAATACTCCAAGAGAAATATTGTAAATTGTTTGGTAGTGTGCACAGAATCTTGTCGTATTTCCAACAGGAACTGTCCTCTTCGCTCAACAAAATATTCCCCTACCTTGGCAGGTGTTACTGGCAACTACAAGTATTTATGGGAATGTATTTGGCTTTTGATTTGAGATTTATTATATTTACTACTTTTCTACAATGTGATGGTGTTTGCTTTCTTAGGTCAAGCTGAAAAAGAAATGCTCTCTTAGCTCACTAGCTTATTAGTAGCCTTGTCTTTTTTGGGGAAAGGTGGCCATTTAACCCATGCTGAGACTTGTTCACAAGCTTATATTCAGCAAATGAATTTTTAAATATATATCTGGAATTTTCTATATTCCTATTCCTGGGACATGCTCTACCAAATTTACAGAAGAGATAGTGTGGGTTTAGCTCTAAGAGTATTGCTTCTGGTTTAAACCAGACTAATAAAAGAAAATCCTACAGCAATGTAGGAGGCAGTCTTTAATGGCCGTGGACAGAAGAATCTGTATTTCTGATTTTACAAAAATTTTCATAAAATAAATTTACTCAAGGTTTTTGGTTTTACTCGATGTTTTGCTATCCCTTAAAGAATATGGAGAGAAAAATATCTTTAAGAAACAGAAAATTGCTATCGCAAAAGATTAGTTGACATGAGAAACCAGATGTTGTAATGCGTAGATGGAATGCTTCCACAAAGCTAACACAGCACATTTGGGAATGCTGCTAGAATTTCCTATGTTCAAAAATAACTAAAATCAAAGAAATATTAGAAATAGTATGATTTTTATTGTATATAAAATATATATTTATTATGTATATAATATATAATATGTTATAATTAGAAGTATTTTTATTGTTCTTTGGGTTTCCTTTTTCTTTTGCTCTTACATGCATGATAGTTGATTAAATTTTCAGAGCTAGATGATGTTTATAATTGTGTACTTAATGAAATTCCTAATATTGCTAATGATACTTTCTTTTTATCTTTTTCCAAGGAGCTGCATGAACTCAGGTCGTGGATAGCTTTGATTTATGACAGCAGTCATATTTATAGTGCTTGTTAGTCATTTGGAATTGTTTGCTTGGGCAAATTGTTAATGTCAAACTAATATAATTTTATTGATGTAATTATTTCTTTCATTATAGCAGTGCCTGCAAGCATATCCATAGTTAGTTATATTAGCATTCTGTTCTAAACCCTGCATTTCAAGGATTTATAAATTAGCATTAGAAACTTGCTCCAAGCTAAGTCTTCCTATATAAAACAGAAGCAATGTATACAGTTGGGAGAAGTTTTAGAAGACTTAATCTAGCTGCTTTTTCTTTCTTTTTTTTCGTCTTTTCTTGCCCCCATTATTTCTTAAAGGTGAGCAGAAAGCCTGAAGAAAAGTGCCAACAAAAGTGGGCTTGGATGTATGGAGTTGAGAAAAAAAAATTTCTGCTTTGAAAGGAGGAAATATTATCTTAATGCAGATCCTTAAGTTATACATTTCATGATGGTCATTCAGAAAGGATCATGGCAGGCTCAGGGTTGTGGAATTTAAGATTCCTCCATGTACTGCCATCTGAAAAAACTGAATCCAAAGGCCTGAAGGTATATTGGCATTTAAAAAGTTCAGTGTCTGGGCAGACATTGTTAATGAAAAGTGTGGGAAGGAATGTGTGTGAATAAAGAACAGCAAAAAAAACCCCTGTAATGTGATGCCACATTTCAAAGAAATAATCCATACTGCATTTTGTATTATAAGAAAATGAGTAAATATCCAATTCTGCCAATTGTTACAACTTTTTTTAGTTAAATCCTAGAACAGAAACCTGTTACGTACCCCAGGGGATATTAATTCAGGAAACACAGTGAATGAATTCACATATTTCACATATGTATGTAATTTTGTGAAATCATATGTCCAAATTTCGAAATCAGATTCTCACTTCATAGTGTCTTTTGCATCAATTAGCCATTATGAATAATGTATATTTCAATATGAGGAAGTCACTGTATTGGGGATCATTCTGTAAAATTAAGGAGAACTCTGCATGTTTTTTAGATGCAAGATACTCTTCATGGATGTGACACACATCCTTCATGACACACAGCCTTTTTCGGTGTGTGTGTTATTTTGTTCCAAAAATCTGTTGCTTGGTTACTTTTTGAAAAATTGAATGTGATTGACAGTAGTGTTTTGAGGGCCTGTATTGTTCATTTCTCAGTCATTTCCAGAGTGAATATGCTAAACTTAATTTAAGAAGAGGTGATGGAAGTTCTGCAAGTCAGGTTTCACCTTTACTTCCTCTCCTCCTGTTTTGCAGGTGAACTATCTCATTATTGCTTGCAGCCTGACATTGTGTCCTTACTATCACCCAAAAAGGTGAGGTAGCACAGAGCTGTGCATCAACTCTGCTGGGAAACACTGTCAGTAAAGTCCAGTGTCATTCCTGATTTTGCTTCGAGTTTGATCCAACCCTTGCAATACCTCTTTTTTACCTCCTTTACATGCATACCTTTAACTGTGAGCAGCCTTTTTGGATTTTTGCTGGATCAGGTCACAGTTCCCATGACTGCCTTGTGTTATTTCTTTGTCTCTTTCAGCTGTGATGCAGTGTTTCAGTGTTTTTAAATGTTATGTTTTGGCTGCTCTGGATAAAACTGGGAAAACTGGGTAACAGTTTTCCTTATTTTGACACTGAGAGTGGCAACTGCTAAAAAGGGTGATCTGTGTGGGTGACTCAGAGTAACTGTGTCCTGTGCTGTCTTCCTCTGCAAGACTGAATTTATACACATTTATATCCTAATGTTGGGATGAATCTGGATTTTGCTAAGAGCTTTCTGGGGACATTGCTGTAGCTGACTGGTTTAGGGTCTGGGAAGCACCAAGACCCTACTGGGCATTTGGCTGGGAAGAAAAGTGTTTTAAAGCTGTTCCACTTTCACACAAAAACCTGCTTCTGCCCTCTTCTGTCAGAGCTGAGGGTGGACCAGAACCCCTGGTGTCCCCTCTGGAACTGGAGTCAATGGCTCTAATAGGCGTAGTGGCTTGGTTAAATGATTCTTTGTTTGCCCCATCAAAAGGCAATAGCAGCTCCCGAGAACAAAGACACACACCATGTTGAGAAAGTTTCTTTTCTCTTTTGTTATTGTCTACTCTGCCTGCTGTTTGGAATGTGTAAAATGATTCTGACAAGCTTGATATGTGCCAAAACTCAGCATGCCCACTGGTGGGAAGATTATCATCACCCAGATGTAATAAAAAGCTTCTAGAAAAGTGCCTCTAATGATGGGCTGCTTTGCTGGCGCTCACAGGGTTTTCTATTTGTTTTAGCAACACCCTCTAGCACAACTGTAGCTAAAGACCTGTTAGCATTTTCATTGGAAATTCATTCCAGGACTTCATAACTCAGCTGGAAAATTTGCTTTGAACTCAAGAGCCACACAGAAGACTTTTATAGGGTGTCCTTTTTATTTTCTTGTATTTTTGCATTGAACAGAATTAAGCTATTTAGTCAATAATAAATAAATGGGGAAAGCCCAAACATGTTAGCTACTACGAACTTCCCTTAGGAAAACATGTAATATGTATTTGATATCATCATCTGAAAACTAAAACTGTGTGTAATTACTTGTTGAATCTGAGCTGAGTGCCATGGTGTTTAGCCCAATGGAATACTATTCTTCATGAGCAGTAATAATGTGCTACAAGGCATAAATGTGTGTCACTTGCCTACTTTGCCACCTCAAAGGCACACTTGTGAATTTTGCAGTTATAATTCTGATTTTGGATGTTATAATCACTGTTCAGAAGTAATAATCACATTTTATTTCTGACCCTGACTCCTTTGTTCTCAGCAGTCAAACACGCTAGCTAAAGTGACTTGACTTTATTTTTTAATTTTTTATATTCAGTGGGAAGCAAGCAGACAATTGCTTTTGAAAACCTTAATATCACATCTAATATCACAACCTTACTATTATACTTATTTAAAATTTCAAAATAATATTCAGATACCTGTCATTACTAAAACCAATTTAAATAGATACCATTTTCCTGACACTGTGGTAGAAGAATGTTATGAATTAATATGGATTTTTTTACTATGTACCTTAGATCTTCTTGGATGTGGAAAGTAAGCTCAAATGATAAACACAAAATTAATTGTGTAATTAATGAATTAGTGAAAAATGAATTTGTGCTTTACATAAGGATAAAGTTAGCAAAAAAAATTCGGTATGAATGCATATCTGCTAATAAGGGCACACTAGGACTTCATCATACTGCATATCTGTCATTTTTTATGTTTTTATTTTAAATTTCTTAAAAATGCAAGAATGTTTATTGGTTTTTCCACCAAAGCTACTTACCAATGTGTAGAATTTGGCTAGGAGTATTATTGATAAAAATTTGTGGCATGCTTGCAGTATTTATATGGTGCTTGGAGTGTAAACAGCCAATCAAAATTGTTCTAGAATGGGCAAAGACCAAACATAAACATACCTGTCCTTGATGCTGATGGCATTGATAAAGACAATTCCCATGCTCCCGTTTAAAAGTTGTAATCTTTTTATACATGTAACCACAAATATGTCAGATGAGATCATCTTGGTATTACAGGGGAGATACTGAAAAAGTTTCTTCCTTCAGAGTGTCAGCACAGGGAAGCTGCAGCCAGCTCAGTGTGGGACATCAGCCCCTGGGTGCCAGGAGGGCAAATGGCATCCTGGGCTGGAAGGATCACAGCAGCAGCATCAGCTCAGAACTGGTGATTATCCAGGGCTGGTGAGTGCTGCGTGCAATTTAAGAAGGATGTGAAGGTCTTGAATGCCTCTGGAGGAGGGCAAGGGAGCTTGGAAGCCTGTCCTGTGAGGAGCAGCTGAACTCTCTGGGTTTGTCTCAGTTTGAAGAGAAGGAGTCTGAGGGGTGACCTCATTCTTCTCCTGAGCTTCCTGAGGAGGGGACCTGGAGAGGGAGATGCTGGACTCTTCTGCCCTGGTGCCCAGTGGCTGGATGCATGGGAATGACTCAAAACTTCACCAGCAGAGGTTTAGACTGGGCATCAGAAAGTGTTTCTTTATGGAGAGGGTGGTCAAACATGGCAACAGGCTTCCTAGAGAGGTGGTCAATGCCCAAAAATTCTGTTTAAATAGCATTTGGATTGTACCCATAATAATCTGCTTTCTCTCTTGGTCATCCCTGAAGAGGTCAGGCAGTAGGACTAGGTGACCACTGCAGGTCCCTTCCAACTGAAATAGTTCTAGTCTATTCTATCCCCCCGTGTTTCACTAAACATCAGCGCAGCATGTGTTATATTCATGCTCATCAATTGGGTTTCTTCTGACTTCAGCCAAAACTGAATGTGCAAGCATGTGACATTCTCACTGTGTCCAAGAGCAAGTTCAAGCACTGTGTGTGCTGGTGTGGGACGCTCTTCTGGGACTGTAAGAGCTCTTGAACAATGAGCTTGTGCGTTTGCAGAGTGATAGATTACAAATAAAATCAATATTAGTCATTAAAACCCCCCAGCTGCTTTTCAAGGTGGTGTTGCTGATGCATTACCAAAGCTATTCAGTTGATGGAAAAGACAGCTACATAAAGAGGATTTTAGTAAATACTTTTTCATACACATTTACTGCATTAAGTGAGATTTATTTATACACTGCTGAAATTTGCAATAACATAAATAGGTCAAAAATCTAATATTAAAATCATGCCTCTCTCCAGCTTCTTGAAATCTTATCCATTAAAACCTTTTACCTGATGGAAAAAATATTGCCATCCTGTTGTCATTGCGTAATCACAGCAAAAAGAATTTTAAAATAAAGGTCATACACAGAAACAAAAGAATTTGCAAACAATTTAGGGGAATTTGAGTTTTGAAAATGTTTAAAATTTTTAATGTCTAAGCAGACGTGTCTTAAGTTAGAATCAAGTTAATTAGAAATGGTTGTCATTGTCAAGAAGAGATTTTTCTACCAAGTTTTTAGCAGTGTTGTTCAACCTGCACTGGAACAGTCACAAATTGATGGGTCCCACAGTGCCACAAGCTTTCTTGGTTTGAACATCTTTTAAAACTTATTGGTATGTCCAGTGCATTCCTTTTTTTTCCCCAGTAGATATTGGAAAATGGTTGCCACTTCTGACATTGTGGTTTCTTTTCTTTTGGGGGCTTTGTGCTTTCTTGTATTAGGAAGCAATGACTACTGTTTTTGTAAGAAAGTGGTTATATGGACTTGCTGTGGGGGTTAAAAATTCCCATGTGGATCTGGAGCTTGCTCCTTTTGAACTCTTTTCTTCCCCACACACTGATCTTTAAGGAGAGTTATAGTTTTCATGCTTTCTGAGGAATGGGGACACTAAATGTGTTTCAGTAGCACAGCCATCAAGGCATGTTCCTGGAAGGCATATTCTTTAGCTTTAATTCAAGTGTAGAGAGATTGTTTTCAGGAGAAACCAATAAAATGATGCTCATTGACCTCTTCTACAACCCAGGCCTCAGAGCTTTGCAATAATTCTCACATCCTGCTCTTAACTTCTGGCCGAGGAAAATGAGCCTTTCAATTGGAAGTCTGCGATGATGAACAGTTCAAGTGCATCTTTAGATAAACTGTTCTCATTGTTCGTTATCACCACTGTTAATTCATTTTCACTCTAATTTGTTTGGTTCTTTCTGGCCTTTAGACCTTATCATTTCTTCACCTACTTGAATCAGAAATCTCATCCCTACTGAATCAAGTACTTCAATATGCTGACCAAATCATCTCTAAGTCTCTTCTTTGGCAATTGAAATGGAAATTGCTGTTTGCCATTGAGAGATGTATAAATATAACCTATGGGGTTTAATTTTTTATTTAATAAAAATTTATTTTGATAAAACTAAACTAAGATTCTTCGGATAATCAAAGTATTTTTGTCTGGCATGTGAGAAATCCCAAATTTTACTGTTTTAGATATTTAAAATAGAATTTTTTTTCCTGACTGTTGATTATATTTTCTCTGGAAGCTCATGTGTGTGAGGAAGAAAAAAATTCCATATGGTGTCTCTTATAATGTTTCTTTTAAAAGTTAGTGGCATCTCTCTCTTGAAACTTAGGACTACAATTTCATAAATGCTGCACAATACTTTTAAGAGAGGAATTGAAGAAGGGCACAGAGCTGAGCTCCATGGTAAGAAGTAAAGATGGCCAGAAAGCTGGCTAAAGGATATTATCTTGGGGTTGTGATCACTTTTCAGAATACAAATTTAAGCAAAGCAAACAACACAAAAAGAACATTCCCTTGAATGGTTTACTGGAATAATCTGCTTTAATAGATTTGTTTTCTGATTCTTTCATCTCCTTTCACTCCCATCAGTTTTAATGTGGAAACTGAAACCTATAAAAGCTGTTCAATTACATACACTTACCAAAAATATATTTGCCAGTCCCCCTGGATGGGACACCAATATGCAGAGGTAATTGGCAGTAGGAAGAAGATAACATTGCACTTCTTCTGATAAGGGCTGCTAGGAACTTTAGTCATCAAAAGTAATATATTTCTGACACTTCCTACAACAGCAGCTGTTTTTCTGAGCCTTTAAAGTCAGTTAAAAGACAGATCCAACAATAATTTATATTGGCAGGGGTTTTTTTGGTGGTTTTTTTTTTTTTTGATTTTGTAATATTTCTTCAGGGAAAGGATTTTGATTATAATTTTAAGCATTGAGTAAATCCACCTCTTAGTGACTTGTAACATTTGATATATCTTAGGATGAAAGCCCTGGTCAGGCACTGGCTGCAGTACTTTCCAATATTTAGCTTGAAAATTTTGTGTCCCAGTAAAAAAGGATGTCTCTCTTCATGAGTTTAGTAAATAAAAATTTCACTTGAAATCACTCTCTGAAGCAGGAATGTTTAAGAACATGAAGTTCAAGTATGGCCAAGTAAAATTTGCTTAATTTTACCAAAACAACCAGTTTTTTTTCTTGCTAAGGTCCATTCATTTTAATAAAGAAAAAAGGCAAAGGAATTTCTCTTAGATATTCAGAAAAAGAATGGGATAATTTTACAGATACCTCCTAATGCTTAAAAGAATTCAAATTTTAAAAGTGTGTAGAGCTGTATAGCTGTTACATCTTTTGTCAGTTTCCATGCCCACAGATGTCCTACTGAAATAGCTGTGCATGAGCAGGTTTGGTTTGAATTTCTGTATCAGGACTCTGTTCCTACTGTTTTGTATTTGATGGAGTAGGTAATATTCTCTACATGTTTATGTGTAATGCTTTGATTTATCATATAAGTAAAAAAGCCTTTGCTATTCCCTGTCATGACCTCTTTGATCTGTCTTCAAAACACAATTCATGCAAACAACACCTAGCAAAATTTCATTTACAAAAGCTATTTCTTAATACACGTTTTAATGTAATGCATTTCACTTATACATCAGTTATATATGCTAGAAGCTACTGAACCAAAGAAGTATGATTTCAGCCTCAAATGTCTCAGCTTCAAACATCAATATGTTAAGAAATGCAAATAGGTGATGCATGAAAAAGAGAAAACAGAAGGTGAGAAACGGCCTACTCATAATTCTGTTGAATAACTCAGTAGGCTGTATCATACATAGATGTTTTTACAAAGAAATAGCAGATTATTTTCTTGTAAGACCTTATCCCTCTCCTCTAATAATGAGGCAGTCACTGTTCCATTGAGGAAAACTCACCTAAGAAAAGGTTTTTCTTCCAATGTTGCCACCATATTAAATATCAGAGTAGATGGAATCCAGAGAAACTTGCAACTGCTACTGAGAGTTATGTTTATTCTTTAAAACATGTGAAGTATGGTGTGCAAGATTTTCACTCCTGAGAGCGATAGTATGCGTGTTTGTGGATGCACAAGATGAAATAGACAACAATTTGCCTAGTCTTGATTTTGATGCACCTATTAAAAAGTGAGAGCAACTTATTTTTGTCAGTCGAAGAATGAGACAGAACTGTAAATAGGTTAAGTTGAAAAAGACCTTGAAGATCATTTAGTCTAATCATTAACCTAACACTGCCAAGTCCACCACTAAACCCTGTCCATAAGCACCAACTCTACACATCTTTGCAAAACTTTCAGGGTTGTTCCAGCTTTATAGCCTCTTCTTTTAGAATTTTTTAACTTTAACATAATGGAAATCAGAGCATTTGTACCTGCTATGACACTTGAAAAAGGAGTGAGCCACTTTGTCTCACATTCTGAAATGTTTCAACTTTCTTTTCATTCAACATTCAATGTAATTTCAGCTTTTAAAAGAACAGAAATCAGTATAAAATGATTATCACTTGAAATAACATGTTCAAATCATCTTCATCTCTATATTAGTCTGCTTCTATCACTGCTTAGAATTGTTTTCTTTCAATGAAGGCTGCTGTTTGTGTTCTATCGGGTTCATCTTCTAAAGCAGAAATATTGCATCAAAGGATCTTTAATAAAAAATGGTCTCTCACTTTCTAAGATCCTTTTTTCACTGAATTCTAGAACAACTTGTTTCTTTTAAGCCTCATAGTTCACTACCTGTATAAGAAAATAACTTTTATTGAGTTCTTCATTTAAACAAAAGTTTTAAATTACATGAGCTTGTATTTATCAGTATGCAGCAGTCATTTCAATGCCTTTTTGTCACAAATATAAATAATCTCCAGGGAGCTCTCCAGCTCAACTTATGCCTTGGCCAATGTGGTCATCATCAGAACCTTCTGCCAGTTTAGATGCCAGAAATCTCTCTTGCCACTGTGCAGCCCTGCCACACTCTACTGCAATTTCTCTGCTTCATCTGGCCACACATTCTGCACTGAATTTGAAGGCTTCAGGACTGAGACATGTCAGATGTGCTTTCTCTGAATTTTTCTTGACCTCTTTGTACTTTGTTGTATTCCATTTAGTTGTGGCAGCTATTTCTCTAATTGATTAGGTGTCTGTAGCTAATTTGTTTATTAAAAAATATAATTGTACAGTATGGCAATAGTTTCATATAGATATCTGTAACAAGGAAGCATTATATGTGAAACAAGATATTTCTTATCTAACATAATGATGCAGTGTAGAGAAATACAGTCCTGGAATGGTAGCAGATGTCTGGGGAAGGATAAACTCTAGAAGTGTCTGAGTGCACTGTAGGGGAGCACTGCTGTGGGATGATTAGAGATGGGGCACAGGCAGGCACTGTGCAGTGCCCTCAGAAACTAGTTACTTATGGTCAGCTAAAGAAATGAAGACCTGGAACTGGATAAAACTGAGCTTAGGGGTAACAAAGAGAACAAATTAAATGTATCTCAACTACATCAAACCCACCACCTATGTAAATTCAGTGTGCTATATTGCTGCAATGAAGGGAAAGCAAGGTGTAAAAACAAATGTAACAAACGGATAGAAATGACCTTGAGTGAGTTTTAGGCAGAAGAAACCTAATCACAAATGATGATAGGTAACTGTAGCATCCTCCACTGCCAACACCAGAATGACACCACTTGCTTTTCAACCCATAGGAAATGTGAGCTGAATATCAGGAAAAGCAACTAAGAATTCTGTTTGTAATAATTTTAACTGTATTACTGTTAAAACTTTCTTGTATCAAAGAATTTTTCTCTTCTCCTGGTAGTAATTACATATGTACTCCTAATGAATCTTGGATTAGGCTCAAGATTTCAATAAGAATGACAAATTAGGTTATTATACTAATGTTAAATTGTTGGCTTTTTTTCCTCTCCCTATAAACAAGATTTTTACCATAATGCTCTGCAGTAGTCAACATCCATTTGTGTCTCAGACCTTGACTGATTCCAGAAACCTCCATCTTCTAAGTATGAAAAGACAAAGCTGTATATCTGGCTTACCAAAGAGATTTAATCAGAGTGAATAAATGACTCGGATGAGAATTTAAGGAGGAAAAGTTAATCAGCTCTTCTTCATTGTTTATTCTTCTTGGGCTTTAGCCATTAACCTACTCATGTTGTTGCTGAATTCACCCATTAAGTCATGGCTTTAAATTCGCTAAAGGAACTGAAGATTAAGTAGTCCAGTCTATTCACATACTTAAATATGAATTTTACAAACATCTCTTCTGGGTTTGTTTCCTCATCAGCAGCCAATCTTTTCTGTGAAGACAAGTAGTCCTGCTCTGATATTTAGATAATGGCATGATGACTTGACAAGCAGTACTTTAACATAGCTTTGCTTGTCCTAAAGCAATATTGTGAAGCTGTTGGATCAGCTTGTATCTGTAGTTAAAAATTGTTCATGCAGCTTCAGCAGGTGTCTGATCATATCTCACTTTGGATAGGATGTACTCCCAAAAGATGGAAAGTATTTTTATCCAAAGAAGTAGGTTAGAGCTAGGGCCAATGGAGTTACTTTATGAAAGGATTGTCATTGAATTTGCACAACAGAAGCACACTTCTCAAAGTCTTACATTCACAGGGAAATGCTCCCGGCTCTTGTTTAGACTGTCTTGATCTATGCCAATATGAAAGACTGCGGCAAAAGTTTTCAGAAATGAAATCTAAAGTAAGCTGAGATGATATTTTATGCTAGATAAGTGGCCTGAATTTCTCCATCTGTTTTTACTTGAAAGTTCCTATTAACTGGGACAAGAGATTCTTGACTGTTAAAGTTACAGCTTAGGTGATATGCAGACTTTCCATCTGCAGACACTTAATCAATTTGGTTAAGTAAATGATTTCCTGACTTTTCTTGTTTTTAGTTGGTGGGGACTTCTGTGACTGCTTTCAACTCCGGGATCTTCTTGCACAGAATTACTAGGAATTCGAATAAATTGCTGTGCAAGTCACCTGGGAAAACGCACAATAATTCTCTTAATGCCTGTGTTTCTGTTAAAAGTTTTTAGTGAAAACACTTTGCCCTAGAGAAACCAAATTTCTTTCTGATACGTAGGGTGTGGGTCACAGAGAATTTGAAGTGGATGAAGAGCTCCTACCAAAGATCTAGAAAGGTTAAAAAAACCTAAGAGATATCTCTGTTGAGCAAAACTGGACACTTTCTGTATCACTAAGGTGTCAATTTACTTACCTTTTGTGATGCTCTAAAGATGGGGATGATGCAGAACTGTAACACTCAGGACCTTTGTAAAGGGTTCAGGCTCAGCTATTGTCTTTAGAGGGTGGAACAAATACCATAGGACTGACTCAAGTGTTTGGATTTATGTGCCCTTGGCCTTGTGCTGCTGTGCACAGAGAGAAAATATATTGCATCAGCCCCATGTCCTCAAGCAAGCAGAATTTAAATACTTTATGTATAAAAGTACCAGGTTTATAGCAGATAGCGTGTCCTTGTTTTTTAGAGCACTTTGCTAAGTAAAGTGTAACATATTGCTTCAGACTATTTGCATCAATTATTTTTTTCCTCATAAGAGACAGATTAATTTTTTTTAAAAAGAGCAAATCAAGCCTGCTGAAAGTGGAAATAATAATTTGTTGGTTTTATCATTTTTGAATTCATGCTAATGCCTGCTATGGCAACTGTGTGACACAGACTGGGTTCTTACTCAGAGGTCCTTTCTACATTCGTGTTTATAAAATCAAGTTGTTGGCACGGTAGGGATAGAAAATTTTTCTTTCCTCAGGTTGGCACATCTGAACATGAAGCTCTTTACTGAGGCTTAACCTTTGAACAACATCTTTCCATCTAAATCCAGTAATAGATTCTAGAGGATTTGGTAAAGGAGGGTAAACATGCTGCCTGTCTTTTCTCTAATGGCTGAATAATTGCAGTCTTTGCTGATGAAGTGAAAGATCTGAACAGATTCTCTCCAAGCAATCTGCAAATTAGTGATGGCTATGAGTGTCCTTATGTATTCTGCTAAGGATGAGAAGAAGTTCAAGAACTGTGTCAGAAAAGAGACTCTGAAAATAGGAACAGGATTCTGTGATCACAGCATTTAGCTAGAAAACAGGAGTCCTGCAATTAATTTCCTGGGCTCAGGATTGTTAATGAGTATTACCCTATGACTGCTTAATGTAAAGGACAACTGCTAAGCTGTGCTGTCAGCAGTACCTGACAGAGCTCATTTTGAGTTAGCTGTGATGTCGCATTGAATTTTACAAATGAGACATCCCCACAACTTATTGAAGCCCTGTCTGTACTCACCAATGAAATGATTAAGAGTTGCTGGAGCTGGTGGCAGTTTTCTTTCCCAGGATACCAATAATGGTGTAGCCACTGTCGGGAGACAGCCTCAGTTAAGATGATGTGTCATGCTAACATTGCTGCACCCCTTCCTACAGCATTGCTGGGTTTTGTGCAGACAATGGGTTTTATTGGGCTCTCAGAGCTGTACCCCTTGGGGTGCACCCTCACAAGGAGTTAGACCTTGTTAGAGCAAAGGCTCTTTTTCTTTATTAACTCCAGCATTAGTTGAGTGTGGGTTAAATGTGCACGGGAGGTCAGATGAGAATAATCTAAACAACCTGTTCCTGGTTTTTCTCAGTTAGAATGTTTCCTGAAACACTTTCAGGTATTCTGGATGGTTTATTGTACTGCTGAACTCTTCTTTTTAACAGATGTTAGACTAAAAGGCCAAAGGAGGATACAATATTTTTATATATAGGTAAAATGTAGTTTCCTTAACTAGTCACTAGAAAACAGCTGAAAATTCTAGACTGAAGGAAGTTAATGGATAAGGAAATAGATTTTTTTTCTTTACAATAATTCAAAAACTTATTTTATTAGTTTGTAAATAAAAAATCAAGTCTTAAAGTGGAAAACAAATGGTTTTCTTTCAGTTTGAGTCCCTGCTGCTTTGTAATGGAAGATAAAACCAAGTTGCTTTCATAATTTATTATTTTTAATTTTTGAGGATGGAAGAAGTAGATGTATTTCATTGTTTAGACCTGAATCAAGTGAGGAGAAAATCAATGAGGGAAGGAATGCTGTATCATCTGGTGAACTTAATAATTTCTTTTAAAGAAAGGGAGTCTGCAGCTTCTCAGTACCTTGCCAGCTTTCACATTTTGATGAAAATGAACCATGAAACAAAAGGATAAAGAAGAGCTGCATTCAATATTTGTCACTTGTTCCTTGAAAAATATTTTTCCACCCTATCAAATTGTAGAGGGGAATGTAGAAGAAAAAAGGCAATTGCTTTCAGATTGAATGACTTCAGAGATTTTTACTTCTTTGACACAACATAGCATTATGTACAAAGCACTCAGGAAAATACGCTTTGCTTTTGTGCCTCATTTTAAGATGCCTTCTTGAAGGGTATTTAATCTTTTGAGAGCTGACTTTCATTTGTTTGCAATATTAATCTGCTGACTTTTCCCATGATCAGTTACATCCCAAAACACAAAAGGTCATGTAGTCAAAGGGATAATGAAGTGGAAAAAGATAAGAATGCTTTAAACTCTTTCCTTAGAAGGAAGATGTAAGGCACTTGGATGAAACTCAAGTCTGTAAGGAGGAAAACAGTGTGATAGCTTTGATGTAGTATTTTCCCTTTATATTTGCTGCTTGTATGGGTGAATATGGAATAATAAAATTCAGATAGAACATGGTTACCTCTGCCAGTTTGTAGGAAAATAGCATCGTATGGAGCGATTTAAAATACAATGGGTTTCCAGCTAGCTCTAGTTTCACCTTATGGAAGCAAAAGTGTTTTCAAAAAACCCATGAGATGTAGATGCTCTTTCACTTTAGTCTGTGTTGGTGCCCTTTATTAATTATTTTTCTCTTTTTCTTTTTTTTTTTTTTTTAACTTGCAACTCATATTTGCATGAAATGGTTTTGTAGCTTCTGCAACTCAGTCCTGTCTGAAGATCTTTGGCTCTGTGATACCATTTTATCACTCTAAAATGATACTATTTAAATTTCCATAGCAGTAATTTGTAACATTGAAAGAAGGGGCAGTGGATTAATTTGAGGGATACTCAGGACAGATGTGTTCATAAGAAGGTGCTGTTAAATTTCTCCTCCACACTTACTTCTCTTCCCACAAATGCCTTTCAGATTCCTATGTCCTCCATTTTCCACCAGAAAGCCATTGATTTGAAGCTAAAATAAGTTAAAATCCAATACAACTCAAAAAAAGGACTCTTCTTGATCTTAAGCTTCCAGTGCAAAAGTTTTTATTTATGTTGCTCTGCTTTCTGTTTTCATACAATGTGTAGATCATTTTAAGTCATAGGTTTGTCCTGCTCCTTCTACATAACCCATGTGTTTTGTTTCTCCTAAGAGCAATGATTCTGCAAGTCTTGGCCTGTGAAGTCTTGGCCAGAATTTATTGCTTTGTGTGTGATAATACAGTAGTGCTCTAAATTGTGTTTCTGAAGTAAAAAGACCAATGTGGATTTTGTTTCAGACAGTTTGTTACTTTTTTGCAGATTAAAGGGATGTAAGAATCTTTTGTTGCCAGTCAATCCAAGAACATTTCTTGAAAAAAATGAGGTCCCATTTTCATAGAGACAAAGGCAAAAATAAGTGATGTATAACGAAATAAACAAGCACATTAAATGCAGTCTTTAGGCAAACATAGAGGACATTAAAAAGATTCTACCTGATGACTTTTTCAATGCAAAAAACCTCTTTTGTGTTAATATCTGATAATTGATAAGTGGAAAAGTCCACTACGTTGCATTTTACAAAAGGATGTTTGGGACATTTTTAATCATGTCTGGTAAATTCTCTCTGCAATAATCATGGATTAAATTAATGTAAGCACTATTTTTAATTCTAGGGTTTAAAATGGATGGTATTGTAGTACAGACTCACTTCCAGTTTTGGATAATTTTCAAGGCAGTTACATTTTTTAGACAGGCTCAAGTAGACAGCCTTATGGATATGGCTATATTAGTGGTTTTCTCTTTGTCAGGACTAGTCTTGAAAAAATCAGGCTCATCTTTTGTATTGTCAGATGCTCAACTGAAAAAAGGAGCTGTCTTTTTTTCAGGATTTAAATAAGACTAAGTTATATTAATTGTCTGTATTAATATATAGACAATATGTGGTTCCTAAAACACAATACTGTGGACTTCTGCATTACTCAAAAAGGGGCTGATGTTGGATATTTTGTCCACAAGAAAGAATACCTAGGAACTCTTGTGGTACCTTTTCCTGGGCAATTTGTTTTTCCACTATACCATACAGAGATAGGGGAGATATTTCTTTTCAAAGAGTGGATTAAGGTTCATAATGTTTTTGCTAATTTTTTTTTCCTAATTTTTTCCCCATGTTATTTCCAAAGTGCTTTTGTTTGCTTACCCTTCCAAGAATGTTACGGTGCTGTAGACAATTAAGCCTAGTTAATAAGGCCTGAATTAGCCTTAAAATGCCAGGAAGTGAGTCCCAGAATAATCTGATAGTGTTTTGGAAGATGTTCTTTTTGAGATACAGAAAAAAAAATAAATCTCCATATCTCTTTGGACCTAGACTGGATTCCTGTTTTAAAGAATAAAATAAAAATGAGATGCATTTTTAAATCCTCTGGTGTGAAATGTATTTCAGTTTCAAAACTGTGTGAAGTACTAAAATTAAATGAAAGCAGTCTGATTACATGGGATTCAATGCCAGACAGGCTCCAGATTTATTCCACAAGAGATATGGCAGATTTGAATGTGCAAGATTGAATTAATGATTTCTGTAAAGTGCTTAGAGCCCTTCATGTTTTTTATACAGTAGTAGTTTTGAGGCACAGAATGTAGTTGCAGGCTCATACACTTAGGGAAAGCAGGTTTGCTGTGAAAATCCTCATTGCTTCCCAGAATGGGATTGTGTCTTAGGTAAATTTATTTTCACACATCTGTGCTTTCCACCAGCTTCTGTGAACTGTGTGGCTGCTGTCAAATGGCTGCCCATACATTCATTCCATTGCTGGTGCAAGGGTGCAGCTCAATCTTTGAGCCCAGAGTTTCTGCACAGCAACCCTGAGTCTGGAGATTGCTAGTGCTTTGCAAAGCAAAGTCCAGCAGCTGTACTTAACTTTTGTCTCAACTATTTATTGTCTCAAAATGTAATTTCTTATTGCATGTGTTGATGAAACCTATGTTTCTTTGCCATTTTAGTGAATTATCACTAGTTGCTGTTTTGATCTGTAAATCTCTTGATTTTCACAACTGCCTCACAACTAAGTGTGCCTGTCAGGGTACTTGTCTCCTGCAATCAAAGCCTCATGAACAACAGCCTAAAGAAATCCCATGTTCCTGGGTTTGCTATGTGTGAGAGAGAGGAAGGACAGTCCCAGATTTATCTCCAGGGTGTATCTTTGTGGGAAGGCTAAGGTCAAAGGTCCATGTCCAGTACTCCAAACCTCAAAGCACATGAGCTCTTCAGTTGTGCTTTGCAGAGCAGCATCTTGTGCTTGGATGTACCCAACCTTCTCTGACAAGGTGGACGGCAGGGGCTGTTCCCAAAACATCCCTCCTTGTGGGTCATGTTGACAGCAAGGACTGACTTGGGTGACATGAGAACCTTTCCCCTTCTCTGTTCTCCATTCCATAAATCTTCTTGCAGGACTTCTGAACTCCTGGAGCTCAGAAGCTGGATGAGGTGCTGTGGCCTTCATCAAAGCTGTGCCATCCATCTGACTGATGAAAATGCAGCTTTACTGCAGAAACTCAACTCCAAATGCAGAATACCAATCTTGTATTCTGAAGCTGTGCTCAACACACAGCAGTATTTGACTCTTTATTCTTCATTTTACTTCTCCTCACCATCACCCAGTCAATCTGTTGGAATGCAACAGGAGAATCCATGTTTTTTCAAAGGGCTGGCCGATCAAATAATGAGTTTGCACACCTTCTTATTTCTGTACAGTTTAGTTACTCTATCAAAGATTTTCAGTATTTGGAGTGACTACTGCTCTCCTTTCTAAGACTGCTGTTTCTGCTCACTGAATTGAGGTGATTTGGCTCACTACCTGTCATCACTGTGATCAGAGTACCTGAGACACACAATCCTTATATTTCCCTTTCCTAAGGTGCTATTTATGGCAGTAGATATTTTGTTATTTTATTTCTATTTTATTTCAATTACATTACTCCACAGAATTAGACTCTTCAAGGAGTTTGAGAGAATAAAATGCAGTATTACTATGCGCTATGAACTGCATAAATTTTTTTCACTATGTATCTCCCTGTTTCTTTGCATGTATTAGCTGTAAAATAATTGTAAAAAACTTGTTGAAGTGGTTTTTGTGTTGTCAGTAAGACCAAGTATTCTTAAGGAAGAACTGCTGGAATTTATAATGCCAACACTAGAGCCTAACATAATGATTGAGTGTTGCCTTATGTATACTGATTGTCATTTAATAATGCTGCATTCCTTCTTCTCTTTCTGGTCACTTGAAGTTAGTTTGAGAGAAGAATAAATCAAATTGGAAGTATGGAATTTATAATTTGTTGCTCTTAAAATACCAACATTTGTGGAAGATTAGTTATATTGCTCTACATTTTAATATTACTTACTTAATTTGCTTAGTATAATTTCCTTTCCTATATGTTATCGGGAATATATTTGCATATATCCTGACGGCATGGGTCTCTTTATTTGAGCTCTTACATTTTTGAGAGCTGCAAAAATGCTGGTCCTTTTTTGTTTTTTTCTTAGACCATTGCATCTTTTTTCTTAGTTCTATTACTACCTGAGAGGAAAGAAGTCAAAAGATACATATTCTGCTTTTCTCACAGTGCTCAGCCTTGCACTGTCAAAAATGTCACAGGTTAATGGTACAACTGAGCCCCATTTATCTTTTTCTGACAGCTTGTCCAATGTTGTACATCTAGCAGTGGCATCTCTCCTAAAGTAAGTGACATTTTTAGCCTTTGTTCTTTTCATATGGGCCTATTAAAAGGATTTACACAAATTCTACACTGTGTTGGTAATATGTTGCTTCTTATTATGTGAAATTACAGTGGAGATTTTAGGCTAATTTTGTTCCACAGAATAATTAACACACAGCTGAAAATTAAAGTCTCACCTTAGAGATCTGAAATTATAGGAAAGGATTTTGTGAAAAATGATGGTATGTATTTTTAATTTTACAACATTTCTATTGCACTTCTTAAATTATTTATGGAAGCTAAAAAAGGCCAGCATGTGGTGGACAGCAACTTAATTTTATCTGCAAAAATTGTGAGTCCCAACCAGTGGTTACTTATTTATGACTTACAAAATGCATCAAAAATTTTTTTTCTGAAGTGAGTTTTATACCAGGGCTAACTAAAATATGAATATTCCTGGTTAAAGAAACAATGTTGTTTCATTAAACATTTTAAAATTTATTGTTGTGTCTCCATAGGAATCAGCTGTAAGAAAAAAAAACCTAAAAGCCCCCAAAGAAATGGTCACATTTTTGGAGATGTTTGATTAAATTAAATTTTACAGACTTGTCATTTTAACTTGAAGGCCAGAAATGGTTGGTATTTTTACCCTTGACTTAGAAGAAGCAGCAATTGAAATGAGGTGGTGTTTCAAATACTCTTTTCTTAGTTTGGATACAAAGAGGGATATATATCTTTTATGGTCTGGGCACAGTTCAGCTTTATTGAATTCCTTGAAGTGTAGAAGAGTATGGAATATTTCAGTAGGAAGAGACCAACAAGCATCATTTACCCCAACTCAAAGACTGTAGTCTTTTGAGTATGCCTGGGCAAGAGCTCTGGATGCTTGTGTTCCTTGGGCAAGTCCATTCCCTTATTAAAAAATTAATTCTTACTCTATAGATTTGAAATAACAGGTATTTCCTTTGTGAAATAGCTGAAATCTTCTCAAAAAAAGGCATACCTGGTTATGTGTTTCTTTTTTCTTCTCCCCGTATTTTTTAAAAAAGCAGACCACATACTCATTCCAAGATGATTTTCTAACAAATCTGAAAACTGTAACATTTTTCTCCTCCTCATATTTACACTAGCTGAATCAAATTCTGTATGAAGTCCTCTGAATCAATCAATTTTTATTCAAAAGTACATAGCATTAGTTTACAATAATTAGTCTTTGTGTTTCCACATTATTTCCTAATACTTCAGTATTATTTAATAGAAAGCATAAAATTAATGACATTTCTTTGTCCTTTTAAAATTTTATGACATTATTTGCATTTTATAAGGTGCACTACGTCTTTCAGCACAGCTGATTTGTGCATCCAGAAGCAAAGGATGAAAGTAAGGGATGCTGTTTTCAGAAAGACAGCTCACTGCAGTGGAAAACATAACCATAGCCCATCACTACAGAGAACCTCATCCATCCCTCCCCAAAACCCAGCCAACCAGTCAACAAACACCTCTTCCTTAGGGTTCATTTGTAGCTTTCACAGAAATACTGTGGTTAAAAAGGCTAATGGAAATGAGTAGCAGTTTGTTGGGATTTTTTTAAACAAAAAAGTTATATCTAAAATTTGATGTGGAAATTTGATCTGCTCCACGCACTCTGCATTAATAAGCTTGAGATCAAACCTTCATAGTGTTAATAGTGGATGAGTTTGGTGGCCCATTTCAAGAAGAATGAGAGCATACTGGGATGGACCCAGGGTCTAATGACATAATTCAGAAACTTGTGAAAAGCAGGCTTTGTGACTCTTGAGGAAGAACTCTGGAGTCTCAGAGCTCCCTGTGTGGTCAGACAGACAACAAAGGCATAGTGGCTTTTAAAAAAAAGCCAACCAAAACTGTAATAAGCAGTCTTGATAGTGTATGAGAGCTAGATAATGTCAGTTTATCCATGTTTACCCAGTGACAGACTGATATGTCTTTCTCAGATAAAGGCCACAAAGTATCCAAGGTATAATTTGCCCAAATTTAAATTTTCTCCCCGTACATACATCAAAAGAAGTTTTGGAGAAGACTGTCAGATACATGTTGACTTGAAAATCAGTTACATTAAAAAGACATGATTTTTCTGCCAAGCTGAATGGAACTAAGAATAATTTGAGAATGGGGTGGGAGCAGAGGAAAGAAATGCAGGTTATATCAGCATGCAGGAAATGTTAGTTTCTCACTTTCCCACTCTGCCACACCATCCTCTGATGAGAAGACTTAAAAAATGCACAGTGGTCATATAAGTATACATAAAACCACAAGCTTGCTTGGCTGGAGTTTATTTACTATAACCATCTATGACAGGTGAGGGAAAATAACATGAATATTTAAGGTGATGTCATATTTTCAATGTACTTTAAAGTAAATTATGTTGTTTGCTAAAAATTGAGCTAGTTTTTCTTCTTTTCTGCTAATACAGTTCTAATATAATGGAAATTTTATGACGATGACTTGAGTTTCTTCAGATACAATATTGTTGATCAACATATGGGAATAATATCCAAAATTATTTTATTTCAGCATTAGTAGTAGTTCTAAGAGATTAATAAATCAAATAGGCACTTTGAGTTTTGCATTTTACATAAAAGAAAGTAGCGCAAATAGTGGAGCTGTATCATCTATGTCTTTTACTGGAAGAGTTTTTGTATACACTGAAAATATTTGATATTATTTTCTGGATTATGGGGTCCTGCCAACCATAGTTAATATAAGAATAATTAGAGTAAAATTCACATTCACCAGAAATACAGCGTTCATTTTTATAAAATGACTGGATAAAATTAGTTTTTAAATTAATGAGCCTATGCACCAATAAATGTATTTTTTTCAGTAGCATTTATGGATCTTTTTTTTTCCTTCCTTGATACTTTTTTCCCTTTTCTATCCTAATCACATACTCATCTATCAGTATCATATCATGGAAATTAATTTTTGTCTTTTAATTGTTTGAATGGCATCACCTGAAACAAATTGTCAAACTGAACAAGAGGATTCCCTCCAGAGTGAGTATTTATGCTCTGTCAGTGTCAAGAAGCCCCAGGCAGACTCTTATAATCTAGAATCAGAAGGTGCTCAACTACATTGCTAGCCAAATTTCACTGGCATGTAAATAGTTTAAATACTATTGATTGTTTTAATGATGAGTTTTCAGTCACATGTTGATTTAACTATCTGACACGAACCAATACATAATAATGATGAAATAACATTGGAAGGAAATTAATTAAATGATGATTTATCAGGAAAAAGTTAAAAATGATGAATGTTTAAATGTGTCCACTGGATTTCACAGGATCTCAGAATATCTCAAGTTGGAAGGAACCCACAAGAATTGCTGAGTCCAATTGCTCCTCACAGCACTACCTGAAAGCAAGCCATATGACTGAGAGCATCAACCACACGTTCCTTGAGTTAACTACTGCTGCTAATTCGACAATTTGAGGAGAACCTTCAGCTGTTTGAATGTCTGATTGCCATGTTCTAGATGTTTGGTCAGGCCGTGTTATTACTGATTTGTGTGTTTTCCCAGAGCCATCAGTAACTACTGTTATAGCATTTAAAGGCACTTCACTTAACATGGGTTTTTCTCTGAAGCTCAGTTTTGCTTGCAACAGCTGGTGACCTGGAAAGTGAATAGAACAAACACCTAAGAAGGTCAGTAATGCAATTTGCAAATCCTCTGATTTTTGCAATGCCCAATCAAAATATCCCCTTTTCAAGGGCAGGTAAATTACCTTAAAATATTTGCTTGCCATTGATAATAATCGTGATCTGGCTCTGATTATGGTTTGTGCTGTCATTTCTAACATTTTAAAGATTGTTTTTGGATATCTGTAAGGCAAAAAAATCCACTCTAGTATCAGTAAAGGGTCTTTTTTCAAAGTGTCCCATTGAAATATGAGACCCTACAGTTGCATGTTTTCTCCTTGCACTGCAAGAAAAAAGGGTAGAGACATGAGCTCTGACAGGGGGAAGTCTGATGGTTTTGAATAATCATTGCAGTAATTTACTGGTTTCTTTAACATGAAAGCCTCTTTGTTGTTTTTGGTGGTACTGTGTCCACCTCTTGATCCCCCTAATGCAAGAGAAATGAACATGATAAAGATGTCCAGCTAAGGGTAGGAGAAATGACCATGACAGCAGGACCCCTCATATAAGGAAAGACTGGGAGAGCTGGGACTGTTTATCCCAGAGGAGAGAAGGCTCCCGGGGGGATCCCATGCATGTGTACGACACCTGCAGGACGGGTGCAAAGAGGACAAGCTCTTTTCTGTGGTGTCTGGTGTCAGGATAGAGGCAGTGAGAACACTCTGAAGTACAGGAGAGTCCACCTGAATATTGAGAAACTTTTTCTCTGTGGATGTCACTGAGCACTGGTGCAAGTTGCCCGGGGAGCTAAAAGAGCCTCCGTTTTTGGAGATATCCAAAAGCCTTCTGGACATGGTCCCGGGCAGCTGGGTCTAGGTGGCCTTGCTTGAGCAGAGGGGTTGGACCAGCTGAGTTCCAGAAATCCCTACAAACCTCAACCACCCTGTGATTTCTTATAGACACAAAATGGGCTGTTTAATACACTGAATTACAAATTAGAGGATCTGGTTTTAACCTGATACAAATGCACCTAAAATACTGAGCTATTCCAAATTTACTTCAGTATGACTGAGACTATGCCCAGATGTCTGGCAGGGCAGTGGCACAGCATAAATAAAGCCAAGGTCCTTGTATAGCTCCAAATCTGCTTTCTTCAAAAAAAGTGTCATTAAGAGATGTGCATCAAACATTCCAGTATTTTCCTTGACAATAGACACATTCTCCAGAATTATACATTCCTTCCCTGACTTTGGAACTTGTTTTCTTGGTGGGTTTTGTTGGCTTTTTTTTTTTTTCTTGTATGTCTTGAGGTCACCACACTTTCTTCTCTCGGCTCCAGTCCTTGTGGATTTATTCTGCAAGAGGAACGTATTTTGTAGGGCCAAGTAACTTGGAAAAAGAGTGAAGGGCAGTAGGTGTGAGGTAGATCTATCGTCCTTTCAGAAATGCTGCGCTGAATAATTGCTCTATGTGAAAGTTTTACAGAACCTGATTAATTTCTCTACATAATAGATATGGTAGGGGAAGCAGATTTCAGGCATTCAAGTGCAAACGTTTCTCACTCGGTGGTAGGACAGACTACCTTAGGCATTATAGGAGAACTTTAAAACTGTGGAGGACAACACTGTCGCTACTGAAAGCTGGAGTTTAGACAAGAAAACAGAATAAGCAGCTATTCCTGGAAAGAACCCATATATCTGACTGCTCAGAAAAGTCACTTGTACTTCTCTTTCAAAGAACTTCAAGTTCTTTAATTCTTTTAAGCATTGTAATCCCAGCATATGAACAGTCAGTTCATTAGCTGAGAAAAAGGAATATTTCTGAAGTGAATTTTAGTTTATATTAATCTTTCTTGGCTACATAAGATGAAATTTTCAAGGATATTTTTAATGTTTTTTCTTGCGGAATGGGTGAGTTTGATTGTGTGGTAAGTCATTTGATTACAGAGCTCTTTTCTCTCCTTATGTTTCTCATCTTCCTGCTGAACTTTAATCTATGATTTCAGAATATAAATCTTCACAGAAATGTCCCGTGTGTTTTTATCTTGTTTTGTAGTGTTGAGCTTTTGTTGTGTCATCATGTCACAAATAACCATTTTTACTAGTATTTTGGCTCCCCATTAAAAGCTCAGTATTATGCTAGTCCACATTTCATCTTACTCTGAGAAGCAGAGGGATTGTACTGCTCTCTGAAAGCCAGGGGAAGTACATATTTGAGCTCCCCTGTTTGATAATGTTCCTTTTTAAAGCACCCCTTGGAAATACATTTTGCAGGTCAATCCACCCAGGCCTGTTGCCTCCTGAAGTGATTGATGTTACTGCTCTGTCTGATCTCAATCAGCTGAGCCAGTCATCCATCATGGCACAGGGACAGAAACTTCTCATAGATGTTGATACATAATTAATTTATTAAGGTGTGCAAGTATTGTTGATTTTCCTAGCTTTTACAGAGACGGGGCAACTGAGAGGCATTTTAAAAGATTTTATTCCAGTATTAGTCTTGATGAAGATTGAGATATAAGAGATGTAAAACTCAATGCCATTCCATCAGAAGCCAACCTACTTCCTGGTTACAATACCTTATAAATGTTTTTCAGGCTGTTAGCTTTTGTCACACAATGTTGCCATTACTTCTAACACCAATCACCTATATTTTTATCCCACATAGTTCTACTACAATGCATCTTTCACACTTGCAATTCTCTAAAATATCTAGTCTTTGCAAGGCCATATTTTGAAACGTGTTAAAACTTCTTTCTAGATCAATGTCTCTCTCAACAATGTCATCTCTATTCCATAACCTTCCTAAGTCAGCACACATTATCTCAGTGTTTACATACAGATGTACAAGACTGTGTGAGCCTTCCGTCAGGTTTTGAGAATTCTTTACAAATCCATTTTTCACAGGTATAAATTCACGTGAAGTGTAGGTGAATGGAGGTGTTCAGGTCGAGGTGTTGGCCTCTTGGTGAGGGGCTTGCCCAGCAACGCTCAGGCAAGCAGGGAAGGTAACTACTGCTCATCGTGGAGCTATTGCAGCTCCAAAGAAGGGTGGGAAAGAGTAGGCAGGTCAGAAGCTTTTTCTGAATGTGTTTGAGGTACGTAGGATTGTGGAGAGGGAAGCTGAGACCTGCTGGGATTTCTGGAGGATCCCTCCAAACATTATAACTATAAAATCTTGTTCATCAGGTCAGTGTTTTGTCTGTGGTATCAACCACAGAGATGTCGCACATGCAGGAGAGACGGTTTTTAGGGGATGCAGGGAAGAAAAGAGATCAAAACAATTGAATACAGGGAGATGGTTCTAACCAGCATTCCAGTTCCAATCTCAATGTAAATAACCCTAATTTTTCATTCATTTCTTCAATTCCCTCTTTCATAGAAAATTTTAAAATTTTCAGCTTTTTTGGATCTTGAAAGTAAATATGTTTATTTTAATCTGATTTTAGATTAGATTTGTAAGAGGTTAGGACATAAGAACTCAGCCTGGTGGAAGGAAATCCTGCTTTTGTAATCGCTGCTTCAAAATTATTTGTAGCATTTTTATTTGCATTTTTGGGGTTTTTTTTTAACCCAACTGCTAAAACACAAACACCCTGGGGACAGGGATAGGAAATCCAAGATTAGCACTTTCTGATCAACTTCTTTATTTAAATGCTCTAATATATTTGTGAGCAACCTTACCGCTTCGTGTCAGCACCTCTTGCTCCTTCTCTCACCACCAAAGATCTTTCAATGCAAAGGCATCCTTCAGGCACTAAATTGCTGGAAATACTGTTGCCCTCCGGTGTGTGCCTAATTTGTGGCCTTTAACTTTCTGTAAGCTGACTTTTAATGTGTTTTCTCCTGCAAGTGGCCTGTGCTGAATGCCTTAATAAAATGTGCAGCTTTCCTCATTTATTGCACTGACTGCACAATTGTCAAGTCTCCGTTTGTACATCTCATTCTGGACCTTCCCCTAGCACTGGGGATCTGGGTGTGGTGGCACTCAGTGTTAATTGAATGTGGTAGGAGAGTTAACATCAGCAAAGTTCATGTCTCTCTAATGTTCCTTGAGAGACCATTATTGTTATTGATTATGATCAAATGTCCCATTGTCAGTGCTGAAAAATTATTGTATTTTACAGCTGATGAATATATATGAGGTAAAAAAAATGCCCGTAGTTATTCCCTTAGGAAGACAGTACAGTGATTGCCTAATAACATTTTTCCCCCTCTCTATAACAGTGCTAAAACATAATTTCCATGAGTGGACTCAATGTCAAAAGCTATGATTTGTCAAGGCAATGAAGTGTGGACATAAATAAATGAAATTTTGCAGTGTTTTTTGCAGTTACTGGTTGAACAAGTTTCTGTTCTATAGGAATCCTTTGCACAACTGTGCAAAACTCTAATTTTTCTTGACAGGGATTACTTACTCCTTTTTGGTGTTTGTGTGTGTTTGGATTTTTTTAAAAAGTGTATTCAAAAGTTTTGGGGTTATTTTTAGAAGAAATTAAAATTCCATTCAGACTTGAATGAGTGGATGTCATTTTTCAACCTAAAAATTGTCTCTTTTGGAAATATAGTCTATTTAAAAATATTTTTTAGGATCTGAAATAAATTGTGAAATCATTTAACTTAAGAGCAAGAGAGCTTGATTTTTTTAATCAATTGTCATATATACAAATAAGGATTTTTACATATGTAGGCTTTGAGGACTAAGGAATAGTCTTCACAGTTTTTGATGGTTTTATTAGATTGCAAATAAAACTAGCCACTGGGTGATACAGAAGTGTATTTTGTTTTTATTATGTGGCTCTTTCAGTACTGTCTATAAAACAAGGTAACTGCTGAGGTAATGTATTGTCACTTCAAGTCTGACCTGCAGTTTTGTTTCCTTGCTGATAATTATTACTGTATGTACATTAAAAACATAAAATAAATGTGTTTCTTGCTAGACTAGGGGGATGTATACGAAGAGGAGGAAGTGCTCAGTGTGGGATGTCCTTGGGATGGCTACTGAATGTCTTCTACAGAATCTTGACTTTTCTCAAATTCCAAGTTAATGAAGCTAAACTTGTAGTAATTGCTTTCATAACATGATTAATGGTGGCACGTTTGGCCAGGTGGGCTGTGACCCGGCAAAACACTTAAGCACATGCTTATCTTTGAACATGTGAGTAGTTTTGGGGAAATCAATAGTTGTTTCACTGCTAGGCTCCATTTTTGCCTTGTAGCACTTTGTTGTATTGGGATTTTGAGAAACAAAGAAGTTAAATTCCTAAAAATGTTCTAGTCTTAATTACAAAATATGTTTTAGTCATGCATTTGAGAAGTTTTAATTAAAGTAGTTTTATATAAATTATATGACATTTGATATATGTACCTAGTATACATTTATGCACTTAGAATTTATCACAGTATATAAATGTTTTTGTATTTATGTTCCATAAAAGCAATGAAGTCATAATATTATTCCATAATAACATTTCATTTTGATGTTAAGTCTTTGGTGAAAAGTGTAGAGAAGTATTCAGGGCTCTTGCTGAAGTACCACAAAACTGGAAATCACCTTTATGTTTTCTGCATACGTAATGGAAGTCTGGGCATTTTGCCTGAGTTAATATCCCACAGAATTAGTTCCTCATTCTGATGTAGAAGTAAATGAATGCTCAGTATTTGAAATAGAATAGGAATCAATATGGGGAAACTGAGTTAGTACCAAGCTCTGCTGAGCCAGAAAGTACTGTTTCATGAATGGGTTTGTGCCACCTTGTTAAAAAAGTGCTACGTTCCTGCAGGAAGTGTTGTTAATTTTTCCTGAAACCTGAGTATCTGGTGTGTGTGTATTCCAATGGAAAACCAAACACAGAGAAATTGGTGTTTTAGGCTGTGAAAATACTTAATGAATTTGATAATGAGGAATTATTTTGAGTTGACTACTGGAAGAAATTTTTTAAAGAGCTAGAACCGTTGACACCGGTGAGTGTTGCTCCATTAGCATGTAGTGTATTGGCATCAGGCACTTCTTTGGAAATGCAGATATTTGGATCAGCAGTGAGAGCCATTCAGGGAGACTAAACTTCTGGATACTTATATTTTTGAAAGGGAATTTCAGCTGAGATATTTACTTCAGCATGATGCAACATGGGAAATTATTCATATAATTAATTCAAAAAGCCAACGACTGTATATATAAACTCTCATGTGTGATGTAACAGTTTTATGTTGTATGTGTGCTATTTTATACTAGCACTTAAGGGACAATAAATAAATTAATAACTAGGAAGATTACAGAAATGATAGGAAATTAAAGGATCTATAACAATTAAACTTATCTGTCCTATTGAGGTGCAGTCATAAGTCAGGCAGCTGTAGAAATCTCCTTGACCAATAATACAGTTGGAGAATTTGCTATGAACTAAAAACTCATAATAGGTATTGAAAAAGATGTGGATGCCCACTTCTTACATGCCAGAGGAATTTCTTCAATTAAAAATGGGTCTGGTTTTGTGTGATTTCCATTTTTTTAGTCAGATTTGATTTAGATAGGCTTGATGAGGTCTTGAGTGGAACTGAAACAATTTTGTGCACTTGATACTCCCATTTGCAGGGGATCACTGTGGCATTGAATTTATGGTTTAGAATGATGTTATTTGTGCTCTCATATACATCTTAGCTCAACACATTGCCCTTCAGATTCTTTCCTAGATTCCAGATTGAGGTGCCTTTTGATCTGCTGTTTAGTTTCTGGAAATTTCAAGAGGGAAAGTACAGAAAAATAGAAACCCTTTTTTTTTTTGGTCATTAACTCGGTATTTCTACGTGCATTTTTCCTTGTAAGGATGTTCAAATCACTCAAAAAATTTCCTGCCAGAATTGCATTGAAAGCATTTCAGCACATGTTTGCTTAAACTGCTTGTATTGATAAATGCTGCAGATTAAAGGAGTTTCAATTGTTATAGTTAATATGGGTACTCAAAGATTTTTTTAATCGAGATGGAGTGCAACAACGAATTGGCTAAAAATGAAATTATAACAATATGTCTCAAACTTCAGGACAACCTGAAGCTTTTTTAGCACAATTTGCCTGAAACACAGAGAAAAAGTTCAGCTTTTACGTGCAGGAAAAGATATAATAGACTTTCCCCAATGAGTTCTTGGGCCATATGTTCAAATTAGCTGTACTTACATGACAGAAGAATAAGATGGTTTAAATTCTATGCTTGAACATAATTACAAGTGAGGGAAACAACTGATGTTGATACAGTTTAGACACCAAGTAGTCTACACCTCAAAAATTTTAAGAAAGCTAAACTGCTTCAGTAACATTATGAGAGATACACTAGTTATGAATTTGACACTATACAGTTGGTATACAATTAGTATTTGGTATTTTGTTTGGCATTGGTATTTGTATACCATTGGTATAATGGAAAAGTAACAAAGTGCAGCTGTCTCCTATGCTTTCTAATAATCATACAATAGCATTTGGTCTTATATTTGACAGTACTTGTCTAAGAGAGCTTTTGCAATAATATGCTTCTCAGAAGGGGTGAAAATCCAGGTAATTTGTCCATAGAATTTTGAAGCCCAAAACCTCTGACTGTTATTAAAACAGTTGTGAGTGTATTTGCAAAAATAAGATATATCTCTCCCTGGTTATCTTTGGCTAAATGCTTCCCTCCAACACATATTAATTAATTTTTTAATCAGTGAGATTTGTAAGTAAATTTCTTGTCCTGATTCTGTGTGATGTGATTTTGCACTGTATTTTGATAAAAACTCTTTCAGTTGCAGGAGTTGAAGGTTGCAAATTTAACAATGTGCAGGTCAAAAGCTGTTGGAGTCATTCCCCAGCTCAATGGAAATATCTGTGCCTGAGGTTGTTCAGTATGTGGTCTGAGAAGTCTGTAGATAGACCTTAGGAGTTTTGAACCAGGACAACCCTCTGAGAACACCATAGGAAAGGAATTTATGACACAGCAGACTTGAGGCATCCATCATCTTTTAGAGTTGTATTTGTGGGTCTTTGCTGCAGCCTGTGCTGTTTTACACTTGGGCATGCAGTAGATGCCAGACATTTTAATATATATTTTATATGATGTAATCTACTCCAGCTTTAACAACTCAGCAAGGTTTGACCCTTAGGCATCTTAAAGTGTTGGAGGAGACTTTTACTCCTGGAAGGAGTATATTGCACATGCGGGAAATATTATTTTTTATTAGAGAGAAATAGCCATTATTCGTGCTTTAGCTATCTTGCTAATTATCTTTTAAAACTTGGAGTGATTAATGTGGCAATTTCTAGATATTTAAAATGTAAATGAAAGTGTTTAAATGCATATTTTATAAGAGTTTTTTAAAAAATCAGTATAAAAATGATTGGCCAAAGTAAAAGTAAAATAATTCAGGAAAAAATGCCTGCAGATAAACAGAAAAATTGCGTGCCAATTTTATCTCGAGTTTGTAAAAATAAGTTGCAATGTCAAACTCATTTTCCCAAAGTTGCTTTCCTTGCTATTTTTTTTGTTAAATGTCTTTGTACCTCAAAATTCTGCACACTTCCCATGCTGTTGCTACCTTACTAAATGTGCTATCATGACATTTGTTCTCTTATTCATACGCAGTAAAACACATCATTTTACCCTTTGACTGTCTTTTTAAGTTCTTGAGTTTTCAAGTTTTAATTTGATTTCAAATTTAATACTGTATTTGTATTGTATCAGATTTCTTGGATGGAACATCTTGTAATGGCTACTTTATATTTTCACCTTCAGTAGTTAGAAGTATAAGAGAGGGAGGAACAATGATGTAATGTGACTTTTGTTGTGTAAAGATTTTATAGCAAATGTTTCATGGATTGCTCTTGATATTACTAATTGCTATAGCAACATAAAGTTGTATTAGTTTTTTCTTATTATTTTCCTGTATTTCTACAAAGATTCTACTTAAGGAAGCTAGGAATGACTAAGATGCTTTCATCAGCTCCACTGTTTTTTGACGTAAATCCCACACAAAATCTCATGTGACTTTTGTGTGTATGCTCTCTGCTGTATCACACTTTTAGAATGCTTGCCATGTGCAATCAGGGATGTCTTTGTTATAGCAGCACACTTAGAACACTTTATTTTCATTCCACAGTTTTTGTACAAGTTTTCCAAATCCCTGGAGAGATTTAACAGTTATATGGGATCCAGTTCCTGTATAACAGAGAGGAAATCTAACTGTGGAACTGTTAATCTTGCCATCCAGGAAAATGTGAAATCTGCAGTATTTCTTTTTTATCTTTGTTGCCCAACATTGTGTGATTTAGTAACTGTTTGTTTGTTTTTTTTTTTGTTTTTTTGGTTTTTTTTCTTCTAAGCAGGGCTTAATCTAGGAAGAAAAAGGAGTTCACTGGCCTCTATTTTCTCCTGACTGATATATAGAATTCCGTTAGGTAATTTTGCCTTGTTCTTTTTGGTACCAACCTTTCTAGAAAGTTCTGTAAGCCCCTAACACATCTGTTCTCTTTAGCTGGGATACAACTACTTTAGTGTTTTTCAATTTTTCTGACATTCCAAAGACCTTTTAGAGGCATGGGAAGAGGGAAAATAGTCATTGCTGTGTAAGTAAATGTGATAAGTTATATACAACAAATTTCAGGTTCATAGTCCGAGATACTAATGAGCAATTTGGCTCCACTCCATTTGACCAAATACTGTCAGATAAAAAGAAAACCCACACAATTTAATAAATTTACTCTCTGGAACTTCTACAGTTAAAAAAGTGTGATGACTGTAACAGATTGTTATTAGCATGGTAGCTTATGTTGATGTGACCTTAGTTCCTGTTGCTGTATAGAGTAGATTCTGAATTCAGCATTTATTTGAAGTTTTTATAGCTAAACGTGTCCATTGTCACATTTAACAAACTAAACCCCACAAATTTTATGCTGCAAAAAACAGCAAAACAGACAAGGGAAGAGAAAAAGATGATAAAATAATAAAATAGTTTATTATTGCTAATGCAATTAATAAAAATGTAATTTTTTCTAAAGCAATTAATAGAAGAAAAGTATTAATTTTGCTATTTGTATAATCCTTACATTCCTGGAAATATATTTTGCCCCTCCATGATTATTGAACAGAAACTCTTTCATGGCCTTAAGAAAAAGAAAGTAATATTAAGATAGAAAGCCTGTAATTTAGACACAACCGATGATAGGTTTATATCAAATGTAAATCATAAGCCTTCTGAATCTCTCACTTCTTGACCTTAAAACAAAGTTTACTTTTTAGTGGTTCAAATATCTTAAAGACTGCTTGGATTGCATAAGAATGTTCATGGTGAGTTCTGTGTTAATAAATGGTTTTTTAAAATTAAATAATTACTTTTCTACAGAATAAAAAGATTTGTTAGTAGAAGCTTTTTTGGTAGATCTCCAAAGACTGCCTTCTGGGTAAAAAAAAAGGTTTTTTGAAGGTTTTACCATTTTTTTTACTGCATCTGCTTGAATTTCTGAATAGTATGTATTGATAGAAATATTTATTAGTATTTTGGAGTGGATGGGAGTTGACTCAACCACATTTGAGGCATGTAATGAAAACATCAGACAAATAACAAAAATGCTAATGATATCTCTGAATGTTGATCCACACATATGTTCTACATTTGAAAAAATCGACCTTATTTCATCATGCCTGTCTTCTGTTTGCTTTAGAAATAAACCAAACCAAGGTGGGGGGTGAGTTGCACCCCTCAGGTGCCAAAGTGTGAGGATAAACCAAAAGCATTGTCTTGCTCATGCAGGTTTAGAGACACTTAACACATTTTTTCAGTTTAATTCACAGAGTATTTCTGGTTTTTTGCTTTACTAAGGCCCTGTACCACTTAGAGAGAATCAAAGTAATGCAGATTGTGTGAATTCAGGTGCGGAGATTTTTTTAAATAGCCTGCAAATCATAAAATGCAATTTTCTCATTTAGTTCCTAGTTCATAATAGTAAATGGTTTAGAAAATGGTATTAGGTAATTTTCTTTAGTGCATTTGATGTAAATTGCCCTCATATTGTGAAGCGCCTTTGTTTAACATATTCTTTGTAAGTTAGATAAATGAAGGTTTCTGAAGAATGGAATTAGATGAAGCTCATTAGGATGAACAAGATCCCATTCAATATGGTTAATTTTTTTGTCCTTGTGGCACTAAGCTATGTAACTTCACCATTCCTTATTACGACTGACTTTGCTTATCTATGCATTGAAGGAAATCTCCTAGGTCATAGAAACATCACCTAACATGTTTATTCCTTGAGCCCCATCAAATTGTTATCATATCAACAGTGATGGTTGTTCCCTGAGCATAATGATGCTCTTCCATGTTTTGTAGTTCTGAAAAATAAGAGAGACCAGAGAGCAGGACCCTAAAGGAAAACATACACAGGCTTTGTGACCTGTACATTAATGACCTCTAGCTGTGGGCACTAAACTTGCCACGTGGTCTGAAATGCAGATCATGCCCACTTTTTCCCCACTTTGAGTAAGGAAAGAAAAGCATTTTTTTGCCAGTCCTTCTGACAGTAAATGACGGGGGAACCATAATTCATTGGTGGCTTAAGCTGGGTTCAGGCATTACCAGTTCTAATGCTTACAGCATCTGAAGGTGCAGAAAGAAGGGGAAGAAATGGGCTTTTAAAATTGTTAATTTAACATCCTTGCTCATTTCTTAACTGCGTGGATTCAGTAGAGATTAAGCACACTGAAAACATACACGGAAACTGTTCATAGTAATGGGTTTCCTTTAATGATGAACTTAAAATTGAGTACTCCTACAGTTATCAAATTTTTTTAATTAATTTACAAAAAATTCTGTTCTCTTTGTGTGATCCCTGCAGTAAAGGATTGCTGTTATTTAATGGGAATATAGATTATTAGAACAAGGCAGATCACATCATTTTCTGCACATGAGAAGTGTTTGAAGTTGAGCACTACTTGCTAATTGGTAAATGCGACCAGAGTAACAAACTAGTAAGTTTCCGGGATTTTCTAATCTTTCTGTAAGTGAAATATCCAGAGAGGAGAGGTAAAAAAAAAAAAAAAAAGAAAACACAGGCACAAGTGATATAAATTAAAGGAGTTTTTTAGAGCTGGACTGGAGCACTATATTACAAAAGTCTTTTCTAGAAGAATTCTTTAGTCACATATATAGTGATATTTCACTCTAACATCAAACACAGACTTTTGCCATAGAAGTAAGCAGTTAAAGTTAGGTCTGAATAAAAGGAAATTGCATATTTTTTTCACTACGGTCTTGTATTTTTTCTTGTATTTTACCCAGTAGGCATATGAGACCAACTGGATACTTCTTGCTGTAGAACACTAATTTTTCATTTGAGAATGAATCCTACTTTGTTTAGAGAAGGTGCTGTACAGGCAATTTCTAGTGAGGGAAGGATTTTTTTTTGAAACAGGTCTATTTTCTTTTCTGACTTCCTGGTATATTCACAAAGAACTCATTCACTCCACCTAATAATGCCATATCAAAATTTAGCTGTCTGTGAGTTAAGGATGCTGCCTTCCCATGCAGCAGGGCAGTACCCCCAACTGGGGCAAATCATTCACCAGATGCAGTTTACAATAGACCTGAAGAGGCCATGGCCTCCTTTTATGAGCTAATTGTGCAGCTGAATGGCCACAAAAACATAATGCTGGATAAACTGAGTGACAATGATAATAGAGGAGACACTGTTAAGTGGTCAGGGAGTAAATCTGCTAAGGGATGACCATCATTAAGTGCATGGCATAACGTTTAGGTTTCTGTCATTCAAAGAGTTTCTTCCTTATGCTTATGCTTTGCTCACTGAAGCCAAAGTAGACACTTCTATTCAAAATGATTGTGTAAATGAACAATTATTCACAAAGTGAAGAACATCCCTCTAAATCAGAAATGAGTCTATGAACGCACATCGAATCACGTTTAGAAGGAGGCCACTGTGGAAGGTTCAGTGCAGCTTTCAGTGCCAGGCCCCTGGGGATGTGAGGATGAGGAAGGACAGGGTGTGTGCCCTTTATCACCACGTCGCAGAGATTAAGTGTCATCATTTTGGTATGAAATTCTAATGAATCATCATTTTGTTCTGTTCCTGCTCTTTGTCCCTTTGACCTGGTAGGCTGGTTTTAGACTCAGAGTGAACTTTCAATCACTTTTTGTCCTGCAGTTTTTCTTTCCTCTGGCTCTTATGCTACTGGAACCAGTAATTTAATTGGATCTTGTGTCTTTTGTCTATTTTAGGATTTAGTAATTTCCTACAATGTGATTTTATTGTGATTTATTAACTGCATGGTAATTCATAAATTATTCCCTCTGTTTTATAAAGTAGGGGTGTATGTGTTCATAAGGGACTACAACAGACAAGGAGTAGTTAAATGTAAAATAGGAAATCAGAGTAATCTTCAAGAACAACCAATTAATGCAAACCTGCAGTAGCCCTACATCTGTAATTCATTATGTTTCTAAATAATCACAAGACAAGTTCTTAAAAAATAGGCTGACAAAATACATTGTTCTACATCAATAGGTATGACCTGAATACCAAGGAGCAACAGGGAATGCACTTCTGTCCCTGCCCACCCGCACCAAAAACACAAAATAAAATTTGCAGGAAAGATAATTGCAGATTCAAACACACTTTTTTTTCCTCTAAGAATAACTTGAGATGGTCTGTGGTTGCCCTATTTTAAATACTAATGTAAAGCCCTCTCTGAGTTCATGAAGCATTTGCTGAAGGCAGCTGATGATTTATGCATGTCTAGTTTGCTTCATTAAGCAGTTTTTATGCATGTTTCTGAAGACAAAATGCTGAACTAGATGCACCACTGATGTGCTATATTAAGGCAATTGCAGCCTCCATTTTCCTTCCTATATATCGCATTTTTTGACACAATTTCCACTTATACCAAAAATACCTATCCATTTGATAAAAGCTATTAAGTTCTGTTCTTTTACTTTACTGGTGTACTAATATGTACTCTTTCTTCCAGCAGAGTAATTTTTTTCCTGTAGAGTAGGATTAAATTCTGAAAAAAAAACCCTCTCGTGTCCTTTGCTTATTATCTAGAGATGGTTTTCTGTGTGAAATTTAGCCAGATTGGTAACAAGTCTGACAAAATCTGATATTGTTTTCTGAGTCATGGATATTTGTGCAAATATCAGCTCCTAATTGCTACTAGTTCTTAGTTTTATGGGGTAGAATAACTTTTTTGAATATGTCTAATTAATTTCCTCTAATTATGTTTATTATTTCCTCTAGTTAATTATTATAATACAGCAAATAGTAATATTTTTTATTTTTTAATCTCTTGGACAGTTTTATGTTTTGACTTGCTTGAGGTTTGTACAGTTGTTACATGAAGCATCTGTAATGGTAGCCAGCTCATTATAAAAAAAAAAATAGTTCATGAGAGTAGGTAATATGGGTAGATTTAGGGGGTTTTCCTTTGCTGTATTTTGTGTTTATAAAATTTTTATCATCAGTTTCAGGAGAATCATGTGTGTTTTAAATGTAGGATTTTCAAGCAAATACTTAAGAGGCATGGTGATTGAATTCAAGTTTGTCTCTTTCAGAGTTTTATGTGTTTTTTTAAACTGTCCTTCAACTTCCACAGGAAGATTTGGTGTCTAATTACCATGATTGTTTGGCTTTATCAGGTAGTATCTTCAGGTGTTATGATACTTCTGCTTGTTGCTCAGAGGAATCCTTTGTAGAATTATTATGTTCATGGGGCAGCTTGACACACAGGTCACAATTTTATCTGAAGAACACAAATCAGTGAGGAGGATGGTGTTTTATAATAGCCTCCCCTTGGCTGTGCTTGGCTGGTATTTAATCTGGCAGAGAAAATGCACTTTTTCTATTCACAGGATATTTACCAAATTACTAAACTTTTGTGAGCAATGGCATAATTTGAAGTTCTTAAAAATTTGAAGTGAGTATGAATCTGTATTTCAGTCCTTTCACCGTTCCTCCCAAAATATTTCTCTGACATACAAAACTTAATGTGACTTGGCATACTGTAATCCATAAATTACATAGTGGCATTTATGATGTGCTGATGAAGATGAGGCTGATGACTTAGGCACTGCAATATGCATCCCAGGGGATTTTGGCAAAACAATTAGACTTCGTAACAACCTATAATTCTTTTACCTCTGTAAGTAGGCACTGGCTTCTATGGAGATTTATGATGTCATAAATATTAATGGGTTTTTTCAGGACTATAAATAATGGTTTTCTTCTTAAAAGCTAGTCATATAGATTTTAGCAGAATTGTAGCTTCTATAAAATAATGCTGTCATGCCTTCAATTTACCATATGCCTAATGATTTCTCCAATATCAGAATTGGTAATTAGCTTCATGTAAATGGCAAATAGGGAGTGACATGTGAATCTCCCAGAGGTTGTGAGCATCCCCATGCCACTGTGCACATCTACATGCAGAGAAGTGTTTCTTCTTCATCCGTTCTTGGCTGCCAGCTGACTTAGATACTGTACATAACAATCTTGATAATGTGACAGAAAAGTTTTCTTTTAATGCCTCCTAATTGGTAACATACATTCTTTTTTGGACTATTTTGGTACTTTATAGAGACTCCTGAAATTTGCTAAACAACGTTTTCAGCAGCTGAGAAACGCAGTGAACACACAAGTTACATTCTTTGCATGCTGGCCCATACATTTGTATAAGTGCCTGTAGAAAGGGCCTATACATTTCTGAAGGTGTTTTGTACTGTACTCTGCTTCACAGCTATGGGTATTGGTAATTCTCAGCTAAATTTGGGGTATTATAGGGAAAAGGAATATATTTCAGGGAGGAAATTAAAGTAGCTATCTATATTATTTAGTTTTAAAAACATGTTGGTCAATGGGAGCATTTTCTATTATGTATATAGTGTTGCTTATTTGTAGTCTAAAGCTGTTGCTTAAATATATTCCTGTGTCTTTTTGAGTCAAAAGCTGGGGGTTTTTTTTTGCTCCCCAGAACTGACTAAAAGCACACTTTTAATAAGAGTACTACTATAATATGAATATGTGGAATTTTCACACAATTTGTAGAATATAAAATTGAAGAAACTTCAGTTTCATTAAATCCAGAGATATTTTCTTACACCTAGAGCTTCTTAATTCCACAGTTAGAAATCTCATTAATCATATAATGCACTTTTCTAATAAAGAACCACTTCTTGCAGTGTTTATTCAGAAATTCCCATTATACTAAAGAGATTTTATCCTAGTAGAAGTAAGAAACATCAAAAATCTAATGTTTTTATCTGAACCTTTTGAGTTTCTCCAAATAAGGTGGGGTTTTTTTTTGTTTTTTTTTTTTTAATAAGTTCAAACACAAGTCTTTTACGAAGATATAGGAAAACCTTTCTTGTAGGTTTGGCAACACTTTAATACTAGAAGAGACATTTTGATTTGCATCTATTCAGGGAATTAAGTTACAACTTTTATGTTACATATCCATTAATATTTTGTTAGGAAAATCCCCATAAGACTACCTAGACCTCTTGAAACGCTACGGAATAAAATCTGTTCTAATTTTAAATAAAGTGTAAACAATTGGTAGTAGAAATAATGTTCTAAAGTGACATTTCTAAGAAGCGCAGTTACATAAGAATTTAAAATGAATGAACTTTACTTTTATGAAAGGAATCAACTGAAGTGTTTCAAGTCACTAAAAGCTTAATTAAACTCTGTTACGAAAGTCTATCTGGAAGTATGTGAATTTTATTCATTACTATTTTACACCGCTTGATTAACTATTGAAATAGTCTCTCTAATTGGCATGTCCAATACTGAGAAAATGTGTTAATGATCTTTGAAAAGATTCCCCAAAAAACCCCTTTAAAAAATAATTAGGACTTGAGTAACTTCATCTCTTTCTTTTAATCAAAGGCAGGATAATCGTAGCAGACCTCACATGCTGCTCTCAGAGCTGCTGAAGGATTGAGGTATCTAAAGACAGCCTGTTTGAAAAGAAAGCAGCTAATATCATAATTGCAGTCCTGCATAATGTTTGCCCAGGGTCACTGCTCAACTCAGAATATTCCTAAATTCACTCTGAGTTTCTTCTGTCTGTGGGTGGCAATTTTATAAGTACTGTGCCTTCTCCATGTGCCCTGAGCTGCTCACGCTGTGGAGCACAGCACTCAGCATAGCCTGTCTGCTGTCACAGGCTTGTCACTTGTCCATCCTGACCTCCAGAAAGAGACCCAGTTATGGGCATGCAGGGCTTAGGGATTATCCTCTGCTATGCAGGAGTGGGATTCTTATGTATGAGCATATGACACCTGTGATCAAAGGCGCCTTCAGCATAACAAGGAGGCCGAGGAAACATTAAATATTTAGGGTTTTCTGGAAAAGCTTGACTATGAGATGTCGTGTCGCGTGCTCTGGATGAACCCTCGTTGATGGCAGGGGCCCAATCCTGGGACCGGATTGGCTGGGAGCGTGGCAGTAAATAAAATAGGGATGGGTATGATGGGAGTGCTCGAAAATCAGAGTTTAATAAAGGAAAATAAAAGGTGCACTATCAATAAATGTGCAACAAAAACATAAGCTGTACACTGTAGGGAGCTCCTCTGGAAAGCCATGGAATAAGGCAAGCCCAAACTTATATAGAGGGCAGGGAACCAATGAACAAAGAGAAACAAAAATCATATCTTATAAAGACCACAAGAGTAACCAATCAGAAAGCAGGGTTCATAACATAAACTTATGTGGAATAACTTAATCTGCATAACTGCTCCCATCATTCCTTTCTTCTCACCCTAACTTGTGGGGAATGCCCAGAATGCCTATGGTTTACCCTTCCAGGGCAGGGCCCTGGTAGACTCACAGACCTCCACAATGTGGCAATTAACAGATACATTTGGCATGTAGAGTGGCAGGTAACTTTCATTTGATTTACAACTGTTAGAGGTTGCTTTCTTCCAAAAGAAATAAAGCATTTCTCTCCTTGACAAATAGGAAATAGAAAAAAAAATGTTCAGGACGATCATTTATGTGTTTGTTTTCATCTGGTTTTCAGAATCTCTTGGAATGCATTTACATGAAATATTTAAAATTTCCCATACTTCAAATGCATTCTCAAGTTATGTTTTCCATGCTCAGTCACAAAACAAAACACCATTTTTTCTTACTTAGAGAAGTAATGTTTATGGGTTTTTTTCTGAACAGACAGGGTGATGTTTTGGTCCCAAAGATGCAGTTTGCATCTCTGTTGAACTTTAGTTAGTTTCATAGTTTTCATTAGCAGTAGACACACATCGGTTAATGTTTGTTACTGTACGTGTATTCAGGTGCATGACAAAAAAAAAAAGTGGGTGTTTGTGTCCTCAGGTTCTTGCAAGGAAGCTGTTTTGCAGTTCTCTACATGCCTGTTTATGCATCTTTGAATTTATCTTCATTTGAATGTATTTTCTACTCTTAAGCAACTCCAGCTTTTATATAAACTGATACTTCACATAGAGCTGGAAAAAGTGCCTTTGTATTTAAGAATGTGCAAATATAAAAGTAAGAAAACTTTATCGAATATCTGAAGTTAAAAGTAGATTTATACTCTGGGTATTCTGGAACCTTTGTTTAAGAATCTTTGTTTCAATTTATTCCATCTGTTGGGCTACAGTGATAAAGGTTGGTATCACAGATCAGTAAAGCCCCTTGTAGCTGTGCAAGCTGCTTTGCAAAATCAGATGAATTTTGAGTGTCTAAAATTACCCATTTTATTTACTTTACTGGAGCTAGTGCAGAAGATAAACTACCTTTGCCTTGGGATGTTTTAGTACCACACGAAAACTGCCACTAATTCTACTTAAGACTCAGGATTCTCAGAGGTTGGGGCCAGGTTACTGTGGCCATCCTGTGCTTAGGAATGGGTAAATGTAGAAGTGGATGGCCACAAACACATAGGCAGATTGCCAAGCCTGAGCACTTTCAGGGGTTGCCTCAATTGCAGTTATACCACAGTCAGACATAAATATTTGGTTCCTGTGGTGGCACTTCAGCTAGAGGAGGAATGTTTTGAGATTGTGAATCTTGCAATTGCTCCATATACCCATAAAAAAAGATAACACCATTATTTATTATTTAAAATATGATACAAACCCCAATGTATTTGAAAGAAATAGTGTATCGCGCTTGTTCCTTAGCCCAAGTGATGTCCTTTGTTTCTCTGGACACTTTCAGATTTGTTTCAAGTTAAATTGAGACTTAAGAATACGAAAACTGAAAGATATATTTTTAAAAAATTCACATAGAGTTGCTTTTTCTAAAGATACAGTTAACTAGTTTGTTCAACTGCTTTTAGACATAAGGCAAAACTCCATTATCCACCTCAAGTTTGGTGGAAAACTTTTTCTTCCTCATTTTCTAATATGAAAAACTATCTGTTGCTGTAACTACTCTTCTGAACATTAAATTTGCATGGGATCAACAATGAATCAAATATGAGGACTGAGATAACATTGTCTTCCTTGTAGATATGGGGTAAAATTTAGGCAGGGGAGGATTGTGGCAGAAAATCTGTGTATATAACTTAGATTTCCACAGCGATAAAATGATTTGCTCTTGCCAGAAACCTGAAGCAAGTACTCCCCTATTCTCAAATCCTGCTGAGGTGTACTTCAGTACAACGATCATATGGAAAGGTGCAGATGTGTGAATTTTCTTAACTAAAACCTGAGACTGTATCCAGCACAGCCATTTTCAAAGTTATTTTTGTTATTTTATTAGCTTTTGGTGCCAGAAACTGTTTTCGTATGTGTGTTGGCTGAGAAAGGGGGGAGTCTTGAGGGCCATTCCAGTTATTCTGGATCACAGCAACGTCCATGGCAGCAAGAAAATACTGTGGGGAAAACCAGGGTGCTGTGGCACTTCCTTTGCACTTCCAGAGTAAAATGAAGATCTGAGGGAGTGGCAGAAAACATTCCAGTCCCTGGTGTGGATTGCTCACCTGAAACACACAGTGTTATTTAAGTTTCTGTTATGAACCATCTGTTGTTTGTTATTAGAACTGCAGCAACTGATCTTTCCTCATTATTGTTCTTGCATATGAAATGAGCTCTATTTGCTTGTTTCTGCAAGGCTGTTGCTTCTGTCATTCTGTTTATTTTTCTCTGGACTTATGAAATCTTTATGAAAGAGGAATGCAGTACATCAGGCACTGCATGAATGTCTTGCTCCTGCAAAGAAGATCTACAGACAGACAAAATATTGATCAACGTTCTTGTGTTTATTCAAAGAAACTCTGAAGTACATCCTTTCCTTATTTTTTCCTGGGGATTCTTTACTAGTGGCTTTAGGTTTTCCTAGTAGTTTGTACTGATTTGAGATTTATTTTTGTGTAATAAAGGATTACCAGAAATGGAGCAAAGAATTCCTTCTACTGTTTTATGTCTAATTTTAGATTAGATCCTGATAGATGGATTTTTATGTCAAAGGTTTTATGTTCTGTGATGTCAGAATTCATAATTTGAAAATTAAAAAACATGTTTACCTTTTTATATTTCATAAATCTTAGCCTTCACTAGTCTGGAGCCCAGCACACATCTTGGCTGCTATGAAGATTAATGATGTGCTATAGAAAAAAGCACATTACAATTCCATTCCTAAATTGCATTAAAAATAAATTGCTATTGTTGAAAGAGAGAAAACTCTACAAAATAATTTTTACTAACTCCAGAAGTGATACATCTGAATCTTTCTTAAATATGTAGGGTTGAAACTCTTTTTTATTCATGTAGAACAAGATAAGCCATTTAGTAACACTTTTTACATTAGATTTTCTAAAGGTGCTTTCAACATGATCCACCTCTATGCAATGTTGTTTCTTACATTTAAACATATTTGAAAAAGCTCACTACAGAAGTAAAGTATTTGTGGTTATCTGTTCCCTAACATTGCACTCTTTGGTCATACTCTACAGCAAAAAATTCTTGTGTAAATCTTTAATAGCTGTTTCTATATTTGTTTATTCTCATCTGACATGCTAGAATTACTTTCTGTGTTTAATTGAACACAATGTGTGTAGTTTCTAGCAATGCTGTTCATTTTGATGTACTGCAGTGCTGTATAATTCAAAGATTTTTGTTTAATTTTGGACTGCCAGACTTGAAGTCATTCAACTGAACTTAGATATAACATCTGTATTTCTGTTGGATTTCCTTGTTTTCTTCCTGATTAAAAAAAAAAAATAATAAAAAAATCAAAAGATATTAGCACGACATTTTATAGCTATCTTTCCCCCACAAATTGGATATGTTTTAACTGAAATCTTCATATTAAAGGGATCCATGTTAAGAAAGTAGTTAATTCTTCTCTGTGTTGTACAGAGCTATACATAATTTTCCTTCTATATCCTTTTCTTATACAAAAGGAAGTTGTTACAATTTCTAAATAAAGTGGTGTAATAAATTAACTTTAGGATCTCTTTCAATTGTGACTCTTGAGAAAGCAAGTTAATTTGGGGTAATCAAGCGTTGTCTTGTTTTGGATACTTGTTTTTCACTTGTCCTGAAAATACACTTTGTTTCCAAAGGAACTTAGATTTTTTTTGAGGAGCAACTATTGAGTTGTTATTGATGTACATAAATATAATTACTAACTCTGTATTATATGACTCTTTGTCATCACAGCATGATGTCATCTGAAGAATTTTATTTTAAATGCTTTTAATGATGGAAAGAGCACTTTGCAGATTTTACTGCTGCTGCTTTAGTTCTGGGCAACAGTAGGGCTGTGAAAAGAGTATCTTTATGATACTAAGTTCTTAAATTTCTCGAAAGCAGCTTTGTTTATGGGCCGAGTGATGGGGTTACAACTTGGTTATTGCACAGAAGTTAAAGCATGTTCAGTGAGTGAAGAGCCAGAATCAAATTTTTGTCTATGAAGTTAGTTTACATTTAAACCTAAAATTTCTGTATGCCATAGAAAGAGTAGAGCAAACTTTTTTTTCCCCACCAAAAGGCCCCCTGGGATTTTTTTCAGGAAGTTTATTATTTATTGAGTATTATATATTTATTATTTAAGTTCAAATGCTCTTGCCTGGGAAGAATAAAAATATTTATTGATGTCAAATCAGCATTGTATTTATAACAACAGTGAAAAACTTGAGACATATGAAGAACCATACATCAAAGTGGCAAGCTGGAAACTAGAATTTCTGAATATGAGCCACAGAAACACAGGTTTAGCTTGCTTTTGAAATATATTAGTATTTTTTGGGTAATAAATCATGCTAAGGAACTTTCCAGTCTTAAAGATTTTCTGTTATCTTAATTTTTTTTTCCTAGTAGAATGAGAATTGTGCTATTTTGCTGAAAATAGCCTGTCACTATATTGAGTATTTATGAAAAACAGATTGCAGAAAGATGATTGAAAATCAGCAGACTTTTAAATATTTATGAATCAGTTAAAATATCACCCATATTCTTGCTGTTCATTTCAGATTATAAAATAAACTGCAGTGATTTAAAATGTATCTTTGGCTAAATATAGAAATAGTTTATGGTTGTAGACAATTAACATCCAAATGTTGATGTCCTTAATCAGCTCTTGTTCTTGCAAAACACTGATTTAGCTTTAGGTATGGTGATTTGAAAATTTGTTTTCCTAAAAGAGTTAACTCTTTATATGCTAAGGTGGTTATAACACAGGTAGCAAATATGAGTTTAAGGAAGGGTATTTCTTGACCTGACATTTGCAGAATGGGATGTGAAGGAAATAATAGTCTGTTCAAGCTGGGTTTTTGGCAGGAAAGGAGGAGTTTCAACAACATAAAATAAACCTTGTGAAAAGGTAATTCCACTCTTCACCTCCTTACATGCAAGCAAAACCCCCAGTCCCCTTGAGTAGCTTCAAATGTATTGAGTGGCCTTTAGAAGGTTTAATTTTTGTGAGTTCATTTCACATGGTTGTACATTTATTTTCACATGTCTACCAAAAGACCTACAGAGATTTTATGAGGCCATGTCTCTCTAAGAATAGTGATTTCATCATCTTAGGTGTGATGTTTAAATGTTCAGTAAAGCCTTGAGGATCCCAAGGATACCTGTGCAGCCTCGAGCCAGAAGCTTGTGTTTGCTCAAAGTAATCCCGTCTGTCGCACAACATCCCAAAGAGGTTTCCAAGGAATTACTCCTGTAGAGCACTTCAGTCAACACACTATGAGGCAATGAATTGTCAAATAATGATGGTCCCTAGTTGCAAGTGAAAGAAGGACAGCTGAGAACTTTTGATATTAAAGTACTTGATGTACTGAACCAGTTTGTGAAGCTTAATTTGTATTTCAGAGTAATGCTTATCTTAGGAAAAAGAAACCTGATTGAGAAAGAATACAGTAAAATGATTTGTAATGGTAAAGACCTCTTTTCCAGATATGTTCCATGATCTCACTAATTTACTTTAGGCCACATTTGTGGTAATTGAAGAAATCCAGAAATGTATTTTGTTCCAAGTTTCAAAGGTTCTAAACACAGACTCAGGTTTCATTATCACCATCTGCTGCCTCCTAAACGGCTTTGCAAATTTGCATAATTTTACAAAGCACTAATGAGATTTTAACATTTTTCTCTATGGAAGAACTGAAGTGAGCCAACTGAGCACTTTCTACCCTGATTATCTTAACCTCTTTTAACTGAAACGGAATTGTTTGATAGCACCAGCCATCATTTTCACATAATTGCCTTTTTCATTCACGCTTGTTTTCTCTGACACTGTACATAGCAGACAGTCCTTGCCTCAATGTTTTTGTAGTTCCTTAATTACGAGCTGTCAGTGTTGAATGAATGCTTTAAGAGTGTATGAGTATCTACATACAGTTTTGTCACCTTTCTTAACTTTGCATGTCACATCGAAGACTCCTGGTAATTACTGTAATAGTACTTCAGAGAAGTTATGTCAGCCTGCACTTACCATTAATGCATTAACGTGTCAAAGCAGCAGTGAATGGCAGCTCCAGGCAGTCTTAAAAGCTGCTAATGGTGGCCCAACTCAGAGGAATTGATTTGTAAGCAACACTAAAGCCATAAAAACGTTCATCCTGAAATACGGCTTCATGAAGTCTTTTTCTCTCATCCACCTTCTATTTAGTGCAGGAGGAACAGCTGTTTGAATAAAGCAGCAATCTGTAAGGACGAGTGTTTCATGCCACCCGTGCTGGGGTATTGCTGCCAGAAGAAAGGTGCCAAAAGGACAAAGTAGTTAAAAGGATTCTGTTGGTAACATTGCAAAAGAAAATTCCAAAGGCTGCGCTGTTTCAATAGCAGGAACCTAGAGTAGCTCAAATGATGAGGGAAATATGTCTTGATTTAAATTTTAATGAATGAGATTGGACTCTAATGTGAAATGTATTTATAAACTCATAAAGAAAAGCATTTAGTAAGGAAAATGATAAATATCAGATAGCTAGCTATAAAAAGGCAAAGAAAAACCAACAAAAATACCTGGGGCTGTGGGATGGTCATACAGGTCTGGAGAAAACTATTTTCTAATGGTTCTTGGGTTATGACTTCTCTGTATAGCATCTCCTTCAGCAGCCTAGAATTAGGGCTGGAATTTGTTGTTTCCTAACTGGATGCAGGGGAAGGAAGAGAGCACATGAGAGAGGAGGTCCCTTTTGGAGAAGGACAAAAGCAGTTACAGCTCTAAAACTTTGAAGAATGTAATTTCTAAAGGATAGTACATTCAGAGATGTGTCATATTATGTTTGTATATAA
>JAYDZK010000202.1:21715955-21748686 GCA_034509185.1 Euphonia xanthogaster | reverse complement strand
TTTACATGGTTAAAATGTCAAATATCAAAGCATTGCACTTTTTTTGGTCCTTTTAAAGACTGTAAACCTTAGAGCTTAATTTCACAGAGGTAACTAGTTACATATTTCTACATTTTCATACTGTGATTTTTCATTGAGCTCATTTTAACAAGAATGTAGAAAGAAAACCTAGAGGACAAAAGAAAGATCTTATTGTAGATTTACAGTTCACAGACAGTCAGTCTGGAAAATTAACGTCTTGAACTTACAGTAGCTCAGGTTAGACGAAGTATTTTCCTGCATATAATCTCTTCAGATATTAAAAAAAAATGCATTAAACTGCTGCCTCTGATTAATATTAAAACACTTTAATAAACTTCTATCTGTAATTTTCTGTTGCATGTTGCTATTTGCTGTTCTTTCCACATTGGATCAATATTTATGACCAAATATCAAAATTAGGCTTTGATCAGAGAGAGAAATTATAATTGCTTTTCCATGTAAACTTCTCCTACATTCCTAAGAGTCTGTCCCATATTTCTCAGCCAGACTCTGGATTAATAAAAATTTGTTGTCTTTGAATTTATTTGTACTTCAAACTGATTTTATGCAGGAAGCTGTAAAGGACAGTTTGTGAAGAGCATCTTTCAGAGTCTGAAGTGACACATCTGAGTCTCAGGAGATAAAAAATATGTGAGTGTTTGTACACAGTAATTATATACTGGTTGAATATGATTGAAAAGAATAAAAAATAGTAATATAAAGAGGCAAGCAAGATCTTTTTAAAGATATACTTAATGCATAATAAATGCAATTTTAGTAAAGTGGAATTTCTTTTGCACATAAAAGCAGTTAGCCTCTATTTTTACTAAAACTTCTAGAAAATACTCAAAATGAGAATACCTCCATGAATTTTCATTGGGCTATGTTTTTCCTCTGGAGTTTTAAGTGAAATACAGTGTTTGCTAAACCATGGTTGTCTACAGAAGCACTGCCATTTCTTTTGATTTTGTATTCACAAACTGTGCCCTTTGCACATGATTCCAATGCAAATCAACATAAAAAAAATCTTGTATTTGATGCAACCGTAGTTGAGAAATTATCAACATGCAGTCACAGAGCCTGAATTCAGCAATATGGCTGTGAGTGAAACTTGGTGTAAAATGTTGCTGATAGGTTACAGGAGTTTGAAGCTTAAAGTCATTCCAATGAACTTGTTGCAATCACAGGTGTTTCCAGACCAGGTTTGCAAGCTATTTTATATTTCTCCAAAACTTAAAAAATTATAAGTAATCTGTAAAGATGTGTCTGCCACAGTTTTTAATTCATGTCTATGTTCTGGAGAGTTTTCAAAGGGCTTTATTCTGCTGAAGTAGTATAAAAAACAAAATATAGAGTTGAAGCATACAAAAGCAAAAAAAGACTCAAGATTTCTTTTCTGCATCCTCTGAATATCTTTTATAAAGAATGCAGTAGTGCCATTTGATCTACCTGTAGTCATGCATTTGTCCTTTTAGTGCACCTCTTACCTGGCTGTAGAACTGACTGTTTAAGCACTAATTTGCCCTAATGGTCTCCAGAATGTCCCAGTGCACCCCCTAAAACTCACTACAACCAGGCCCTTTTTCACTCAAAATCCTCCTTTTATTTTTATTTATTTTTTTTTAAGAACATGACAGTAGTTCCCAGTGTTCCATATTTGGAACATCTATTGAACCTATTGTAACTGTTGCTTTTACTCTTTAGGAGTCTTTCCCTGGAATCACAATTACCAAATGGATCAGGCTGGAAGGTACCACAGTAAGCTATCTGGTCCAACCTCTCCACTCAAGCAGGGTCATCCTAGAGCATGTGGCATAAGATTGCATCCAGATGACTTTTGGATATTCCTAGAGAAGGAGCCTCCACAATTTCCCTGGACAACCTGTTTAAGTGCTCTGTCACCCTCACAGTCAAGTTCTTCCTCATGTTCAGGCAGAATTTTGTGTTTCTGTTTGTTCCTGTTGCCTCTCATCCTATTGCCTGGTATCACCAAGAAGAGCCTGGCTCCATCCTCTTGGCACCCTCCCTTTGGATAGTTATGTACACTGATAATTACTTCATAATTATTATGAGTTGTGATGCCTTTGTGATGAAAAACAGAAATAACACCTTAGTAGCAGAGATAGACCTTTCAAGTGTTTACAGAGATTTTAATTTAACGTCACAAAAATGAAACCTCCTAATGCAAATGTGTGCTGGCAAAAGAATTCATTATACATTGTTTCTTTAAGCACTTGTGGAAATAAAAGGTACACTTAGGACTACATTCTGAAAAACTGAGCCCTTAAGTAGTTTCATATACAAAGCCATTGTCAATTCTATATTAATGTAATGTGTGCAATCCTTTTATTGTATGCACTCAGGAAATAATATCAGCAGCTGATGAAGATGCTAGCTAAGCAGTTGATTACAGTACAAGTGCTTATAAAAATGGGAGAACTTATGCTTGGCTCAGAAATATTAAAATAAATTTTATTGTGAGCAATGTTTCAATGTCCATAGGTGCAGTATTTTATAGTACAAATAGATCTTGAATGATGGAGTCAGCATCTGCTTACAGGGCTGTGTGTATTTAGTAACTCTATTTATATATGCCTGTATTTATTTATCCATAAGGGTGTGAGTAGGTGTTAAGTTTGTATGTGTCCATGTATTATGTGTTTGTATTAGCAGACTGATAATTCGAATATTGTCTTTGGAAGATTGTCTTTTTCCTGGGTTTACATCTGTGTTACCTCCAATTAAAGATGAGATTTGGTGTTTTCACCAATTCTTTCATCAAAAGGACCTTCAGTCTACCAGTATAAAACACTGGAGGACTAGCAGCATCCTGTGGGAATAACTAGTTAGAGTGGCTAGAGGGAAAGAGAACAGAGAGTGCCACAGGTGGTTGCTGGTACTACCAGCTGTACTACGCTATCAGCAACAGGTAGAGAAAAAGCTCTGTTTTCTCTTGTGTATTTTAAGAGGCCCAGTCAAAAAAATGGAAGTTTGATTACAGATAGACTCTTCGACACAAAGAAATTAAATCTGTAAAACTGATTGCTAGAAATTAAGCTTGAAAATGGCAAAATGGTATCAGCTACAGCAATGAAATATCTTTAAAGGGAGTATTATTAAGGAAAATATCTTCAAATAAATTACAGTCCTTCAGACACTGCTATATATTTGTGGCTGAGAAACACAAGAAATAATTCTGTTTTCTTTTGTCCAGAAAAAAATAATGTTTTTTAAACAGCAGTCTGAAGCAAAACGTTAACTAAATCTTTTCCTCATACTCCTGAGATATTTTTCATATCTTATCTTTGGAGATTCAAAGATATAATTAAGATTGCTCTCTCTCTTCTGCTGTTTTGCCCTTTTTATTTAATATAGACGTCTTTCTTTATTATGAATTCCTTTTTTTATAAGCATTTTGCCTGCAGACAATTGCTATATAGCAGGAAATAAAAAATTCTAATAATGCTTTAGTGTGCAAGGGGGTTCAATTTCTTCAGAGAATTATTGCATTTAATATAATCAATGGCAAGAGCTAAGAAAAACCTGACCCAAATACATGGTGATTACCTATTGAATGCTATTTCATCCTCTGTGTCTGCAGTGGTTGATGCTCTGTGTGTTTTGGAAATTATGCAGGCCAGCCACCATGGACATGGTTCAACTGTAGGTTTCTGCTGAATCTATAAACTAAAGAGAGAGTCTTCTGTAAAGTCCTCTATGCTAATAGTGCCACAGCTCAAGCTGGGACCTTGAACAAAGAATTCCCTGGGCAGTTATAGCCTTGCAATCGGAATTCCCCACCCCTCAAGCAGGAACTCACACTAGTAGTAGTACAAAGCTTGGGTTCTCCCTCTTCCTCACTGGGTCCTTTCATTTTCTCTAGGTGGGCTGTTTCTTTTCTTAACTCTAAGCTTGCAGCTTCTGTCGATGAGTGTAACTTCCATGGCTGGAAGTTTTACTTCACTCAGTGAAAGTGTAACAGATCTAGGCGAACATTCCCACCGTGTGGACTAAGGTTTGGCAAATTGAACTGCTAGCACCTAAGTAAGTTACGCTAAACAAAACGTACGCAGGTAGCACACCAAATTGCATAGCATGTAGATGTAGGAATGGAACTAGATATCCAAGGGACAGGGTGGATCAGAGGACTGGTAATGTAATCCAGGCCTTTTTGCCTCCAGGTCACTGGGTCATGTCTCTCTCAGGTTGGTAGTGAGTAAATTTCATTGCTATCTAAAGCTTGGTCAGTGACCTATGTAAAATGAGCTGCTGCTCTTACTCAACTTTCTGTTGGAAAGGTGTTTGTATCACTGGAAACTCTGTCACTGGCATCTTTCCTGATTGATAACACCTTTAATGAGGCCGAGCACTCAATTGTCAGAGAGATGAGGCTTTGTTCTTAGCATGCTGTAAAGGTTCATTGTTTCTCCTTAACTCTGCAGAAATTTCCATTTCACAGCAAATAAAGAAACCCCTGTATTTAGTGTTTTAGTGTTGTGTGTGGCCTCTGGGCCAGGCTGTTACTGTCTTGGCTACTTCAAGATTAGAGGAAAATGTGCATGTTTAGAGCTTACAGCCTTTAATACCTTAGGAAGGAAACTTCTTAAGGAGGTAGGAAGATACTTAGGACCAAATCCTACAGTACTTTGCTACTTCATATTATCCAGATCCTTTGTGCTCCTACACAATCCTGCAGTGACTACACAAATCTTCTTCTCAGTTTCTTCAAGTTTGCTCATGTTTCCTTCAGAAACATTTACCATTTTGAGTATTCTCCTAAAGCATTTTTAGTGAAACTCTCTCCTTTTCTTCTCCCCCTTTCCCTTCCCAACTGTAAAATTTTAGGGTGATTTACTGAAGCCATTTGTAGCTGAATTACATATTCCCACTTTCTATTACAGCAGTGCACATAGAGAGACACAGCCACGGTAGGGAAAAAGCTGAGAAAGTGTACAGAGACAGCAAGGCAGCACACTGGTGTACTCAGGTCTGAGGTAATTTCATAGGAAAATCTGAATATAGGAGGACTGTGGGGGCCTTTAGGGATGCTGCAAAAGCCATGGGTTTTCCTCTGTTGTGTAGGAAATTATCACACAGCATTTTTCACTATTCCCCAGAATTTTGCTGGCAGAGTAGTTTGCATCCCCTTCTCAGAGAGAAAGTCACCACAAGGCCAGCATCTTTCTGGAAGGTGGGTTACAGTGTTTTTAGTAAAGTACTATTTTATTTGCCTCTTTCTTTTTACTTTTCCTTTGAGAAAACCATCATTCTTCCTTATCGTTCACTCACATGTCCACTAACTCATGCCTGAAGCATCACCTTTAGGGCTCAGGGTCTTCAGAGAGGATCTATGTGATAGGGTCCTGAATACTTATTTAGGTACATAAATAAATGGTATCTGCATTTCAGAAATGGAAAGCTTCTGCATTTTCCTGAACTAGTTAAAATTTTGGCTATTAAAAATCTAGAGCAGTGCAGTACGGTAAGTTATAACAATGACAGTAAGCAATTTTTAACATTTCTCCTTACAGAAGCATTGGGAATGTGTGTGAGCAGTGGATATATGTGTTCCCTTCTGCACAGCAGTTTGTCAAGGAATGATAAAATCAAGATTATTATAGAGCTTTCTATTGTGTGTGCCACATTCTGACCCATCTGTATTTAGAATATGGTACTTTTACATTTGTATATTGACAGCTCATTGCTCAATGACTCCAGCCTCAAGAGAACATTTAATGTTAATTTACAGAATCCTGATGTCACTCAGAGGAAGAGTACTTTTGCAAAAAAATGAGGCAGTCTGTCATGATCCTCTCTGTGCCAACTGTGAGTACTACTATACTGCTAGAAACTGTAGAATTTCCAAATAAATTATTATATTGCTAGCATAGTGTCCAAAAGTAGAAATATGGTCACTCTGATTTCAGTTGTCTGACTAGGCAGTAAATGCCTTTGTTCTGTACGGTGCAGAAACAAGTAATGTGCTCACAGTTCCTCACCTCTGTGTATTCATATACAGAAGGGGTGACATTTGGTTAAATATATTTTAGAATTGTTTCCAAATTAGAATTCTTGGCTTTTACCTAAAAAACTATTGCTGTTGCAGAGATGGGTAAAAACATCTGTTTAATTTCAGATTGATGTTTTCTTTCTGTGGATGCATGTTAGAGGAACTGAAAAAACCTTCCCTATTTTATGTATAAATAAAATAGGGAAGACAGGCTTTTCCATGTTGACTTTAATAATTGCTTCACAGACAAGAATTGTTTCTCTTGGAACTGCTTGTTAGGTGGCATACTGCTAAGTTTCTTGAATTGTTTTGGACTTCTGTTCTATTAGGATCCTGTGGGAAAGTTTTCTACTTTTCTTTCTGTAAAAGGTTTGGATACATTGATACTGGTTATATCTCCTGTCCACTCATATTAATTAGAAATATTTTTTCACCAATTTACACATTTTTGTCTTTTTTTTTAAGGTAGCTTGATTATGCCATCCCATCTTTATTATTGGTAAAAATGCACATTGTATTTTAAGGAAGAGAATTTGTTGAATTGTTGTTGAATTTTTCCTGTAAATTTTCATCTAGTGTTTGCAAATTTCAGTGGCTATGAGATGCATTTGGCATCATTGACCTGTCAGCTGAACCTCAGATTGATGTCACTTATTTTCCTGGCACTAAACATGCCACTCTGCATGTTGAGGAATCATGAGGAAAGACAGTGAGCACCTGAGGTTTGTTGGAGGATGTAAATGGGGTGTGAACTGGAAAGGATGACCAAGAGCTCATCCTTTGATGAACTGAATATAAAGATGGAGATTTTAAATATAAAGGTTGTGAAAACATGCAAGTGGACAAATGTGGTGGTGCATTCCCCCTTAAGTCCTTTCCAGGCTGCAGTGTGATCTGAGAAAAATGCTTGTCAGGCCTCATCCTCGAAAATACCACCTGGGCTCAGCTTTTTCTGAGCTTATCAAAAAATGCTGTCTGTTCTCAGAAACTCCTGACAAGCTTCTGTTTTTCTCATGACCAGCCTTGGTAAATATTTCTCTGGCCTGAATGGCATAACATTCCTATTCTCACTCTTGTAAAGAAAGTGCCCACCCAAACCGTGGCCAGGATCAAACATTGCTGTGACTGAAGCCCACTCTCTTGCGACCCTATCAACAGGGGTCTCTGATGGGGACCTTTGAGCTCTCCTGGACCACAGCAGGCGTGAGACCTCTGTGAGACCTCAGAGGGGGATGCCTCTCAGAGCCAGCAAACCCTCAGGTTTGCTATACGTGTTTAAGTGGTATTTATAACCTAAGTGTTATTTCTCAGTTATATTGTTAAGGTTAAGCTATAAATGAATGTATAAGTTAAAGTACTGCTAAGTATTGTTAAGCTTCAGGCCACATTCTTTTTCATTCTTTTTTATACTGTCTTGACACACAGACACACACAGGCACACCCAGGTAGTTTCTATTAATTTCTGTTTTGATTGCCTGGATTTTGTTTGTGTTGTTGTTTCTTGCTTTCCCTGTTGAGCCTTAGTTGCACCTTGAAAGTATAGGGAATATTGCCAATGAATCTATTGTGCTTTGTAGTTTAATGTGAAATCTGACTTTTGCTCATAGACTTGCTGGTGATTTTTTGAGTGATCTCAAGCACGCTCATTTGGGACAACCAATACCCTTTAACATTTTAAACCACAATAAAGATTTTGTTATGAATTTCTCTGAATTCTCAAAATTGCTTCAGCAGTAGTAGGTCTTCTCAAAACTGTTGAGTACACACATGTTCATGTTAACACCTCTGTTTTGTGGTCCAGCAGATATATTCTGATAATTTTGGGATGGCTAGTAATTGCTAATTGCAAAGAAAGATGTACAACGAAACCTAATACATAAAGATCTTGATACAGTTCACTAATTACCTAGAATAGCTGGATTAATCTCTTGGATGCAACCTGGCATTAAAAGAATTTTCTTTTTAATGAGCTAGAGGGGATTTGAAATAATTTCTTCGATTCAGGTTAAGTTATATTTAGTGAATAATTTTATTTTTTCACGCAGAATTTAATCCAGCATTAATATATTACTGACAGAGACAAGCTGAAAGCTCCTTCCAAAGGAAAAATTCCTTTCATGGTGATCTTTCCCAGCTGCTCAAAATAACTTTTCTTATAGTTTCCTGATTTAAAAAAAAAACCTCTTCTTGCAAGAATTTTTCTCTGTTCTAAACTTTTCCATTCCTAGCAGACATCTGCTCTTTCTTGTTGGGTGCCATACTGCTCTATTCTCACAGTACAAACAAAATTACAAGCATTAGATTTTTCTTCTGATTCCTTTCTATGTAACCAAGAAATTGTGTAGCTTTATAATTCTGCACAATGTGGAAGCATTTGCTCTCTCTCTTCAATATGGGGGATTAGTTTACAGCCAGACTGACCCAACAGAGCTGAAAAGTCTGTCATAGACATAGCAAAAAGAAGGGAAAACCTGTATTATTCTTTCTATGTTGAAATCTGCAGACCATCTAAGCAGAGGAAATACTTTCTTTGTCCCTTTATTTTGGGTGTGGTCTCCAGCATCCCTGGAGCCCTTGTGAGGGATTCACGTCTTGGAGAGCAGAATCACAAAACTGTAGAGTGGGTTGGAAGTGACCTTGACCGCCATTTAGTTCCAACCTCCCAGCCATGGGCAGGGATGCAATTCACTAGATCAGTTTGCTCAGAGCTCCATCTAGCCTGGCCTTGCACAGCTCCAGGGTATGAATGCAGCAGAATGAGGTACAGAGTTTTCCATATCTGGCTTGTACTGGAATTTATTCAGCTGCTCACCTTTTGTTGGAATGATGCTGATAACCACACTCATAAGCAGATTTTACTCTGCTGAACAATGACATGTCCCATAAGTTTGGTTCCCCCACACCTCCAGGGAGAGCCCCCAGCCAACTGAGGGAGATCCTGCTGTGGGAGCCAGGGGTCTAAAGCATTGTGGTTGGAAGGTGTGACCTACAAGTACCATCCCTTGGCCATAGGCAAAGACTTCCTTGCTGTTAAAAACAGGTTCATTCCTGCTGGCAAATACAATCCTGGTGAAGGGAAGAGTATTTCCAAAGAGTTCTGTAGGCATCATCCTTCTAAACTGGGCAAACTGGGTAAAACTGGACAAAGGGGAGAATAGTGGAGTCATTACTTGCCGATGCTCTTTTTTTTTCACTGTGTTTCTTAAAGGGAGTAGTGTGCTGAGAAAGTAAAACATTTTCTCATTTTGTTGGTGGATAATGACACGACAGCCTGTGCAACTGTGCAATGCAAAATAATGGCGTGTTATTGCTCTGTACTTTACTTTCATCAGAGTTTTCCTTGTGTTTTCCAAATACTAAACTTAAAATATGGCATTGTGATACTGTACCAAGAAAAAAAAAAATCAGGCTTTAGATGGGTTGTGTTTATGCAATCCTCAGAATACTGGCAGTTCAAATATTGGAATTTAAATAATTAAAAAATGAAATAAACCACAATAATTTGGAAATCCAGGCACTCTCTTTTTGGGATTTTTTATCTCACAAATTTCCAGTATTGGAAAAATCTCAAAATGGGATTGCTGGAATAAGAGACTTTTCAGACTGCCAAAGCTATAGTACACATATCTCTGACTCTTATTATAGAAGTTATTTACACTGAAAACAATATCCCACACCCCGTAAAAGTAAGGCAGAATATTTTTCATGGAATATGCTGAGGAGTTGACCTACATAGTGTAGTTTAAAGCAATGGAGACTGAGTAGCTTTTCTCCATGTTTATTGTCACTGGTACCACTCCTTAGAAGTGCTTGAGACATTTGGATGAACAGACCAAGAAGAACAAAAAGGCTTAACAGCCTAACCATGGAAAAAGCCTAACTACCTAACCATGAGTCTTCTGAAATGGGGCATCCACAAGATTGATGGTAAGTTCTTAAATGTTGTTCCATAACTTTTCATTCTGATATTTGATATGGGATAGATCTAAGAAAAAAGAAACCTTGAATAAATAAGAGCTCTGGAAAATGGATAAAATGTTTTGTTAATTTTGACTACTGATTTTGAGAGCAGCTGTAAAACTTAATTTTCTGTGTGTGCTGAATAGATGCAAGTTGCAGGTCTTAGCAAAACACTGAAAGCTAACTACCAATTAAAAAGAATTATGCAATCTACCATTGCACTTTCCAGCAAAAAAGTGTCTTAAATTCACAATTGTCAGTGTTAGCTTCTTTTTATTGCAACCTAATAAGGTCAATGCTTAGCTACTTTGACTCTTCCTACTGCAAAATCATTCTCAACAATCATAGTGCAAAATTATTTCTGAAGTCCCTTCATTTAATCAGCACACTCAAATGGGGAACAAAGCTCTGCAGCCATGAAAACAGGTTTTGAAGCATTGTTGAAAGCAGAACACTGATGAAAACCATTGATCTCATGTTAATAGAAAAAAAATCTTTATGAAGATAAGGGCAGATAATTCATAAGGTATTTATAAGGTAACTAAATAACATCCAGTACAGAACTTATCTCAGGTGAAAAGTATTCTAATCAGGCACTGGTTTGGAATAATTCATTTTGGGTTTGTCCTGCTTCACTAATCTGGAATATGTTTCTTTGAAGTTCTGAGAATGCCTGACTTGATTATAAAGACTTCTGTTGTATTAAGCCCCACAAAAAAAAAAAAAAAAAAAAGGCAGCACACAAATTTCTTGGTACTGCAGCTTCCAAAGGTGTAAATGATAGGTTCTGACGTTCTGGTTGTGAGGTTGGAAGAGAAGATATTTTGTCGAAAAAATGATGCTTTAGGATTTTAGCTTTAATATTTTCCATGTATTTGTAGTTCTGCAATTCGTTAGTGTATAACTAACTCCATATAGAGTGTTAGCTACTGCTTTCCCATTTTAGACAGAAAAACCAATTTTTCTCCAGGCATGTAAACCAAAGTGAGTTGAGGAGGAGCAAACTTGGGGTAAATGACTTCATTATCTGAAGATGTAATTGGAAGATTAACCCCCAATCTGCAAATGAACCAAACTTATAAAAGTGTGAAAAACCCATTACTGTTGTGGCCCCTGCGTGGGCTTCATCTGCCCTAAATGTACCTGAAGGCCCTTCAATAAATATAACTGCTTTTTATCATCTTAATTTTGTTTGGCCACTGTTTTTAGATAGCCCAAACAGGCAACAAAATCTGTGCTAAGACTTAAGGGGCTGGTGTCATCATCCCTTTTATTTTAATAAGAGCTGGTATAATTATATAAAATATTAGAATAATTAACCGCCATACAGAATTAATAACTCCTTGTAAAATTTAAATATCTGAGAGATTTCTTTCTTTTTTATTTCCCAAAAAGCCTCTTGACTGACAGTACTCAAAAAACCAGTTGTTGGTGTGTCCTGCCAGTGACAATCTTTGTTCTTGCTGTTGTTACTAAGTTTGAAAATTGAGAATGGAGCAGTACAGGACACACATTGCAAAAGATCAGGTAAAAAAAAAAGTTAAAAGAAAAAGATATAAGTTATATATAATATTTGCAATTGCTTATTGTGGCTAAAGTTATAAAACCCTTATGCCAGTGTTGATGGTGTATGTGCAGTGGTGGCAGGAGAGAGAACAGCCCGTGACATTTTCATACACACATTGCAAAAGATCAGGTAAAAAAATAACTATTATATTTGCAATTGCTCATTTGTTTGCACATTTGTCTTTTGTGGCAGAAGTTATAGAAACCCCAATGTTGGTGCTGATGGTGTATGTGCAGGGGTGGCAGGAGGGAGAGCAGCCTGCGACACTTTCATACGTGCGCGGCGGATGCAACCATAAAACCTGTAAGAATTAGTGAGCATTCAAAGCCATAAGACCTGTAAGAATGAGTGAGCACTCAAACTCACTGATTTGTTGTGTTTGTCCATGACAAACTTGTTCCCCAGTAACAGAACTGAGTAAGACTTCCCATTAGGGTGGACTGTTGTTTGCTCCTTAACCTGGAGAGCTCTTCCAGCGTAAGAAATACAGCAGAGCATTCAGGAGACCTTGCAGCCTTTCAAGACTGTAAATCAAGGTTTGATTTTCTTTGCAGAGCTGGTACATGGTCCCTCTGTGCCTTCTCCCTGCAATTTTAAGTCTGTGGGGTAAATATGTGCAAGCCAAAGTTGTACACACGAAAGAGAGCAGATACAAAACATGCTGCAGGCAGAGGTTTGAATTGAAAATCTGTGAGTTCAGGGTTGAAGCCCAGGTGTGCTGGTGGTTGTCTCAGCAGATGTAGCTCTTTCTGGTTAAGTTTATAAGCAAGTATAAGTTGTCATTAAAAGTTCCTACGGAGTTTCTCTCTCCACAGTGCCATGCTAAATACTGTGTGTTTGAATGCATGATATCCTTTTAATTCCTCTATGGTTGCCCTTTATTATTTGTTTGTTGTTTGGGATTTTTTTGTCGAGTTTTTTTATGTTCTTCTCACATCCTCCTTTGTGTTTCAAGAACACAGCTGGGTTCCTAGAATGAATGTTCTTGAAGATTTTTCAGGTAATCCAAAGAAAGGAAAAATTTTTGTTCTGTATTTCCTTCATCTGGACTTAATACAGCAGCAATTTTTTCTTGCTTTTTTTTCCCAGAGTTTTTAAAATGAAAAGCAAGAACATGTGACAGCTAATATTTGCTAGTACCTTGGAATAAATTGCAAGGTAAAATAATAATTTGGCTGACCAAGCATTGCAGCAGGCTGTCCAGGGAAGTGGTGGAGTCACCACCACTGGATGTATTTAAAAGGTGTGTAGATGCAGTTCTTATGGATGGGTTAGTGGTGAACTTGGCAGTGCTGGGTTAATCATTGCACTATATGGTCTTAGAGGTCTTTTCCAACCTTAATGGTGCTTTGATTTCATGATTCTACATGATGGCAACAGTCAGGACTGAAGGTTTGTAATGGACTTCTTTCTTTATTTTAGCAAACAAACTCTTATAGTCTGAACAGGACTAAAATAGCCAAAAAGGTTATTTGAGGGACAGGGGAGGGAATTGAACTAAACTTCTGACCTTGTAAAAGCCACACCACTTTGCCTGAGCTTTGATACTGATTTTCAAGGGCTTTTTCCTGAATCTTCAATTTCTAAAAATTGGTCAGTCCACAAAAGCAAGGATTACAGTTCCATTTTTCCTAACTTTCTGTTCTTAGTGAAAAAAGAACTGGGTGGATTGTTTTAAAAGTAATCCCTGAGCACTTATCTTTGGCCTCCAGATAGCACAGGCTGCTGCTGAGCAAGCACCCAGCTAAGATGTGTAAACTGTATTCATTAGGAGCTCTGACAGGCTGCAGTTCAGCTCTGACCTCGTGATTAACAGGAGAATGGAAAGGGTTTGTGTGCAGGGTGAAGTTTTAATCTCCACCCAGGAGTTGCCTAAATAAATCCTATTAGAAAGAAGAGGATCTGAGCACATGGGTTTCACATGTGATTTTGACCATATCCCTATTAAATTCTTTGAGTGAATTGCATCAAACTCCAAGGCCGGAAAATTTAAAACAAAATACTGTGTCATGCTACATTTCAGAAAAAAATTGGGTTCAGAGATTTTATTTTACTTTGAAATTGCTAAGATAATAATTTTAGAAGGATCTATGTATATTGGGGATTAATAATTCAAATCCTTCTCTACTATATTTAACCTTCTTTATCACTAAATTAAAAAAAAAATGTAGTAAAATGCACTGTCACCAATTGTGGGGCAAATGAAATTGCTACCCTTGATTGGTATTTAGCCTCTAATAAAAAGGGACTTTTTTCTTTTATTTTTTTGAAGAGAAAAGCTAAGATGACACAGGAAATTGTACTAGTGAAAAGTCAATAAACTATCAGACCAGTGCAGGATGCTGTTGCCTTTGTCCCAAGAGATGACTAAACTTCAAGGATGTTTCAATTCCATAGCTAAGACCAAAAGCCTGAGTCCTCTTCTGATATCTACATATTTGCCAGATATTTTTTCCCATTAGTAACAGCAGCAGTTTAATACTAGGAAATCTGCTGTGTAATTACCCTATGACCTTAATTTTGAACAGTTAATTATGAAATATGGGCTTTTTGTTTGTTTGTTTTGGGTTTTCCCCCTGTATGTAGTAAAGTGTTGTTATAATGAGTTTAATTAAGCGAAAATGCATGTTGGCCTGCAATGTTACAAGAGGTTGCTATGTGCCAATAAATCATAATTAAATGTATTTAGTGTAATTGAAGCTGTCATTCACAATCTTGTTGCTTGTAAAAAATGTTAATTTTTTTCCTTAAATGGCAATCCCTTCCAATTACAAAGAAAATGAACCAAAAGCTCAGTTTTGCTAACCAACAGCAATGTAATGTTTATTTTACAAAGAATATCAGTGTTTTATTCAGGAGCAGTTATTTAATATGGCAAAGTAAGTGGTAATATCTGGGGTGCCTGGAGAGATTTGCATGTGCTTTTTTTTTTTTTAAATGGTTGCTGATTTGCTGGTTGTTTTGGTGAATTGTAGTTATGGTGAGGGCAGTGGGCAGTGCCATCTGCTGAAATGCAGAGAAGAATCCCCAAAGAAAGCTTTGTGGCTTAACTGGACAGGACAAAGCAGTTTTAATACAGACTATGTGAACTTTGCTCGTTATGAGTTAAGAACTAGGGCTCCTAGGGCTCAAATGTGTAATTCAGAAGTACTTAGTGAACACACAACTCTGGGATTATTCAAGTGAGTAAGCACCACACTGTTGTAGCCTCCTTCATTGAACTATTATTTTAAAAAGAAGTATTTTGTTGTGGGCCATTTTTGTGACAGTCTGTGCTCACACATCTGTGTTTAAATAAGATTTTTGTATATAGAAAAATGCATGCCTGTCCTACCTGTAAATATAAGGAAGTTTTTAGGGGAATAATGAACTTTTCTGTGTATTTAGAGAACATGTAGCATGCTAGTGCAATGAAGGACAACAGCCCCTGCATACCAGATTTTCATTTCTGTGGAACTCACTATGCTGTAGTTCTTTCCCCCTCACCACCACTCCTACGCACTTTTCTGGATTCCAAATGGCTTATTGTTACAGCCAAAAGGAGGGGCTCAGTTCTGCTTTCCTGGCAGTGTCAGCATCTCTGATGGCATTGATTTAAATTTAAACTTTGCAGGCCTGTATCAACAGAGGAGGAATGCTGCATGTGCAAGTGTGCAGGGGAAAGAAAGAAAGATATGAAAGTTTGATATTTTAACTTTTGGATTCTTTTGAGTCCTATTTACATACAAAGTAGAAGAAAGTTTTCCATGTGGAACACTGTCATTATTGAATTAAACTTGTAAAGGTAGAATTATTTTACTTATTTCTTCATTTCTGGCTCTCAGTTCCTCCAGTCTTTACAATAGACAATTCTGGGAGACAGGGATTAGAAGCAGCTGCAGGCCTTCGTGTGATCTGAAGCGCACAGTAGGAGTATAAAGTATTTAAATATCATTCATTTTCTTTCCCTTTGCTCCTTTTCTCCCTGCCTTCCCTATGCCATTCCACATGGGAATCAATCAGTCATTCAGAGCCACGGACAATGACTCCCTACCTTTCACAGCTCATATCCAAAAATCCTTTGGCAAAGCAGACCTGGACTCCAGCTATCTCAGCACTGCTGGAAGTCCCATTCTGCGCTGCTGGACACTGGGATTCATGAATCGCAGCCTTGCACTGTATGCTGAGTGCCTTCAATCATTTGTCAGAAACATTGGCTGATCACTGTCTGAGCACTGTATACTTCCACTTTTGTTTTAATGCCTTTTCAGTTTTCACAATGAGTCTGGGGAACCTCATTGGAATGAAGTTCCTTTCTGATTAAAATGTCTTGTCTTTAAATCCAGCTTTGCAGCAGGGATGCCAGCCTGAAGGGCACAGCATGGCCGGGGTACGCTTCTGGTGATTGATACGACCTCACTTCCTTCATGATCATCCCAAATAAATCTCCTCAGTATTTTCAGACATGATGAAGATGCCCTTTACATCCGTATAAATCTTCGGCCAGGAGAAAATTAGCCAAGTCCAGACATTGATCTTGTGAGGTAAATTGTACCTAGGCAGCAGGGGATCCACTGATAAACAATGAAGCAATGCAGATAACTCACCAGCTTACTTTTAATCAATGCAGCTTCTCACAATGTATTATTCCAGCAATGGGCCTAAATCACTGTGCACTGTAAGAGTTGTTTTCAAAACCTTTTAATCTAATTGGAAAATCTTCCTTTCTACTTGTAATAAACACTCACTAAACTGTCTGCACCTAATTGGGCTGTAGTAATTTATGTGAGCTCCCCACTGCTTTTTCTCCCTTTAATCAGACAGACTGCTTTACATCTTTAACTAATGAAACCTAAGACTTCGCCAAGAAGATTTGATCAAATGTCACTACTGAATAAATCTTCATTAACACTGACATATCCCACAGCCTCTCCATGTCCCTTTTCATCATTAACTCAGAGCAACATCATCATAGAAAGGTGATGGCCACTACTTTATTTACATATATAATTAAGCTGTAGTCAACAATGTCACACCAAATAAGAACTTGAAAAGAAAATTTATTGTAGCTTTTTGTCAGGGCATAATGACAGTAACTGCAGTGAAGCATTTTTTGCTAGAAAGGAGATCTCAGCCCTAGACATGTGCTAGAAATGCCACCAGCTGCCATGTACGTTCCTAAAAGCCTTCCCTGTAGTAGAGCTGTTCAGATCTGTCCTTATCCTTGACAAATAAGAATTCCTGCCCACCCAGTGGTGCTTTGCAGAGATTCTCAAGTCAGCTCAGGCAGCGAAAAATGTACAACTGCTTCCCACAGGAGTATCAGGTATCCACACGTGTGGTACCTGGCACAAAACCTTTGATGGTATTGCTGGATATAACATAAGCAGCACCTGTCCCCAATAAACAGAACAGTAAAAGGTGGTACTCCTATGCCTGTGTGAGAGAGAATGGGAGAATTTTCCAGAACAGGCCATTATTGACCAGAATTAAAGTTACTGATGAAAGAGAAGCAAACCAGTACTCTATGAGGCAAACCAGAACTGCTTTTTGGATTTTCCCTAATGGCATACGTGGCTTTTTTATGCATAAAAAAATCAGAGGTTCCAGAGGAAATGTTCAGAATACCAAGAATACCAGCTTTAGGTATGTCATTAATTCCACATATCGAGTTGATTCTGTACTGTCTTTCCCTGTAAAGTCAGGTGAATGAATGCTCTGAAAAGTCTTTATGTTGCTCATCAAACATTTAGTAAGTGGTAAAAGACAAAAAAAAAAAAATATATAAGAATCTTGTGTGGGAAGTGGGATGAATTGTTGAAGCATGAATTGGGAAATACATGTTAAAGTGGAGTTGGGTGCAGGGATGTGATTGTAAAGACATTAATTGCTAAACTGGACAAAAAAGAGCAGCTCACAGTGGTCAGTGCTAAGGTCAGATAGGCTGAAAAAGAAGGACATTTTGACAGTGGATTTTGTCAAGAGTCTTGTGTCTGGCAGGTAATGCAGGCAGGACAGACTGAACAGAGCGACATCTGACCTGGCTTGGCATTTTCCTTGGGAAGCTTCCTGAGCTATGATTTTGCAGAGTGCATGCATTGATTGAATTTGACCTGCTAAGCTCAGCAAACATTTTATGTCTGCAACATCTACTGGTAATATATATACGTGTGTGTATATATATGTGTGTGTGTGTATATATGTCTATATATGTGTGTGTGTGCATGTGGGAGCATGTAGTTTGTCTGACTCTTCCACAAACACCATGTGTGAGTGTTCTTCTAAGAAACCCTCTGGTTCCTTCTATAATCAGCATCTTTTCAATGGCATGGAATGACAACAATTTTGTCAAGGTGAGGAAACAGGAGGCAGGACAAGGATGGATAAAATACAACTTTTATTCTTTATACCATGTCATGAAGACCAAAGGAAAACTTGATATTTACAAGAGAGTGCATTTGGATTTTCTTTAGGCCTTAATTTGCTGTTAGCAACTTTTAAAACTATTCATCCATAAATAATTTTTTGTGAAGGTCAACAATACTTTCCAGAATGTGTTTAGCGATCATTGTGTGGCCTTCCATCTTAGACAAACCACTTAAAATAAATGTCAGTTATAGATGATTTTGGAGCATAACTCGAGCCTGAATAAAATTTTGTTTTTCAAGGGCAAACTTTAGCTAAAGACAGCTCTGTTCCCCTGCATTCCTGAGGGATTTATATTGGGATGCTCTAGTACTTGAAGATAAAAGGAAAATTCATAGTAGGTGATTCATATTATGTGAATTAGCTAGATTCTGTATTTCTTTAATCATGAGAAACAATATCAGTCCTGTTGCACAAAAATACTCTGACTGTGGAAGGAACGTTGCTTGAAAGGTGAAGATGAAAGTACAATTGCTGAGTACAGTTGGAAAGACAGGAACGGGGGGGATTTTAGGAATACCTGCTAGCCTGTGGTTACACTGAATATGGCACATGTATCATGGATATTTCAGAAGGGCTTGGTATCTGTCATACAAACTCTAAAACTGGATTATTTTAATAAGGAAATAATTTTGTTGCAGATACAGTGTCTTGGTCTTATATTTTAGCCTAATATGCAGGATCTCCCATTGGCTAATGTTTCATGTTGGCAATAAAGTCTATGGATGGATCTTGTCATCAGTACTGAGAAGGAATAGATACGTGATCTGTCAAAGCAAAAATATTGTTTCCAGAACTGCTGAGCTCTTCTGTAGCGACTGTAGAAATCCTAAAACTTTGAAAGGCCCATGAGTGAAAAAATCCATGGTATAGATATACACATGCTTCTTGAATGCAAGTGTCTATCAGACAGGACACACAACTTGGTGGAATAACTCATGTTGTAGCCCTGTGTTACACCTATTCTGCTTTAAGAAATGATATTAAGTTGCCTTTGGATACCTGATATACACATGCCAGTGAAGAAAAGGGTTTATGTACTTTCTGAGAAACAGACATCACAGGATTTTATTAATACATAATTTATCTTTCTGGGCTATTATATCAGCATACCCAGGACATCCAATAAAAGTGTATGTGATCCATATGGACCAATTGCCTGCCAGGCACTGCGTTCTCTGTTTTCTTTTTTTACTGCTTTTGTCTAGTGTATGTGAAAACCTGCTCAACTTGGGTATGCACACAAACAGAAACAGCAGACAGGAGCATGTCCTACAGCTTCTGTTGCGCTACTGGAAACCTGAAACTTGTAGGTCAATGACACTGTTTTATTTCTTTTCCAATGATGGAAGAGAGAAAAAGATGAACTACAAGATGATCAAAAAGCATTTTTCCACTGCTGCTCCTTGATATACTATTCTCTGTAATATAAATGCTGTAATAAATCATACTTTCTGTTTGTTCCATGTCTTGGGGTCAGTGTTCAGCACACTCAGTGGAACCAGCAGTTTTTTTCTTGTTCCAATGAAAGCCTGTGAATATGCTCCAGCCAGCTTATCTGATTGTTTGTTCTGCTCAGCTAAGCAAACCATGCAAGTGTGCCTAAACTCAATTACCTGCTGCAAGTCTATACTGGTGTCATTCCAGTAGAGACTCTCCCATGTGTTTCCTTTTATTCCCTCTCCTGTGTCTTTTTCCCAGCCATTGTTCATTAAAGCCACTGAAGATGAAAATAGTCATAAAAAAACATACAGCTGCTTCTAGCAAGCATCTCTGATCTAAATGCCAAAATATTTTAAATTCAAAGAATTGTGTTTCCTGACCTAAAGTGAATTTATTAAAACAGGCAGTATTCTTGGTCTTCAAATTAATAGAATGAAAGAATTACTAATTTCAGACATAGATATCTGTCAGATTTTTTTTTCCTAGTTTTTATGTAACTGGACATGAGATTTTACCAAAGTAATGGTTTTCTATAGGAATAATTGTAGCAAAAATTTGACTACCTTAAGTGAGCTTAAACCTCAATCACTAGAAATAAAGTGTGGGCACATTTCTTGGAAATAAGAGCTGAATTATAGGACTGGGCAAGTTGGAAAGAAGGAACAACAAATTTCAAAAAACATTATAAAACTTGTAAGGACCTAAAATATATTTTTTTTCTTTGGAGCTTCTGAACGTAGGCTAAATCTTTTGGGGGTGTGAACATGTGAAAGGATTCCTAACATGACTGTGAGACTGAGGGCTTAAAGGGCTTCAACTGAGCTGTCATCAGACAGCCCTCTCGAACACCAGAGCTTAGAGAAAAGTGTTCTGAAAAATATGAAAGAACAATTCTCTTTGATTAGGTATATCATCAACCCAACCATGTGCAGGCAGATGAACAAAAATTGGAAGAATGTTTTTGCCACGTTTTACGCACATTAGTTTTTCCTATTGTTACATCGTGCTCTCAGCTCAACATTTTGTACTTTGCTTTCCATGATGGTCTGAAAAAAAGGAAACAGTTTCAAAGAATTTAAGATTATGAGATCTCTGTTTCCCCAGACAAAATAGCCTCATTTGGTTAAGAGACTTCCTTGCCAGTGAATGTCTAAAACAAATTTTGCTGAATTAGGCATCAGTGTTATTTAAAAGCTTCCCTGAATTGCAAAAAACACTAGTGAAATCTGTAGATGAGATGATGCCTGCCTGGAGTCATTGGTGTGTCTGTCTAATAAGAAAGAAATACTAATGCCATTTCAAGAAACTGTCATTTCTCAAGAAAAAATACAGGTACATGTGCATAGCCTGCATCTAAACAACTTGTGGTTTAACCCTGGCTGGCAACTAAGTACCAAACACTCACTCCCCACCCCCCAGCCTCCCTCCTGCCTCCCTCCCTCTTCTCTGGGGAGGAGAATTAGAGAAAGGTAAAACCCGTGGGTTGAGGTAGCAACAGTTTAATAATTGAAATAAATTAAAATAAAGCAATAATAATGTAAAAGAGAGATGAATAAAACACAAGACAAATAATTACTCACCACATTCTGAATGATGCCCAGCCTGTCCCTGAGCAGCGATCAGCATCTCCCAGCCAGCTCTCCACAGTTTACAAACTGAGCATGATTTCCTGTGATATGGAATATCCCTTTGGACAATTTGGATCTGCTGTCCTGGCTGTGCTCTCTCTCTGCTCCCTGTGCACTTCCTCACTGCCAGAGCAAGAGAAACTGAAAAATCCTTGATTTAAAGTAAACACTACTAAAGCAACAGCTAAAATATTTCTGTTATCATCATTATGCTCATGCTAAACCTAAACCACAACACTGTGCCATGTACTATGAATAAAATTAATTCTATCCCAGCTGAAACCAGGACACAACTGCATGAAGGTAATTTGCCTCTTAAGTTTTTTTTCTGAAAAGCTTCCCAATTTCTAGAATTGCAGGATTATTTCTTTTACATGGGAATAGAATGAAAGATGAACTCAGTAATGTTATCATGTCCGATGTTATCAGATATTGAAGTAAAATTCACATCCTTAATATCTATCAAAAATACTTCCCTTTCCAAAATAAATTTTTAGTAGGAATTTAGAAAAAATGTAATGTTTGTATTAACCAATGTTATGCTGGTCTGTTTTGCAAAATCAGAGATGACATTCAAAATTTTTCGTACTCATAAGCTCTCGTGGGCAATGTTTGCGTTGTTATAAGGCAGACAGAGAAATTAACTGGTAATCTTGGATCCAAGTCTGAACTGTTTAGAAGAGTTTGGTCACACCAGTTGGGGAAATGGTTTGGTACAATATCCAGACAGATATTTGTTGTGAACATCTAAACGGAGATAGCAAATTATTTGTGTTGTGCACAGTGCTTTGAGATCCCTTTGAGGTAAGACAAAACCATCATAATCAGTAGTACATTCAACATAAATTTCTTATATAGTACAATTTGTATGGTTGCATGACCTCTGAAAAAGTTAGGAAGTTGCTTTTAGTTCAGGTATCAAAGCCTAACCACATTTTATAAGCTTTTCCTAAATAAGCTCAATCTTTTAATAATGTCAAATGTTCTCAGATAATAGGCTTTTACAGAACATTTTTGGCAACCATATTTCATAGTTGAACACATGATTAAGAGCTTTCCTTTTCCACTGTTTTGTTGTTCCTTATTTTATTACCTAATCCAAAGTCTACTGAAATTTATGGGTTCCTGCCCCTCAGAATAATAAGTTTTGTTCTGAGATTCTCATGAATGATGAAATAACAAAGCCTTTTTTTTAAGGACTTTTTAAAATTTTGAATTAAATTTTTTAACAGCTAGAACCACTAGTGTTCTAGAAGGAGCTTTGTATTATTTTAGGGTGCTGTGCCCTATGCTTACTGTCTTTTCCCTAGTTAAACTTCTGCAAGGAAGACATTTGTCATAGTGAATTTTCTATTTCTTATTAGAATAGGAAGAAGATATCTCTTTTCACTTTGTTTTCCTCAGTAAAGTGAATGTTATGCCCAAAACAATGTCATCAAACTCAGAGTAGAAAATAGGAGTAACTGTTTCATGTTTCACACTAATGTAATTACAGAGGGTAATAGGACATCTCCCTGCAAAATCTAACTTTTTAAAATCAATTTTTCTTTTTTTCTCTTAGATCAATTAACTGGAAAAATATTTACTGTACCGCTTTACAATCAAACTTAGAAGTACTATTTGACATCTAAAATGAATTTTTGTTTCTCTTTTGAAGCTGATTGATTTGCTTGTAATGTGGCTTTCTCCCTACTGCATTATGCTCATACACTTCAGCTGCTGAAAGCCCACCTGTAAATAGTAAGCATTAGCAATATCTTTCAGCAGGAGAAAGAAACCCAGCTTCCAACTTTTCTGTAGGATAACAACACTTCAGAACACGTCAGTCCATAGCTGAGATGTGTTTTCTAAGGAAACTTCATCTGCATAGGTAAATATGAAATCAAATTTAAATGGAGGGAAAGATTGAACATAAGATAGAGTGGTGCTGTGATTGACAGATATAAAAGCATTTTCATTGGGAAAATTATTGGTGTTCCATCTGCCAGAAAAAATTCATAATAAGCTGGAAATTGCCAGGTGAGCCAGTGTGATTGAGAGGTAGCACCTCTCTCTTGCAGTGAGAGTGGCACAGTCTATGAAAAGGGTGAGATACTGACTGCATAAACAAGGCATTCTCTGTCCTTGGTTTTTAGGCGAAGGCTCAAGGTGCAATATGTCTCAAATACCTTTATATGTCTAAATAACAAACATCCTCCCCCTAGTTAATTGCCTTTGTGGTCAAGGGGCAGAAACAGGCACTTCCAGCCAGGGATTCACTGGACAGATTATCCTTGAATGAGACAAATCATGCCTCAGATGTGCCTCTCTAAGTGTCAAAATTTGGCTGAGATGAATCTTGCCCAAATCTTGCCTGCTGTGAAATAGAATTCAGTCGTGCTCAAGCGACTACAGTCATAGCTGGGCTGGTAGAGAAGTTCTCCAGCCTAACTGAGACTCTAAGGCGGCTACTGAATGAAGACCATTGGGCCTGCATGATTGTAACCTCTGTGAGGTGCCAGAACTTGAGATCCTGTGCCCTAAACTGCTCCCTTTGCTTTTGTATAAAGCGTGGAAGAAAATCGGTGTCTTTTTTATCTACAAGTCGAGACTTGCCATACTTGTGGATATTGATGTCCTCTGTGTATAGGCATGCTTTAAAAGAAAAAAAAAACTTAGTACCAAAGTGAATCATATGTATCATAAAATTATATATGAGAACATAAATATAAAAATGAAAAATTTTACTAGATAAGTGGAAGGCTTCAATTTTTATGCTTCTGCATTATATATCATTACATGTCTATCCAATTGTTCATTCCTGAAACTTTGTTATATTTAAACATTTATGGACTAGTTTTCATACAAACATATTATATAATTATCTGTGACTTAAAGGCACACTATGACAAAACTTAATCACTGTCATTTATGCCCTGAAAGTAAAAGGTCATGCTACAATTATATTTGCTTGAGTTTATGGTATCACCAACACATGAATTTGATAAAAAGTGGTGCAATAATATTTTGTGAAAATCACAGGATGCCCTGAAGCCAAATGTGAGTGATCTGCTCTTCTCTGGCAATTGCAAGAATTTGCAATGAGTTATAATTTTTTTCCCCAGGTCCCTGTGTGTTAATTTTGTTTCAGTACCTGGGGACACTTAGGTGTCATAAAGGGATAGATCTGTATTAGTATTTACAAACTTCCCAAAGTATAGTAGTGGTTGGGAATTCTTTTCCCCTACATAACAGGTAACTGAGTTGTAAAACACGGAGTGAAGGTGACATTTTTGTTCCATATGAATTCCCACAGCAAGTAAGCATAATGGATTCTGATCCACAGCTCAGATTAATAAGATGACAGCATGGGAAATGTGCTGGCTGATCCTCCCATGTGTTAGGTTTCTGCCTTCTGACTTGTTTTCTTTTTCCACAGGGTTTTATATTTTTTCACGGTGGTAGCTTTCTCTTTAGCTACTCTTAGGCCACCAACACTTGCCTAGACATCTTAACTACATGTTAATGCAATAAGAACAGATCTACGACTTCTTACAGTAAACGTGGGTTAGGCAGTGGATCTCAACAGAACTGGGCCCTGGATACTGAGTAGCTGAACGGCACAAGATTGAGCAAATCTCACATTACAACCAATGCTGAAGAAGATGCCCATAATGCAGAAAACAACTGGGCAGTCATATAAGGAAGTCTTCTGTGGGGGCTCAGATTATTTGTGATTTGGTTGAGTGGTCTCTTCTGGACAAACTGCCAAAGAGGAAACCATATGTTGGACACAGACATGATTGTGTCATCTTTTGAAATGTTGAACAATTTTCAGCTGATCAATTTTTATCTCGAACTGAATTCATGTCATAAAGGACATCCAGACAGTTATCATTCCCTTGCTGCTTTTTTCCCCCAACTTCACCCTCAAGATATCCTCAGCTGCTGAGTCTCAGCTTTAGCATTAGGGGCTGAAATACTGAACTGTCTCTCAGATAAAAATAGCAATCCTCTGTCATTTACCAGCTTGGGAGGTCTCCTGGGCAGATTTGCACAGATTCCTCTTCATGACTGTGCTTTGAGTGCGTCTCCTGCAGGAATGGCAGCAGGGCACCCTTGGCATGGCTTTACTTGGCTACTCTGAACAAATGCTCTTACTGACAGTGTGTGATCTGATTCAGGAACACACTGTCCTGCATAAGGACTGCCATGGATGGCCACCATTTCACTGATCTTCTGCTCTAATCATCCCTGGATCCTTTCTTTTTACTCTACCATGGTTTCTTGTTCCTTAGCACCAGAGGATGGGCCAGCCACCCCCAGCCAACCCCAATCGTAGGTTTGCCTCCTTGCCAGGAATCTGTAGGCATATGAGCATGGCAGTCTTCTGGCCTCTTAAGACACAGTGGCACACATACAGTCATCATCTTCTTTATCATTATCTTCCTTATCTTGATCAAAGTGATTACTGCCATTATCACCACCTCCCTGAAATTTGCCCTCTCTTGGCATTTCCCATCTCTTTGTTCATGACTCCCTTCCACCAGTCATTTGTGCTGTCACAGCATGAGCTTAAACCTTGACATCTTTGTTATTACAGATGATAACTAGCAACAGCACCAGCTGCAGAAAGCTATAGCTCCTTCACTGCTTTTGGAGGCATGCTCACTGCTCTGGAAACAACAGGAAACAAGTTTTCCACTTCAGGAAAAATGTACAGCTGCATTCTTACTTATGAGGCCATTGCCAGGCTCCTGTCTGTGCTGCCTCTAAGTGCACTTTGCTCACAAATGGCTCAGGAGGTGGGTACACACACGAAAGCACACAGAGATGAGAGGCAGACAATCCTTGCAGTATGAGTACACAAATACAATTCCAGTGGTAGTGTGAGGAGGGTTCTGAAGTTTCATCCAAGCTGCTGCTGACCACAGAAGGCTGGTCCATAAACATTGCTGCCAAGGAGCTGCCTAGAAATACCACCTCAGTCCAACATCACAAGTTGTGGATGGCAAGATGCTGTGCACTACAACTTGTGATTTAAACATCATGTCCCATGTGAGTATGTAAACTTCCTTCATTTACAACCAAATGGTAACCTGGCATTGCTCATATCCTGTGTTAATCACAGAATAACAGAAACATATAATCATCAAGGCTGGACAAGGCCTCCAAGGTTATCAAGTCCAACTTTGAGTGAACACCACCATGCCAGCTAAAGCATGGCATTAAGTGCCATGTCCAACTCTTTCTTAAACACTTCCAGGTGTGGTAACTCCGCCACCTCCCTTGGCCTTTAACCACAGCAGTGCTTAACCACCCTTTCAGTGAAAAAAATTCTTCCTGATGTCCAACCTGGACTTCCTCCTGGTGCAGCTTTAGATTATGTCTACTTGTTGTGTTGTTAATTACCTGGGAAAAGAGGCTGACCCCCATCTTGTTGCAAGACACCTTCCTTTTCTTTTGTTTGCTATCAAACCTGTGCGATACTTTTGATCATCCAACCGGAACTTAACGAACTTTACAGAATTAATGGGTGGAATCCTGAGCTACTGTAGATTTGGATCATTCAGCTGAAGTGAAAAATCTGCTTTGTTTATATCTGCATCTGATCTAAACCATTTTAAGACACAGTATATTCTTTAGAGGAAAACACATAGCACTGACCAGACTTATGAACAACCTCTTCATGTAAGGATACTTTAAAGGGATAGTATAAGAAAGCAAGGCATTGTTCTTATTCCTTGTAATTATTTTTTTTTAAGCGTGGAATCTCAGGAATGGTGAAATTTTGCTATGACAGATGCATACATCAAAAGCGTGATTGCCTAATGCACACTGCCAAGGAAGGACTCCTCCTGTTACAGCAGATTATGGTGGTATGAGTGTAATGAGGGGATGACTGATGTAGAAGAGGAATGGACATATCTTGGCCAGTAAGCTTTGGTTCTCCTAAAAATTTTTCATCTGGGTTGACTTTTTGGTGAGTAATGGCTTCAGCGCCTTGGCTGTCTTCCTAAAACCATTCAGCAGGCATCCCTGGGAAGTGCCTCTTTAATCCAAGTCTTTTCTTTTCATCTACAAACTGCCTCGGGATAAGTCTCAGTTGGTTGTGGTTTGGGGGCCCTGGTAAAAGTGTTCAGTGTGGGGAGGCATTGTGCAAGACAGATGGCTCTTATTACAGATCTTTGCATTACAAATCGAGGGTAACCAATCACCTGACAGGGGGTCTTGCTCTTGCTTTCTCCTTCCACGCAGGTGTCCTTGGTATGAAGGTGGGATTTCAGGCTCTTTCCACAGCCAAAAGCACAGAAAAGTTACTGAAATGAGCTGCCCATTTGGAAAGTCTGTGATACTGTCTGACTCAGTTTGGTTATGAGCACAGGATAGTAGCTTATCCTGACGGAGTTTAAAGGAAAATGAAGCAAGAAAGCCTCTAAGAGAACAAAAACTCCACATGTCTCCATCCATGCTGAGTTTGATCAATTCTTGACAGTAATTTAACCAGGAGAAGAGATGTTATTTGTACTTTCTAGCAAAGAAAAAGGCTTTATCACAATATACTGTATTTTTGGGCAGTTGCATTTTATCCCAATTCCACAAGAGGGACAAGAGGAGTTTTATGTGAAGATATGTGGAATGCTGTTTAGCACACACCATTCCTATGGATGGCAGTACTTAGCAAACAATTAATCATCTTTTCTAGAGTCTGTTTTACTCCATTTTATTGCATCTCCTTTTTTTTTTTTTTTTTTTTACCACTGGATATTTGATTAAAGAGACAAGATTCAGGTTTGGAGCCGATGTGTCATGGTTCAGCTCATGACTGTGGAAATGCAGCATGAAATGTTGCTGATATCCTCACAATCAATACATCTCTTGGATAAAAGAGCTTTCCAGATTTTAATCTAGTTGGGCACAGTGTCTCTCTGTCTCTTCTTGCTGGTACTCATCACAGCATATTTAGCCCCAGCAGATGGGAAATATGCTCACCACTTGTGGTTGATGCATGGTTATAAAACATTATGGAGAAAAGCTAGGAGGCATAATGATAAAAGACAAAATTGGCTTTTGGTCATGTTTTCCTTTTTCTGCATGAACAAAGCACATGGAATGACTTTTGAAGCAACAAGTGGCTGTTGCCAGGTATGCCTGGCAGCTCAGGTGATACACTGGGAACTGCCATAACGCATGTATACATTATACTATATATTGGGTCTTTTTTTGTTGGTTGTGAACATTTTTGAATCTTGTTTGTATGCAAGTTCAAACCAGGACACCAGCTCTGGCCCTTAAACCTTTAAGATATCTCAGAGCTAGATTGAAATGTTACTTATTGGGCCTGTCTGTATCTGGTAATCGTGCCTGCATCAAAGGGTATCAAGTTCTCTCCTTTACACTATTAATTTTAAACCCTAGGCAATATATTCAGTAGTGTAAGCTTTAGAAAGTCTTTCTCCTGTTTTGCCAGTCCCTTAATTACTTCAACCTGCAGTAAAATGTCAGTCTACCTAATTATGTGGTTACTCCTCTCCTGGGTCCAATGTAGCCTGCAGGTGTGCACAGTAACACGGATAGCAAGACTGACTGACCTAGCACCTTCCAGTTATTACACTGGCCTTTTGCAAAGTTGGCCAAACCTCTCGTGTCTGCTATTAATTTGAACTTCATCAGACAAGGCTAGATCTGAAACTTTAGCAGAGTATGGGGAATTGTGAGAGTAAGGCTGGAGAATCTTATCTAGACCTAGAATGTGTCCAATTAACTAGGTAAATCTTAAGATTTTGGGCTTTTTCAAAATATCTTGGCAATCTAACTCTGAATTATCTGTTTTAATTAATTCTGTGGATCCAATGTTTGGAAGAGAACATATTGCTTTGTTACTTCTGTAAGGAGTCTTGTAGTATAATTGGCTATTATTCTCTTGTTCTTTTAGAGTTTTCTTTAAGAAACAAACTAACAACAAATTGTGCTGCTAAAACAACAGCTCTACACAGTCCCTATTTACTGCCTCTCAGTGACAGAGAAGCTGTATTTAAACCAGCTAAAACTGCTAAAAATGCATCAGCCTGAGCCTGTCCAGATTGGGTTTGAGATGCATCCCTCTCTACTGAATCAAATGAATAGGGAAGTGATGTTTCCAAATATCTCTCCAGTTTTATATTTGGGCAGTGAATTCCTTGGTGGCCCTATTCCATATGGGAAAAGGTGTGCTATGTAGGTCCAATACCTCATACATCCTCTACTAACAAAAATCAGTTTGCATGCTCAAGAGCCTGTGGGGAGCGAGCACAGCTCAAGCGCATTGAATTGTTTGAGGATTCAAAAGTTAAACTTGAAAGGATGGGAAAAATATCCATGCACTTCCTAATTTTGACCAGAAGAGGAAGTACCATCATGTGAAATACCATTCCTACAACAGTTTTCAGCTGACTGAGAGTTCAATACAGATTGTTGTGCAACTCTACATCCCCAAAATTTAGTAAAGCTTTGTGTAGAAAGATTTTCTAGCTCCAAAGCAGAGATAACTTATTTTTTAAATTAATACATAGACACAAACTGAAAAAGAAAAGAAGATCACAAGTTGAAGGAGTTCATGAAAACTAATAATTTTGTGGCCTTTGCAAAATCTTTTGTTCTGGGAGCCTGATCAGTTCAAGTGAATATGCTTAACATTTAATACTTCAATTTAAAGAACCAGGGAATTGGGTATCCAGACTCAGAGAATGTCTGTATGATTTTTTGATTGCTATAGAGACTTCTGAAATTCTCAGTCCCAATCAGATAATTGATCTCTAACACATTACTCTTCCAGGCTACACACAAAATATTTTGTTTGTCTAAAAAATGCTACAATCCCTTGATTTTTAAACATAACATCATAAAACTCAGATTTTTAAATGGAAAAAGGTATAGTCTAAAGTATTTTTTATTATCAAATCAGCATTTGATAAAACAGAGATTTTAGGGGTCTTTTTTGCATATATTATTGTAGTGTCCTGTCTAATTTTCTGATCTGCCTTACTTATTTTGGAAAGGAAAAGAATGTGGGAAAACTATGAACATAAAATCAGAGGCTTTCTGGATATTAGTATTTCTTGTCTTGTACTGATAGTGCATCATGCAGCAGCGTAATACTAGAATTTGTATTATAGGGTAATGTTTTGGGCAGCTCCAGGCAGAGATGTTTTATAAGAGGTGAATCCCATACGACAAGGGTAACAATTTCACTTTAAGCATTTTTGGTGCATCTGAAATGAATAGCTACTTACTTAGGGAAAGGAACAATGCATTATTTATTCTCTAACATAATACCAGTGCCTGTGCAATGAAAACCTTCAACCAAACTGACAAGGGGAGCTGGAACTGTGGGCTGGGCGTAGGCTAAGAGCATCATATTCATTACAAATTTAGATGGTAAGATAACACCTTCCCAATGAGAAAAGCTGCTGGAAAACCCTGGCCTTTATTAATGGGCCTCATGAGTCAATCTGCAGCAATGATGTATCATCCTCATTTAAGGAAATGATGTGCTGTGAAAATGCATAATTTTAAAGAGCAAGAGAGTGGATTGAAACAAGTATACACCATAAGGGAGCTCAAATCTCTGGTGATGTATGCTGATTTTCGGGTGGTCCCCATTTGCACGGCTGTTTAAGCAAGCACTCTAAATGGAAATGCACTTGACATTTTTGTGACTAGCTGTAATCAAACAGCATTAGAATTCAGCTGATCTCACAGAAGACGATTAAACAAATTTCTTGTTAGTTCCTGGTTCTTTCTAATGGGAAAATGGAGGGAAAAGACAAGCTGATGAAAATGATCCCAGATGGAGAATGGTGTCTTAAAAGGAGCTTGGAGAGGAATGACAACTTCCTGCCCCTTTTCCTAAAGCAAGAATCCCATCACTCTGTTATGCCCATGACCACGTGAGCCAGCATTTCCTTACGATTGTCAGGCAGAATGAACCTCTCTCTCACAGAATGAACCTTCAGTGAAAAGCCTCAGGATTTAGCCTTACACTGACACTGTTGGGTGCTAGAGGAGGCAAAAGTAACCCCTCTGATTTTCAGAGCAGTTTTGTGCACACTTCACATAGTGAGAATAAACTCTGCTACCTGGTAGCACAGCTGCTTGCTCTCTCAGACCAGAATACTTGAAGCAGTGTGTCTTTCAGCATCTGTGAAACTTGTTACTGCAGCATACGAATAAATTTTATATTGAGTTCAGCATCCAGTATAAAACACCAACGGGTCTTCATAATCCCTCTGGACATTCTAAAGGTTTAAAATCCTGGTCTTGGGCTACAGCAGTGTTTGGGTGTCTTGTTCAATACTCTGGGAGATCAGTTTACTTTTCTGGGCATTCATTTACTTTAGCGAGTGTTTTTTCCTGTGGTTAATACCAATGGGATACCAGAGGATGAATGTTGTCCTTGTTACACTGGGAAAGCTGTTTGACAGAAGGAGGTTTTTCAGGGTTTTCTGAAGGCAGAGTTGATGCGCAGCAAGTGTCCTCTGGGGGTGTGGCTGTAGCATTCCTGCAGCTGGAAACACTTGGCTCCCTGCTCCGCTGCCACTGCAGTACGGCCATGTGCCTTGTCCCAGAGGGTGGCAGCTGTGCTGGCAGCTCACAGGGCAAAATTCAGTCCACAGCTTATAGAGACACGCCTGGTGACTGTCATGATGTAGAGGATCAAGACTTATTTCCAAATTGGTTGATGCTGGGAGCTGCATTTGTGTGTGTGTTTGGGGAGTTGGAGCAGGACTTTGAGGTGTGCACAGACATCACACTCCAGAGAAGCTGCCCACAGGCAATGGAAAATGCTAATGGTAGTGGGGCAGCAGTGCTGCCCATGTGGGGCCCTAGCAGCATCTCCATTGCTCTATTTCAGCTAGAAATGCCTGAAAAATCACTTTCCTGCAGCTGAACACCTAAGCTGGTTAATCACAAAGACCATTCAAGAGTGAGAAATGAGTCTTTCACCTGCTGTCTCCAGAGCAGGGCTCTTACAGAGCTCTAGGAAATCTTTGAGGTAAGTAAATAAATCCCTGCCCATCCAAACACTCACACAGAAAGACAAGGGCTCTGTGACCACATAGATGGGTAGTTGATACAGCTGATTTCAGTGCTTGCAGTGAGGGGAAAAGTGTTTTGAGAGGATAGCACTATGAGCTACAGCAGTACCACCAGCTGGGGGCTGTGTACAAATCACTAATGGGACTGGACTGCTAGGAATAGGCCTTGAGCTCTTTTATTTTCCAGCATCAGTCTTATTACATGGTTATGACAATGGGAAGATGTCATCAGCTCATATCCCAGGCAGCAGACCAAGAACTTAATGTTATAACTTACTTTATAAATTTTTTGACTAATCACACAAAGCAAAAGCACATTGACAGTAGTTCCATCCAACACCATAAGCACACATACCTTTGGTTAAAACAATGCCTGCTTATTTTGAATACAATACCCACTTGTAAGCCTTAAAACACAATGCACAAAGCTCCATTATTAAGCTTAGAAATTCCTAATATCTCGCTAGATATACTTTTCTGCAGCTTAGAGAGTTATCCTAGACAAGTGTTAATACACAGACCATTTCTCTATTCATCCTTAGTTTTCTACTTCTAACATAATTTCTCTGCTGACCTATCTTATGGCTACTGCTTAGCTCTAACCACAGTTCTGCTGTCTCTGAGGCCTGCCTTTTGCAGC
>JAYDZK010000202.1:21702561-21715855 GCA_034509185.1 Euphonia xanthogaster | reverse complement strand
TCTAACCACAGTTCTGCTGTCTCTGAGGCCTGCCTTTTGCAGCTTTCCCAAAACCCTCTGATTTTATGGATTCCCACACAGGAAATTGCTTCTCACAAAAATGGCAAAGCAACTTGTTAGCTGGTCAGAGATTTGCCAAGACTAGGGTTTGTGAAGTTTAATTCTAGTGAGTGCTAGACTAAACCAGTTTTCTCTCACAAACCAGATACCTTCATGAGAGACGGGCTCTCTGCCTCTCAGGCACAGAGTCATGTTGCTGCCTCGGCTGGGGGACTGTGCCTGGGGAGGTGAAGGATTGTGGGGTTGGAACTGGAAGCTGAAGGTGAGGAGAAGCAGTCTTAAAAAACACAAGCTCTTGCTTAGATCTGTGCCAGGGTGTTCCAGCTCAGGGGAAGCTCAGAGGCAGGAGATTGTGTCTTCCTCAAAGGCAAGTCCTATCAGTCAGATGCCCTGCAGTGAATTGCTGGGGTTACCACTCTGAGGAGCCACAAACCACCTTGCAGTTCGTAGAAGGACTGAGTGAAAGCTATTTACTCCTGCCATAGATGCAGCTATACCTTTCTGCAGAACATTTGTATAACTATCCTAAATTCTTTTTTTAAATGCTTTTTCTGCCTACTACCCTATTCCCAGCACTGGTTACTCCATCAAATCCTGCTGTTCAGTTGCCACCTCCAGTTGCTGGCTGATTTGGTTGGGACTAGTTTGGCTTCTAACAGTTTTCTCTAGTTCACAGAAAAATACAGTGTACTTTTATTTCCTTTTTTCCCTCTAGCGCTGCATTTTCTTGTTGCTGTTCTTTAAGATAAATGAATATCTTATGGTAAATTATGAAAAGTCTATTATTCACCTCAGCTCCCAGAACAACTCCAGGAATGTCACTCTGTTCTCTCAGGATAGATATTATGTAGCAGTAATCATTTGTATTTATATAGCACTTGCCATTCCAGAAACCCTAAGCACTCAGCAAGCCTTCACTAATTTTATATGTATTCATTGCAGCTCTAGAATTTATTTGGGAAGATCCTAGTCAAAAGTTCCACTGAAATTAACTGAGTGTCACATGTTCACAAGAGTCAGATCAGACTCACTTTTGGGGGCCCTGATATCCAAATGTGTTTATGTCCCAAGACAATACTAAATATCTCGTCACAATTCATGTTGCTTTTGGTAAAACTGAATTCTAAATGTTCATGGAGCAAATCTCAACTTACGAAGTGTCTTTAGCGGTACCAGGACCAGAATTTTTCATCTTTACTCTTCAGACAGTTGCTCTAGCTGCTTAACTCCTTTGTGCTTTATTTGGGTAAGGCATTTAGAAAAACATGCATTTTCTTAATCTGATCTCTGTATGTTGTCCATGTTTGAAGGATCAGATCCTAGTGTCCTTCTCCACTATTCTTCTGATGGGACTGCACAGGTCTTCTCATATTTGTTTGGACTGAATGAATGTCTGTGATGGCAGACAGTGGTTCTTTGTGGCTATTAGTAAAAAAACTTACCTTCCCAAAAAATTAGAAGTTCATCAGGCAGTTACATGGCTGGGCAAGTTTGTGTTATATCCTCAGCAGAAAACAATCCTTCCATTGAAGCTGTTTGGGTCCAGACTGTGTGGGCTCTGTATTGATTAAAACAGACCCGATGGAGAAGCTTGCAGTGTATGCAATACAGGTTTTGACCTGTCTGGCTTCATTTTGTAAAGGAACCAACTGCTAAATGAAGTTGACATGAAAGAAAATGAGTGTGTGTCTCATATAAGTTTTAGCATAGGCAGAGATCATTTCCATATTGTCAGACCCTCAATAATCATCTTTTTATTGAGTATGATTGGTTTGAAGTTGATGCATATTTGAGAAAATGCATTTAAGATAATATTTGAAAAAAATTACACATTATGTCAATTTTGACTGATCGATATTTCTCTGGTCAATTTAGTCCTATTACCACCCTCAGAAGAGGTGAGAAAGTTTCTTTATTTTATTTTCTATGTTTTTTACACATTATGTCAATTTCTATGTTTTTTATACTTGCTGTGTTTAATCATATTTTCTGTCCTTACCTGCTCTGCACTTCTCTTTTTTTCATTACAAAACTATTGTTTCTAAAGTTTTTTTTAATGAGAGACTACTTTCCTGTTGAAGTGCCACTTGATATACCATCCGACCTAGAACAGAACAACTTCCTCAGTAACAGCCCCTCTTTTGGTTATGATAGAGGTGGGTAACTAGGCTGTACACTGTGATGTTCAAAGTCTCTTTGCTACATTTCAGTGTCTGCTCTTTGCAATCTCTGTGAAGAAACTCGTAGAGAACATATCTTCTTAATCGATGAAGAAGCTGATAGTTGAAGTTGTTAGTTTAGTCTGTGACCTGTTCTGGTTTACTCTTTTCCTTTTCTTTTTTCTGTGATTTTATGCAGAAGAATACATGAAGTCTTACCAATAAACCTATTGTTCCAAGATAGGTGGTGGTCCCTCAAAGTGATGCAGTTACTACAGCACCATGTACTCTGCTTTTGAGGTTCAGTGTGTGCACTAGTATTAAAAGACCTGATTTGCTTTGGCAAGCTGTCACAGAGGGTAGAGATTTTGCGAGATAAGTGTTACCATGCCTTGCAGAAGCTGTGTTTGTATTGCTTAGTGTGCCATGGAAGATTTGAGTTCCCTTGATGAGAGAGGGCTGAGCTCCCTTTGACAGAAGGCAATGGGTTGGTAACATCCATTTGGGAAGTTACCACAAAGAAACTGAGGCAAAGCAAATTCTTTCCATGTAGTGCTATTTTGCATATCAAAGCTTTCTAAAATACTGCAAAAAGGCAAAGAAGACTCATAGGCAATTATGACAGCTGTTAGAGCAGCCTCCCCTATGAAACATCTTTAGAAATGAAAATAGATTAAAATTTTTCTTCCAAAATTAATTGTTAATTTTTCTCTAAAGTGACTGACTGCTTTTCCTAATTAAAACCCTGTTCTTCTGCGTAAGCATGCAAAATTTTTCCTCTCTTGTAGGCTGGAAATTTCAAGGAAGTATGGCTTTACTTAAGTGTAGGACAAAACCCCAGTTTGCATGCTTCAGTGCAGAATGCATTTTCACGGCATTTGCATCGTAAATTAATCTGCATATTTGAAAACACACTTGACAAAGTTCTTCATAACTCCTTTGTGTTGTTTTTTCACTGAGTCTCAACTAAGACTAGATACAACAGTTGTAAAATCTTTTGGGGTGAGCATTTTTGGCCTCTTTACTCAAAGCACATTGCAGCACTCTCCCTTTCGGTAGCCCTGGTAATTTTGCCTCCAGTGCTTTACTGAAGATGCAACTGCAATTTTTTTTTTCATTAAGGTTTCTTGAACTTGAACACCTATCAGAATTTAGAGAAATTTAATGATGATAAAAGTAAATGAAAAATATGCTGCCCTTGAGGTTCCTCCGAGGAGAGAAGGATGTACTTGGCTGCCTACTGGGGATACCTGAGGGGGGAAGAAGAAACAAATAAAATGGTTTTCAAAATCTGTGTGCTACACCTGTACACACATAGAAGCCTGAAGGGATTGGTAATCCTCAGGGATGAGTAGTTGTGCTACATTATGCCTTTCATTTAGTGCATTGTGAAAAACATGAACTGATAATTTTCAGGTATGAACTCCTTGACTGTGTAATGCCCTTGTGCAGGATAAGGTACACATAACCAGAGGGTGCTGGAAAACTCCTCAATCTGACCAGTTCTTTAGATTGCTGATGCTCTAAAAAAAGCCAGTGGCATTAGCCTAGTTGCCACAAGCTGGAAAAATGGCTATGAAACCTTCGTCCTTGAGATTTCCTCTTGACACCTGGCATAATTATGTAGTGACTGGAAGCTGATGTTATTCAATTGTTTAGACACAAGGAATGGTGAAACACTGTACTGAAGAAGATTTGTTTCTCTAGTGGCTGAGGATTTTGGTGAGGATGATAGGAAAATATGTCCTGCTGTTGACTCTGTGGAGCCTGCCAGGAAAGAGTGGGTGTTGAACATCCAGGTGTCCTTTCTGAACCTCTTCTGTATGCTACAGTTCTTTCCATGGAAAAGGGGGTTGTAAGGGGTCACGATGAATGTAATTACCTTCCCTGTGCGAGGAGCAGCAAATGTTACAAAGGTCACAAGCCTCCTGTGAAGCAGTTTTCGTGGTGTTGCCACACTCCATTGCGGGAACCCAAAAAGGGAGTGTATTCAGAAGTGTTGAACTTGCAAAAAAGTTTCCCAGATTGTTAGTGTTTGCCAACAAATCTGTCTTGTTTTTGTAATTTAGTAACAGCTGCTGTCTTCATTATCACTTCCCTTATTGCAGGCCTTTATCTGAGTGATACTGCATAACAATTTGCTCTACAGCTCTGAAAAATATCTGTGCAAAGCAGAGCTCTGGATGGTAGTAGTTCATGTCAATTTTAAAACAGAAATAGAACTTTTAATTAAAGCAGACTTACGAAGATTGTGGTACATACTAAATATCTACTGAAGGCATATTTTCTATTCAGGATAAATCACTGTTCTGTTGCCAGTGTTTGAAATATCCTGATAGAGGGTGCTGGTGCTTTATTTTAACATCCAAAAATGGGTCAGCTTCACTTGCCTTTGTTTTTAAATCTCACTGTGTTTTTTTGTGTTGATAATAAACCCTTAGGAAAAGGTTGGATTTTGTCCTTGTTTTGTAATGAAGTGTGTTACGATCAAGTCCTGCACCAATGTCTTAAAAAATAAAGATTTATTCTGGAGAGTTTGGCTAGTTTGTATTTGTTGAGCATAGCTAAATGCTGAAGTTAGTAGGAAGATAATAATCATTCCTCATTCCAGTTCTCTCTTGCCTGTTTCCCCTCAATATTTTCCTATGGTAACATAACACCAGAGGCAATATGTCCCTTTACTACAAGAAAAGAAAGAGTTTGATCAGAGACCTGCAGGTGGCTCCTGTACCAGTCACTCCAGCATGATATGAAGCACCATAATAACTTTCTTGGACATGGCTTAAGACTGTGGATTGAACTCCCACAAGGACCAGTACAAACCAAAGCAACTTCTGTGCTGAGTGAAAAACTGTGTGTTTTAACTTGTTTTTCCTAACACAACATATGTGTATATGTCTAATTAAAAATAAAAGAAAAGAAAGGGCAAAACCCCCAAAACTATGGTGCACACACTGCTACACCTGAGAAGTGTATGACCTCATGGATGAGGGCATGACCACAGGACAGATGTCAGTCATGTCACTTCACAAACTACTGGAAAGCACTCAGTTGCTCCAGTGAGGGTGTGGGTGTTAGACCTTAATGGAAGAGAATGGAATGGAAAATTGAAAGCCAGCCCCATCACTCCTGGACTTAAAATATACACAAGCCATGAAAATACACTCCTGAGGAAATGCACAAACCATCTACCAGCAGCATGACAAAACAGCTTTTTCCACTCTCTTCCTAGGACTGAGCATTTGCTTGTCACTGTCCTTGCTGCAATGAGTTTGGCATAGATGCATCCACTGGGAAGTGTGATTATGAGGGTAACTTGTCTCCTATCAGCTTGTATAATCTTGTTGATGTGCCCCACCAGAATGCATGTGAAGCTAGTTCACTTTCACACCTGAATCCCCTAAGGTCATAACAGCCTGCATTTAGACTGCAATGTGAGGAAGGGTATTAAGACTTGGGACGTGTAAGTGCAGGAATGCAAAGGCCTCTGCTGCTAGAGAGGATTTTTCATTAGTTGTCAGTAGCACTGGCTGGTGTCTTTGTTATAAGAGACTGAGGACAAAGAGACCAACTGAACGTAGAAGCAGTTGTGATGCCCTGTGGCACAGGTGATCAGCATTATTGTGAAATTACTCTGTAGCTGTTATCTTGGAGCTGATCATAAGCGAATAAAAACATAAAACTAAAAGTATTTTTCTCCAAGTGAAACCTTTGAAAAATGTAGTTTCCAGCTGATCCAAAATTACTTGTTTGTTCCTGGATTGGTGATGGATTCCTGTTCATCTTATCAGGGAACTACAGAACATTTTGTTCCTTAGGCTACAATCAGAAGATCAGTTTCTTCTCCCCTATCTGTAATGTCAAAGATCTGGAATGGGTACTTTGGCTTATCACTGGTGGTTAGGCAGTTCTAAACAGAACTCAATTTCCTCTGCCAAATGAAGTGGTGTAAGTAATAACGGGTTTGGATGCAAAGGCTAGTTCTGGGATAATTCATAATTTATATGAGCTGTTACAAATACACCTGAACTGCAGAATCCAAGTGCAAGCTCCTTGCCTGCATTGATAGGGTATTTGCTCATGTTTGATACTTTTGGAGAAATGCTTTTAATGTATATGGCATTGTTAATTGTTTGGATTTACTTGCACTTCTGTTATCACATATCAGCTAAAATGTCTCTGGTGCAGTTTTTGCATCTAAGCTGTTTAATGCAACATTCTGACAGTATTTTTAATAGGTGCTTTTAAAAGCAAGAGATTATGCTAGTCTCTACCTGCTCCAAAATACCCTTTCTTGTAAATGAATATCTCTTGCAGCTACTGATTAATGACAGCTACAGCCTCAACTAAATAAAAGTAATCCTGAAATTAGAAAGATAAATCCTAGCTTTAGAGAGTCTTAACGAGTGCAGCAAGATATAGAAACCATGGCCACAAGCTTTACGAAGGAAATCACTAATAGCATTCTTTTCTATATCTAAATAGTATGTGGAACTTCAGGAAATGTGTAACATGTAGCTCTGTAGAATTCAGATGTGCTTCCAAAAACTGAACAAATTGCTTGAGTAAGAGAGTAAGAATGGCTTTTAGATCATCAAAAGTGCAGAGGTTTCTTTACCTTATATTTGTGTATATATATATATATATATACTTTATCAGCAACACTTTCTGTTTTGGGAAATGGAAATTTTTCATGGACTTGGAAGCATTGTCTCCTCTTCAAGTGCTTGGTGTTCCAAAAAGATCATTTCAATAATTGCGAATGGTGACTAATGGCTATTATTTTCTTAATCCTTTTAGAAATGGCTAGGATGTGCTTTTTGTGTGTGCCATTTGCAATTCATCTGATCTGATTATAGTGTGATAGCTGCTCCTCCAAAATGCATTGTGCAAACTTGTAAACTCCAGGAAAACCTTTTCTGTAGTCACAGACCATCTAACAAATGGTGCTGAGCCTCTTCATATGCCAAATTCTTTTGCCAGCGCATAAGGAAGGGATAGAGATTAGCTCCTGTTTTTAATGTAGGTTTTAGACACAGGGAAGGATGTGGATTAATATAGTGAATGCGCATAGTGACATACAAAAAGACGAAAATGAAACCACAAAAAACATTTATTCCTCTCTCCTAGCGGGTCCTGGCTTGGATTCAGGCAACTGGACAACAAAAGAGGAAACAGACTGCACATCTTGACTTTCCTCCAGCACTCAGGTACTGAGTCAACAAAATCTCCAACTGTAATGTTGTGGACAATATTTATGCAAATGCTTGTATGTTTGTTTTGGGAATTAAGAATAATCCAAAATATGCTTTTCAGTGACTTCACAGGCAGCTTGTATTAAAGCACTTCGGTGCTTTGTTGGATAGCACTAGGACACATTGAAATATCACCACCCAGCTTGTGCAAACCAAAGACTTTATCTTCAGCAAAGCCAACAGAAGGGATGGCATTCCCTGAGGTAGCCAATATACCTCAGCTGGCTCAACAGTATTTATTTGTGGTTGGAGCAAGGGGATTCACTGTCCTTGGATGGAAATCTTTGTTGTGGAGAGCCCTGCCAGATACACTGAGCACTTTAAATATCTGAACAGATGCTTCCTGAAAGGAAGCACTGCCACCAGTGTCAGTAAGCAACCTGATTCCTTACCGTATGAAATCTAGATTAAGCTACTGTGTTGCTGAATTTCCTAAAGTTTTGCTTTATATCTTCATCAGTTTAACTTCAGGATGATGCCATTTCATCCAATATTGATATAGCTCTGCCTTCCTTATCCTTCTGCTCTTTTCTCTGTCAAACATCCCCATTCTCTCTTTTATGACTCTCTTCAGGTCCCAGATTTTTCCATATTTCTGGAAATATTGCCCTTTGTTGTTATGTATCACTCACCCTTTGCATTTTCCAGGCCACCATTACTCACTTCAAAGACATTACTGAGTCCTGAGAAATGTATAATTGTCAGAAATTTATAGAGAAGGAGAGGGAAATAGGACCTTTGTCTGGCGCTCTGCTTTTTATTAACAAATACCCTTTGGTAATGAAGACTTCAAGGGAGCTTCATTAGGGTTTAAGGAGAGAACAGTGTGAAACTTAATTACCTGGAGCCAAGATTCTGTATTTTCCCTTCAGCAGTCCAGTACTATGCTGTAAAAGCAATCAATGGAGAGTTGTCTGGCAAACATTCAATCTTTCCTTGAAATGTTCACTGTAATTAGACCCTCTCCTGTCTGTCACGAGAAGACAAATTTTTTGTGGACTGTTAACAGTTGAGTACTGTAGAATGTCTTCAACCTTTATCATAATTATATTACCAATATTTGTGGAAATTTCCCAAAGTGAGAAATGGGAACTTATTACTAAGCTAATTGCTTGATAATGCATTGCTGTTTCTCATGGTGAAATACTCTATTTATTTTTTTCCCCTTCATTATTCTTAGGGCCCTCAGCATTCACAATGCATATACAAACCCACTTGGAAGCTTTCTGTAAAGATTCATCTATCCCATTGCTCTGGCTCATTTTTGTTTCTGACTAGGGTGATGAACCACCAAACTAAGAAAAAAAAAAGCTAGTCCAGCTCTGTCCAAAATTAACTGGCTGAAGAGACAAAAAGAAGTCATTAGTTTCACAGAAGCTACTGTAAGCTACTTATGCAAATAATAATATTGGAATTTTTCTTTGTTGATACTCAGTTGATGCTTTAAAGCCACTGTGCCTTCGTGTGTCGCTCTTGGCTGATAACTGTAAGTGATAATGTGGTTGCTATGATACAAAGGCATGCTGTAGCCTCAGCCCAGCAAGAATGATAGCAGACATGCATGTGCCTGGGTTGGAGATGTAGTGGAAGAGTTGATTTGGGCTTAGGGAATAATAATAATAAACACCTAAGCATTTCTGGAGTGTTTTGGTGATAATCCTTATGACTTCAAGCCTTTGAAAAAGATAAAGAAATTGATTAATTATTAAAAGGATTAATAGGAAACTCAGGGGATGGGTGAGTCAGTTTGTTTGCTTTGTCACTTTTAAAGCAGTTACTCTTTTATAACATTCAGTCATTACATAGTGCAGGTATGGGGGAAGTTAGAAGATTTTTAATGTAATTTTCTGACCAGGTTCAGAGTCAGCTGCAGATTAAGTAAATTGTTTGTAAAACAGCATATATAGCATGCTAAGAGAAAAAGAAAGCATATCTCTAGGCCAAGCTGACCATGAAGTTTAGGTGGAGGTGCCAAACAAGCAAACTGAAATTCAGCTGCCTCCCTCCAAAGGAAGTAAAGTGAAGGGGGAATACTTGAAAATTACAGGTTTCAGTGAGGCTGCAGCTCTTTATGCCAACTGAGGGTCTAACTTAAAATATCCAGGTGCATTGTAATATTTCACTCTGTGAAAGCGTGAAGCAGGGAGTGATAGGGATGCCTTCCTGTTTAGTACATTGGATCAAACAGACTGGGCATAGGACTCAGGATGTTTGGTTTTTCCTTACCTTCTCTGGTGCAGTCTTGTATGCTAAAGTTCACACTGATGGCGTGCAAAACTTTATAGAATGGAACAGAACATGTCAATTGCCTGCCCTGAAAAAGCTGCATGTTTCTCTGCATTGCTGCGAAGTAACTGATCTGCATCACATGGTTCTTATAATAACATACCTATAATTTACCTCTTGTTCCTGTGTGGAGCACACCTCTGAGACAGTGGCTCTTCCCAGTTTGGGTTAAGACCCATTTCACTGTTCACCTGCACTGGCTGTTTTACATCCAGTCCATCACGTTCTGTGTGTGCCAAGTACTGTTCAGACCAACCAAGTTTAAGCTTTGTTGTATTGACATGGACTCTTTTCATTGCTTCCCCAGTCGTGGCAACTTCTCTTTTCATAAAGTTTTCCACATAAATGTGCTGTCTTACCCTTTTCTGTGTCCTGTCCTACTATGCTGTCCATGGCTTCTCCCTCATTGTTCCCCTGAGTGGGCAGAGGTCCTTCATCAAAACATCTTTTGTTTTCTTCCCTGATGGTTTTTTTTGACCACTTATTTTCTATTTTAGTCTCCAGGGTTATGCTTGCCTTTTTTTCTTTTTTCTGTCTGTCTAGTCTATATTGACTTTTTTGAAGATGTTTAAAAGCAGTTTGAGAAATATCTTCAGAACTCTTAATTTCCTAAATGGTGTTGTCAGCTTTCTTTTCTGCACTCAGACAATTTCTGTTCCCTGTGGAGGCTGAAAGCATGGGACTGCCTGTCTTTTTTTGATTTTTATTTTTTTTCAAATGTGACTGGCAAGTTGATTAGATATTATTGCAGAGCAAACCATGCATGAGTATAAGGTGAAGCCTTGACAGATCCTTGTGTAAGGGGTACACAAAGTGATTGACACTGCTCAGGGACATGTTACAGGGTCTAAGGCAATAAACTGAGCACCTTCCAGTCTCTATTTGGACTCCTCAGCCAACTTCCATGTCACAATCTGCTTCAGGATAGGATTTCTCTTGCTGGGATGTGGTGTTGGGGTCCGTGTGTTTTTCTGGGCTTTCTCAGTGAATGTGATCCAGAGGACCCAAGGTGGAAATGGTTTTTTAACCATGAGGAGAGACAAAAGGTGTTAGAGCTGGCAGGAGAGCACAGTGACCCTGTGCTTGCAGCTCTGTGGCTGGCCTGCCAAAACTGCTGTTTCCCATGTCACCAATCTGCTCTTTGCTGTAGCTCAAGGCAGCCTACTGGCATTTCAAGCATGCATTTTATACCTATTGAGACAGCATCCAGCAAATAGGCCACGGAAAAAAGGAGGGATTCATAGATCCAAGCTATCTGCAATCCTCACCAGGAAAGGTTAAGAATAATTTTGTATTTTAAAGAAAAATCTACAGGATTAAGACTATATCCTTCACGAGAAAGCAGCCTAAGAAATTAACATTCACAGAGAAGAGCAGGCATGACTGACCTTGGTATAAAACAAATTTCCCACACCAGGGGTGGGTTTGGATTTGCACAAAGTACAAAGGCTGTCTCTGTGTAGTGGAGGACACGCCAGAGTCTCATTGCCAGGAGATATAGATGCTGCATATCTTGCCTACACCATGGGGAAATATCAGACAGACTGACCTAGGCAGCTGGCAAAACACAGGCAGAGTGTGTGACAGCTCTGCTCCCATTCCAGCTACAGCAGGAGCTGGTGCAGGGAAATCAGTCACTCTGGGCCATACCAGCCACATCAGCATGTGAGGGTGTTCTACAAAAGGAGCAACACTCAGCTGCACATCTACAGCCCACAGGCTTCAAACTGATTTTGGGAAGTGATCTGGATGACAGTGAGATTTTTAGACACCAGTACAACGAAAGGGTGCAGACATTGTCCCTTTGTTTTCAAAGGTTTGATCTTTTCATGAATAATATATAGTAGTCTCCTTCATATTTTGCTCTGTTCTGTGCACTCAAATAACCTGGGATGTTTCTTTTGCCTGTAAAAAATAGCGTGATATTGAATAATGACTGATCTGCACAGGACTGCTGCCATAGCCTGTGCCCAGATTCTGCTTTGCTGGTCTGTAGTTGTGCTCATTTTTACCTGTTGGTCTGCCTTTTTGGACAATTTCCACCCATTGATACCAAAAAGGAATGCTCAGACTGACCTGCCTTTTTACTAAGTGCCAAGGAAAGGGGTAAGTGTAAGATTACTGTTGTAGCTCCAAGCAGGAACTAACACATGCACCACTGCATATTCTTTTTTTTTATTTTTCTGGAGTGCCTGCTCGATAAAGGTCTTTCAACAGCATCAGCTTTTATAAGACCTGGCTAGGTCTATATAAAGAACAATACTGGAGCTCAAAAGAAAATATTTGAGAACTTTATAAAATGGTGTGGATGACTCTGTTCAGGAGAAATGTGTGAAATATTAGGATCACAAAGCATTGTTTAGAAAGGACAGTGATTATGACAATAACTCTTTTGTAGTTGAACTACTGTAGTATCTGTAGGCCAGATGAGGTTTGGCAGCAGTGCCATACGAAAAAATGTTTGTCTAGGGACTACGGTAAGGTATAAGCTCTTCTGATTACATATTTGACTTCCACATCTATTTGTGAAGATTTTTTGGAAATATTTCCTTTGACTAAAACCTTCTACACTCTTCTGTCAGAAGTCAATAAAAAATCATTTGATGATCTATGCAGAATGACAACCACAGGGCACAAATAAATGACACAAGCATGATGTCATTTTTCTCATTCTGAAGCAGGTGACATCAATCACAGAAAAACTGAGCTATGCAGAAGAATTTGGGGCCGAGGGAAGTCTGTGGGTTGTTCTGAAGCAGATCCCTTGTGTATTTCCTTATTTCTGGAAAAACAGATTGTGATTTTCAGAAGTCTCCAGGAAAGCCTGTAACTGCATTTATGGTAACTAGGATGGGTGCTCATGTCCAAGACATGATGATTGCTCAGACATTTTGTATCTCTCTAGCTCTAACTCTCAAAAAAAATGTGTGGATTTTGGAGGTTTCATAAATGCCACCAAAGTGACAGATAACAACTTGTATCCCTGTTCCCTGTAGCAGTTTTTGCTATGCTGTATCTGCCTCATTCCCAGTATTTCCAACTTGTTCATTTGTTTCCTGCCTCTCACCCAGATATCTGAACTCTGGTCCAGTTTCAAAATTTAAAAAGCATCTGTGATTTTTGGAACTTGTGGAATGATTTGAATATTTTAATGCTCTTTCTACAGTTTTCGGTGTCAATAAAACTGTCAAAGACTTTTGGAGGACAAATTTATCACCATGAAAGATCTGCAGGCATTGGCAGCAAAGATAGCAAGTGAATTGGCTTATCCAAAATTAGTCAGATTTTATTTTGACATTTTAAATGCAACACATTAATACCAAGTACAGATAACCTAAGGTAGACTTTTAAAAAAATTTGGCGTGCAACTGAGTTTGGTCCATCAGTAGTAATTTATGATCCATATTGTCCTGTGATCACGGTATTCAGAAGCTTTGTGCATGATTGTATCTTAAATCCTGTCCTGTTTTCTGCTAAACAGGACTTTCAGGAGGTTATTGGCATTGGCTTTTAATTTTTGGTTTTTTTTTTTCT
>JAYDZK010000202.1:21658604-21700087 GCA_034509185.1 Euphonia xanthogaster | reverse complement strand
GAGTGAGGATGACAGGCATAGGGGAGGAGGGTGGAGTGAACCAGGACAAAACCATTACAAAAGTAGGGGGATAAAGATCAGTCCAACTTAGAAACACAACACATCAATATATGACTGTTTACCTGGGCTAATTAGCTGGATATCTGGATACATTTGGTTAGAGACCTTGACAACTGTTTGTCAATTGTTTGTTGTGTTCATATGTGTATATAAATACCTCTGTATGTAACAATGCTTTGATTTTTTTGTGAGTCTAGATAATTATTTACATTAGCTATAACCCCTGAACAACCACGCTGGGTGTTTTCTTTTTAGAGATAAATACTGTCTATGTATAGAGCCTTATTTCTTGCCTTTTTTTTTTTTTTTCCCCATGGGTGAGACATATAATTTGTGAGGAAATAATAGAATTTGGGAATACAGGTGTGTGGATTTAGATGATGAGAAAAGGCTGCGCATGGCTGTGCATTCTGGATGGAAAGGAGCATTTATGGTGTAACTGGATGGGACTTGGGAGAATTGGAGCGTGCAGCTGATATTGTTGAGCCCTTTTAGGCCCTTCTCAGAATCTTGACCATAACTAATTCTCATGAATGGGATGTAAGTAAACACCTTGACAGTAGTCTTGAAATGTCAATTTTCTGGTTCCTAGGTAAAAAATTTAGGAGCCCTGAGCTGGCCCTCTGATTTTTTTGATTGGATAACCTATGTCCATTAATATATACAGATGAGGTTTTAGGGAGCCTAGCACAGTTTACTACAGCATTGCTGAGAATAGAACATTTTTTTTCAGTCAGCTGTCTCCACCTGTGCATGTTCAATACCTTTGCAGCATGTCTGGCACACACAAATCTGTTTTCTGATGTGAAAAGAATATTTTACCGATCCTTGATGCACAGGAGGGTGTTATACATGAGCCTATTTGTCTGAAAATAAAGGACATTGAACAGAAGAAAAAGGCTGTGCCATTTAAATTTGTGTGCTCTCTTCAGAGTCAGTTCTGGCTGTTTCACAACATGGTAGACCTTGCCTACAAATTGAACTGCACCAAAATTTGGTACAAATGTAAATGAAAACTCTGTGGCAGCCATGGGGATCACAGAGTCAACCTGCTCCAACACAAACTATTTCAAAAGCTGAGTGCCAAATTCATCCCTGACACAAAATTTCTGAATATACGCAAGATATCTCGCATATTTCACTGGTAAAGTAATTTAAATAAATTTGAGCTGTGTCAGACTTGCAGGTTTATAACATGAGAGGCTAAAAAATTTAGGTCTTTTTTTTCCATCTGTATGGAAGCTGGGTTTTTTTAATGACATCTCTATATTTGTCTTGCTCTCTTTTCCCTTGCTAATATTTTAGAAATACTTGAATGCTCGACAGGGAGATTTGTTGTAGGCTTTGAAACACTGTACATGTTTCAGTGGAAATATGTTCAGTGTACAATAGCTGGGGTTTTTTGTCTAGGAATTATGTAAGAAATATTTAAAAACCTCTTTTGTATGACATTTATACTTTAATCAATACATAAAAAGTATTTATATTCTATTTTTCCCCCTGGATATACTTGCATTTGGTCAAATGTTGCACAGAACTCTACATTAAAAGTTCCAGAGGGAGTGTTTTAGGTACATGAAAATCCACAGAAGGCTTGGTCCAGTATTGGGTAGCAATGTTATTTCTAAATGGCTTTTGGGATATTTTCCTTTAAAAGTAAAAAAGGAAGAAAACATCTTAGAAATGTCTTAGAAAAATTTCTGGTGTTTTGAAGGCAAGCAATATCTATGGGATGGGACCTTGCTGAAACTCTCAGGAGTTTGACTCCACCCTGCTCTGATTAACTGGTCCATCCAGGGATTTAGTGTGATGGTTTATCCCCAAACATACCTGTGGTCATGCCTTCCAATGCCTTCCAAGCCTACATGTTGCATTAGCTTTTAGTAATGTAGTGATTTCTCTGATCATTTTGGGGGATTTTCTGTGCCTCTGGGGCAGAAAGCTTTTCTAGACTCCACCGCAAGAATAAACTCCTCTTTCTCCATATCCCTGTAGAAAATTTCTGTGGAATTCCATTACAGGGATTTGAGTGCCTGTTACTTCAAAGGCATTTCCAGCATCTAAGTATGGTCTCTCAACCAATAAACTGAGTGGTTGGTTGTTTTTTGTTCGTTTGTTTTACCCCTTGAAAATTTTACACTTAAAATTCAATAGAATTCTTTGTATTTCTGTTTTATGGCTGCTGGATGCCTCCCCACAGTACTGGGGAGCAGTAGAGGATAGAACTCTGCTGCCCCATCATTTTGAAGGCACGCTGGCTGCGTGTCAGCTGCTCTGATTTGCTGTCCAAAGGCAGTAATCCTTTACCAATTAGGTTTCATAGAGACGAGATTAGAGTTTGTGGTCAGGTATATAAATTAAAATGATGGTGCCTGGTAAAGGTCAGAGTCATAGAAACCTCAAGGGAGTGTTGTTTATGGCGCAAAAGCAGTTTAAATACTGTAATTTAGCTTAACAGCTATGATTCATAGAGGGTCATCAGAAGGAAAGATAAAGCAAGAAGTGTTAAATTAAATGAGGTGTGACCATCTGTTTCAATACTTGTGCAGAGAGGAGGATTAAGTTTACAGATACGTTGGTGTGACTGGTAAAGAGAGAATTTCAAATATGGCATTGGAAATGATGTTTGAGCTGCTGTAAAAAAGGAAAAAAAGTTGAGATAAAAAGGCTACTCGCACAGTCGGTCTAATCACACATCCTGGTGCTTGAAGCTTCTCTGATTTCCTTTTGAGAGGTGCTGTTAGTAGTTCTATTCAAAATGGTGGAGCAGAAGTGCCTGTTGTGAACTCTGGTTTTGGGCCTACAACTGCATTTCATCTTTTTAAACAGTTTGGTAAACCTGCTGTGGAAGGTTGTGCACTAGCTTGTTTTGTGCAGCATTTGGCATTGTCTCTTCATAGCAGTACACATGTCAAGGAAGGAAAATAATCCTTTGATTGTAGCATATTGCAGATCAGCATGTGAAAAAATATGGCAAGATGTGCCTTATTTCTTTAGCTAGATTTTGAGAATTAATGCAAATAAAGAAAACTGCATACTTGTTATTTGCAAAAATGAGCTACTTGGCATGAATATTACTATAAATGTACTACTTTAGTGAGTGGAAATGATAAAAAAATGCTGTTCTGGTGTTTGGTGCATTTGTTAATTTAAACTCAGACCAGAATGCCATCCTGGGAAGATGCTCCATGTTGACTATGATTTGTACAAGGGGAATAAGATTATTAATAATGACACCCCAAACTAACCACTAAAATACCCACCTGAAAAAATTAAAACAAATTGCACTCTATAATTTCTTCTTACACCACCACTCGGCTCAAACACCGTTTTCCAGGGATGTTTCCTCAGTTCACAAGTTGTCCACAGGGGTGATGAAGACAGTGGATAGTAGAAGCAAAGAGAGAAACTGCATAAGCAATTACAGGACTAATCATGCAGTGAACAATGATGATCCCAGTCTTTAAAATGCCATTCCAATCGCAATTATAAACCCAGTTCTCATTAGCCACTGCCCTCATCTCCGGAGCCCCAAGGATTGGAATGTTCTTTAATGGTTGGTGGGTGTGAGGGATTCCTCAATACTATGTCTGTTGGGTGTGGGCCCAGTAAGTCTTGAATTTAGCCACAGAATTACACAGCAAGTCTTGATTTTTAAATCCCATGGAGGGGGATCCCCAGCACATCATGTATTAGAACAGGTCAGAGTGTCTACACCAAGTCTCAGGGGGATCTCCAGGCCCCTTAGTACAGCTGATTTCCTTTGCACATGGAAACAAGTGTGAATGGGTTTGTTGAGGAGGTGTGTTCACATACTTCAAAGGCTTTAAAATACAGTTCTCTCTTGATCACATCCTCTTATAGTTGAAAGGATTTTATAGCTAATGTTCCTGCCTTGCTGGTTAGTTCATAAACCATGAAAAATTAACTGTTAGCGTGCCCCCACTTGCAATTGCTTCTTTCAATCTTCAGTGGAGAAGTGCTGCTATAACCCAGAAAAAGAAAACACACTAACTTCCCTGCAAGTCACCCCTTAGTGATTAAAGTTTTTTAACTGCTTCAATTTGGAGTCTCTCAGGTGGAGTTTTAACGTCCCTCTCATTACGTGCTTGCTGCACTGTTCTTGTATTATCCCACATTTTACAGGGGGGTCTCCTCTGTGTAATGTCATGTCTGGAGAAAGTGAGGTTGGTTGTGAGAGTTGACAAGGACCTCTCCTTGTGATTTAGGGAGTGCTTAAACTGGATTCCTTTTAGAGTCAAGATTACCATTCTTCTGCTTCTCACCCAGAAGCCATGCATTAGGCTTCTCATTCTGGCAAACAGTACTTGCTCTGTTTACTCCAGTGATTTTTACTCTGCTGTTCAGGAAGTACACCCAGCTTCTTGGCATTCCACTGCATTTATATTGACTGGATTTGAATCTCACCTGATTTGTGGCCAGTCTTGCATGTCTTGGTAGGTGTTTTAGTAGCTGTTTGCTGGCCCTGGCAATAGTTTGTGGTTTCAGTTTTAATTAAGCATTAGCATGCTACCTCTTCATCATCAGATGTCAATACATGTGTTACATTTTGCTCTTTATTAGAACAGGCTCATTCACCATCTCTCAGCTCCTCCACTGAGCATGAAAGGTGTGAGTTACAAGACCTTGTTCCAGAGAACATTACTGTCACATTACATCCTGTGAGATTCTCTCTCTGTCTCATGTGCACCACAAAGTTCCACCTAGAGATTTTGGACATGATCATGCTTGGCTGCCGGCAGTGCAATGTCTCTTTTTGAGCTCAGCAGCAAGCAATGCCTCTGCCTGCAGCTTTTTTTTTTTTTAAATTGTCCTCAATTTACTAAAAGTACAATTCTTTCACCAAATCTTGTGAAGATAGTATTATTTCATGTGCAGATTTTTTGAGTGACCGATTGCTTATTTTCCCGATGTTTTGCCCATACTTTCTGGGTGTGTGACAGCATGGAGGGAGGGGCATTTGACTTTCCCTATTCTTTCCCTTCTGCTGACAGCACAGGCAGGGATCAGGCTTGAATTAAATGGCGTGGGTTTCCTCAAACATACAACAGTTCTTTCAATGAAATCCCAGTTTCAAACAAGCCAGTCTGTCATGACTGCATTCAATGCTTTCTCCTGTCAGTGTTGTGACTTGGAGTTGGGCTTGCCTTCTGTTTCCTGCAGTCAAAACTGCTGCAGCTGGCAGAAGTAAAGTCTTGGAATCATCCTCCCAGAGGTAAAGGGAAAAGAGAGGAAAAACTGCTGTATCAGTGCTTTGTACTACTGAGACAACTATCTGCAAGAAAAATATCAGTACATTTAGTGCTGTCTGGTCTAAAACTGTTGCCTCTGTAGAGAAAGGGTGGAAAAACCAGATGTCTGCAATCCCAATAAACTATCTTTATTCCAGGATGGCTTGTTGGTTTGAATCTTCCTATTAACAGTGGGAACAAAAAGCAACATTTGGATGTGAGCACATGCAAGTGTTTATTATCTTTTATTGTGCAAAGATTGTGCTGGATAAAATAGCCAGTTGTCCTTTGTCCTACCTAGGTTAGTAGAGAAGATTAAGCCCAAATTTCATAACAATGTAAGGAAGTGTTCAGGTCCTGTGGGGGCAGAAATGAGAGAGACTGAACTTTCCTATCTTTGTAAGCCTAACAATGAATTTGTGGGGATATGATCTGTGTGCAAACTCATGGTGTCTGGGATTCTATTATATATTCAGTTCTATCATATATTTCAGAGAGCCAAAACTCTTTCAAACTTTATTTTGGGGGACAGAAACTGCACGCATTGGCGCACCTTCCACCTCTGGCTATGGACGAGGGAAAAGAGGAGAGCTTTACATGGTCACTTCTGCAATTCTGTTTTAGGTCTCCCTCTGCAAACATAGCTCTTCTCTAATTCATAATTTGACCTGCCTGGTGCTGAGTGATCCCAGAGATGGGAAAAGTGGCCAAATATTTCAAGGCTCCTTTTGTAACACCTTTCATTTCAGAGTTATACCAAATATACTGAGTACTTCTTGTGATCTGGATCAAGCTGTCTTGTCCAGATCTGGTAACTCATTTTAGTATATGCAAACATAATTTCCTTCAGTTGCCAGGGGAAATCCCCACCATAAATCAAAATTCTTTGGTGGCAGAGCTTTCAAGCCCATCTGTGGAAATACTAGTGGTTTGTTTATGTGTTTTTATTTCCTGAGAGTGAGTTGATATTCCTTGAGATACAGAAGAAAGGCAAAAAATAATGGCTTTATTTGGAAGCTGCAACACATTCACGGTTGCAGATGTGCTGCATTTGAGAAAGGACTTATTAAAATGTAGGAAATAATGCTCCCTGTTCTTATCCCTTGGCAAAAGCAGTTAAGAGCACTGGAGATGTTAGAGCAGACGTGGTTAATGAAAAAGGTTTGTGCTTGAAAGGCAAACTATTAACTGTCAAAACTTTTTTTTAATCAATGGTTATTTTTTTTTCATTAACTTTGTTTCAAACTCTGAAGAGACCAGCCACAATGTATGTAAGGAAATGCAGTTAAAACCGAATTGCTTTGCACAGGAAAAAAGCCAGATCCTTGTTTTTCATTGATGACTTCTTTTTTCCAATTTTCTAGTACAAGTTCTTATATAGACTTTCTCACATTGCTTCATAAACTAGTGACTTTTTAATATATCTCTTCAATTCAGTACTTATAAAAACTTCATGAAAGTTGCTACTTTCTGTTTTTATAGAACTCCAAGAGCAGATATACCAAATTTCCTATTTCCCTTCTAACTGCCTTTGGAAAGTTAAATCCATTTTAATATCAGAAGAAAAGAAGGGTTAGCATTGGAACAAAATAAGTGAAAAAAAATTCCTCAGAAGGAGCTAGAGTAACATAAAACTCTTTCAATGGTGTAGCTTAGATGATGCTGTCACAGTCTTGGATATGAACATTCCCGTCTGTCAAAGTTTCCTGGGAACCAGCAAAGCTTCCTGTGCTAGAAATTCAGCATAGCCAGAATAACTCTGAGTATTTCTTTTTCTCAATATTATCCACTTCTTGATACCAGCCTCTAGCAGACATAGAATTGTCATTAAATTAATAGTATCTTTGGGCTTTATGCTAATTTCCTTGTGTCTTTTGCTCAGAACCAGTTATGACATATATTAACAAATATGCACTTTATTTCTGTCCCTTCAGCAAGGGGATGAGGTGCTGGTTTTGAGGAATGGAACAGAGGCTTCTCTGTTCAGAAACAACCTGCTTGCTTTCCCTCAGTGTGTGAGATGCACTCTAAGGACAGAAAGAAAGGCAGAAGCCATCTCTGAAGACAGGCGAGCTGGGAAGTATTTTTTGGCAGGAGCTAGATAAGGCAGATAAACTGAACCAAAATTCTGTTTTCTTGCTATGTTTAAGGGCCTTTCTATGGGTCCTAGCTTGCAGGAGTGTCTAATACCTGTCTGGCCAGGCTTACTAAGGTGATAGATTATTCCTACAACTTTTAATTGTACAGGGTGTAACAGTAGTCCTGGTATGAAATCTACATTTTGTATAGTATTGCTTAAACTGACCATCTGAAACAAGAATACAGTAACTAGAACAGATGAAGAAAGAAAATACGTGTCTTTCATCCTCCCTGTCTGTTCTTCCCAATCTTTTTGGATAAACAATGCAGATTAATGACAGATCATAATATAGTGCATTATCAGCTTTTACTGTTTTCATTTGCTTTTCACTTAAGTTTGGTCCACCCCAACCCTTTAAGCAATGATTTTTCTGGTTTTAAAATACTAACTTTTAAAACATTTTGACTTCTTTTTAAATGCTTCTTGGTTATCATAGTTCTTGGATCTTTCCTGTGGACAGACAAAGCGATGAGCTCAAGCAAAATGCTCTGGTTCCCTGTTATGTGACTCCAGGGCTCCATACTGCAAATTGTTTCCTTTATTTTAAGGTACACACACACATATGTATGCACATAAGAGTTATAGGAGCTGGCCTAATGAGGTAGAGAATTATGCTTCAAATTTAGGTACTAGTGAATTATATCTCTAATTAGGAAATGAGACTAACTGGGAGTGGGTGAATCTGTGTCTAAAGTAATGTACAGCCCTTCAGTATGATCTCTTTGTTTTAAAATAGTACAATGAGTATACACACAAATATACACAGAAAGCACATTTTACAATCACAAAGGCTGCTTAAACTTTTTCTCATCCATTTGCCTCTCTGTAAGAATAATATGCATTAACTGCTTGGCATCATATTTCTCAGGCAGTTTCTACTTCCAGAAAATGATTTATTAACTAGAGTTCAGCTGCTTTTTGCTTTTGTTGCTGTTGACAAAAGGCATGTTTAAGCACGTTAAATGGGCTTAATGCAGTGGACAAAAATGATGACTATGAGTAGCAGAACTTGCTGCCAACACATATTTTTTCTTTGTAACATTTATAAGGAATGGTTAATCTGACCTCAAAGAAAAGAAACATATGCTCCACCAGATAAGGTGCTAGAGATGAATGAATCTGTCTGCTATGGAGCATTTGTTGGAATAAGAGAGGGAATAAAATAAAAGTGGAGCATGAGGGAAGGAAGACTAAGACTAAGACAGCCAAGACCCAGAAGGAGAAAGTGAAGAAAAGCTGGGAAGTGACAAAAATAGTGGATTGAAAGAAGAGAAGGTAGATTAATGAGAGAGAAAGTAAAGAGTGAGGTCTGTTGGCAGTCAGCTCTCCCTTTCCGGCTTCACTTCTTATTTTGTCCTAGGTACTAGTTCAGGACTGTGGCTTGCACACAGTGGGTCTTCTAAAGAATTGGGCTAAAACAAAGTAGTGCTTCTTAAGGGGTATAATTTTGTAATTGCATAATAATAATAAAAAACTGCTGTCTTTAGAATCTCCTGCCCCCAGCATTATATACCAATACATGTACATTTTCTGAAGGGATTATTAATTTTCATTTCACTCCAGTGCCAAATACACAGAAAAAGAGAAAAATTAGCTGCCTGGCTAGAAACTTGAGATGAAATGTAGGGTTTTAAAAGGAAGGAAATTAAAAATAAGAGAAGAATAAACAGAAAAGAAAGAGGAGAAAATGAATCTGAAGAACAAATCAGTGAGGCTGTGTAGAGGCAGCATTTCATATCCAGGCTGCTGACGTCAGTCTCCTTCAAAGGCAGTGGCAAAGATAAAGGAGTAAGATGATAGTGTTGATGGACCTGATATCTGAATGTTTGGACCTGATGTGAATTTCAGCTTCTTTTAAGCAAACAGCTTAGAGATTTAATCTCTGGCATGTATTTTTGATATTTCTTCTTATCCCATATCTGTGACCAGGGGAAGAGGTGTTATTTGGCCTTAATATATATGACTAAGATTTTGCCTTTCGTCTCTGCATTTTAACTGTTTTCTCTCTTCCTGCTATTACTGTGAACATTCAATATTTTTAATGCATTCAATTCTGATTGGTTGTGTTTTCTCTCCAAATGGTAAATGTTTTTTACCATTAGCTTGTAATTATGATTTGTCGGGTCATTTAAAAATATCACAGCTACAGACTGAGTTTCAGTGATTGATCTCGTTAATGAATTCATTTGCAAAATCGTTACTCAAAAATAACTTAATGTAGAGCTGAAATTGAATACGAAAACTTGCATTTGTACTTTAAAAATCCTGCTGAGTATTTGTATCTTCACCATGTTGTTCAGCTTCTGAGTGAAAGCTGTGGCCACACGTGATCCCTCAGTCACCTGCATAAGAAATATGGACATAACAGTGCATGTAAGTGACTTTTGCTCTGTATCCCAACACATGGTGCTGTCACTAAGAGTGGCAGTGCATGTGTCCTCAGTGAGGACAGATGGGTGGCCGCCAGTTCTCCATGGCAAGGCTGACTCCTGGTGCACTGGGAAGGGACTTTGGAATGCTTCAGCGGTGGTAGGAAGTAAAGCAAATAAAACAGGCTTTTAGCGTACCTATAAAGAGAGCTGGGTAATTTCCATGAAATGGAATCAAGAACTTGCTTTTGAAGCAGGCTAGTGAATGTTTCCTGGGCAGGAATCTGTTAGTGAAGAGAAGGGAGCTGCACCATAACTGAAGTAGCCCACCCTGGCTGGCTGTGAGTCATCCGCAAATTATGGTCAGTGTGATTATAACAAAAACAATCAATTAAAGCAAAGGAGAAACAGGGCAATAAAAAGAATTTGTTGATACCAGCACTGAGCTTGGGTCAGTCCCTGAGGATAGTGCAGCCTGAGGCTAAGCCATAATTAAATGTTTTCATGTTTAATAGATTTTCTCTTTCCTTGTTTTCTACTAGAAATGCTGCCACGGTGCATAGTTGGCAGCTGTGACCGGACTGTGGTTAAACAAACTGACATTCAAGGAGAAGAAAAATTGCCCTGGAAGGTAGACACAAGCAGTCAGAGTCACTGACAGGCAGATGTCACTATAAAACCTCTCACTCTATGATTGGCATTGGCAGCTGAACTGCTCAAAGCCAATTGACAAGTGAGAAGGACTAGATAGCAATGTCCATCTGCCAGTACAGAGCTGCCTGGGCAGGGCAGTTCCAACTGACTGCTTGTTTCAGCACTGTGTAGGCAGGAAAAAAGGAGAGGGATCTGCTGACACTAATGTTTAACTTTCACTTATTTTTTATGAAAAAATAATGTCGGTAATTAAGACATTAGAAGATCAGAAAGCCGCCATTGTTAAGATTGGTACTTGAAATACTATGAATTCGAAGAATAGATAATGTCCCACAAATGGTATTTCTTTCAAGTTCAGATTGGCAAATTCAAATTTGCATTCAGCTGTGAAAGTAGCAGCAAATACTACAACGTGTAGTATTCAGCCAGAACTTCAGGCTGATCTTGTGTAAGTGAAACTTTTTCTATTTGTGATTATTGGCAGGTATGATGCTTTTAAAATTGCAAATATATGCACCACATTGTATCTGCAGACAATTACTCTGGCATCCTAGTGACAACATTTTCTGTGTCAAAAAGCATCTTGTTCAAAAGCATGGTCTAAATTTAGTAAAATCTGTGTTAATATGTAAAATATAGCTTAGTTCCAGTTGGAAGGGAAACTGATGTTAATGTTCCACTATTTGACTTTCCATTTTTTGGTTGTGTGGTGCCACAAAATTTTTATATGAAACCAGTTGTTGCTATTGGAGTTATGAGATAGTTGGAAATAGGAAGAAGAAAATAAAAGCAGTAATTTGCTCTAAATTGACTTGGCACTGTTAGCTCAAAGTGTTTGTGCCTTTTCTTTACTAAATTGTCTGTACAGACATCTCAGGTCTAAGTAGTGAGGCAAATAATGCGCTTTAAGCAGAAGTGGCATTGACTGAGACACCATTAGCTGAAGCTCCTGTGACTCCCAAGTTCTGAGTTACAGAGTCTGACTGTGGGAGGACACTTTTCACACTTTGAGGAAAATCAATCTTGTTTTGTACAGCTTCACCATTTTGAAGTGAAGAAATAAGGGGGTTGTATCCAACTCTATCAAACAGTGGGAGAGCTGCATCCCAAGCTCTCTCTGCTCTCCCAGCCAGCAAAAATATAATGCAGAAATTTATGACTGTGGACTTATTTTCATAATTATACATAGTCTTGAACTAAAATATTTTATTGCTTTTAAGGGAAAGCTAAAATAAATGTCTTGTCCCCTGGTTTCCCACTTTGGAAAGTGGGAAGACGTCTGATGCAAATGTCTTGCACTAGTCCTTAGGGACCTGAATCTTCCCTTTGAGGAAAGGCTTGGCTTCCTTGCACTGTTTTTCAGCAGGGGTAAAAGACAGGTGGATTTCTAAAACAATGCAGAGACCTATTGTCCTTGCTGTGTCCCTTCCAATCTATAGAAGGTCTGCCTAAACCTTTAGAAGATTTCAGTAGACACTGAATTGTTCAATTGCACTGATTTGTTCCTGGTCTGTTGGTGTTTTTTCCCTCCATGTATCTTTGGTGTTTTGGCTTTTGTGGCAAGAGGGCCTTTCTTAAAAACAAAACAACCTCCTCCAACATGGGAACTCGGGTGAGGAATGCCTTTTCCGAAGCCTTTGAATAAATCCCTACTTTATTCCTTTAACACTGTCTAGCCTCTGTTCTAGGTAGCCTCTCAAGGCATCGCTCTCTCCCTTGCTCCCTCCTTTCTCCCTCCTCCCGGTTTCCCAGCTGGCAGACCTGGCATGGTGACATGTTGTGTCAGGTTGCATCAGTCATGTTGTCTTCTGTGACATTCTGGCTCAGAAGGAGATGTGACTGATGAGAGGTGATAGTGTCACACCACAACCGAGGCCTCAGCTGGAGAAGTCTGAGCAATTTTCTCATCCATCATTAAAAGGGACATGGGATGGAGCAGCAGAGCTCTGCCTTCCTTGCTCTCCAGTCCCTTTCACACAGCATGTTTTGCTGTGCTGCCCAAGTTAGCTTGGATCAAGAGTTGTTCTTGCTGAGGAAGTTTAGAAGGCATGTAAAAGGGAGTTCTATGACATCTGTGCTGGTGGCATAAATTTATCCGTGGGCAGCTGCAGTTGCTCTGTGTCTGATGAACCTTGTCAGCATGTCCTCAGTACTGTCCTGACTAATCACACCCATCATGTTGTGAGCTATTCCTTGCAATCAGGGAAATGAATTAAAAAGCTCACGAGCTTCCCTCAGGCACTGTCAGAGGTCCACAGCTCACTAATGCTGCTAAATAACAACAGGCAGTTCCTGCTTGTTCCTGTGTAAAAGGAGCAGAGGTACATGTTGCAAGGCTGGAAAAGGGACTGTCTGGAACAATGATAGCCCTTGTTAACCTTCCAATTATGTCTTGAACAAATAGCAGAGGTTCCCTCCCTGTCTGCAGTATCTCACCTGCAGCAGCTGCAGGAAGTGCTCTCCCTACTGCATATCACATATATGTTTTTTGTAAGAGGGTGTCAGTAGGGCTCTGAGCCAGACTGGCCAGGATAAGTTTCTCCTCTCAGATAAGTTCCACTTTTTCAGATGAGTAGTTGCTTTTCAAACTATGTTTTTCAGCTGCTTTTCAGATTGACAGCAATACAGTGCTCACTGATGAGCTGCCCATGTTGTAAAAAACATTATTCTGCAAATCACCTAATAAAGCTGTGGATATTTTTCCTAATATGTGACTGGTAAATAAGGCAATTTTGAGAAAATGCAGGCAGCATACTGCTTGTTACTGCTAGGAGAAACTAGATGAATCATTATTTATCTTTTCCTGAATCATGACCCTGGTTGAAAATTCTCACCACTCTCAACTCCAAACACAGCTATTTTTTCTTCTCTTCTCAGCTCATTTTTGTAATGCCAATAAAATAAAATACTTCCCATTTTCTACCCCTTTCTTAGTTTTGTTGCTTTTCTGGACCATGATTTTGGATTTGGGGCTTCTGTATTTTCAGTATAAAATGTCTTAAATTTTTTCCCTCTTTTCACATACCTTTTTGTTTGACCATCTTGGAATAGGTTCTTCCTTTCTTGTGACCTTCTCTATCCTTCCTTAAATTAATTGCTCTTTTTCTGTCTCCTATTCTGCTTCTTCAACTCTCCCTCCCCACTTTTCTTCTACCCTCACCAGATATTGTGTCAGACTCTGTATCGTGGAAAGAGTCAAGCTGTCTTTTTTTGGCCCATATTTTCCAAATACCTTCCCACTTATGAAAAGAAAGTTAGTCTTCACTTCTGCCTCTCTGCCTTAGGTGGTACTGACTATCCATAGTCTGGAGACACAGAGAGGGGTGTTTCCTAATGGAAACACTCATAGGAGCTGGTGGATCTGTGTGCCACCCACTATGCCAGCTAAACTACTGCGAGGATGGATTCCTTGAATTACACTGTCAAATCACTGCAGCAGGCTCAGCTGAAAAAGGACTTCATTGTTCAGAAGCTCTTCTAAACAGTACTTGCTGTGTTGAGTGCTGCTGGTCTTGATGTTTTCTCTTAGACTAACCCTGGGATACACTTTGGCATTGGCAGCTCTCATGTGGGAATCTGCCTGGTATAAATGGGTTTGCTGTGCTTGCATGGGCAAGCAAGCTGAAACAAGAGTAGTTCTTTCTTTTAAGAAAATGAAAGGCCCATATGTTTTTCATGTTGCTCTTTCCTCATCTCCTCTCTAAGCGTTGTTTTTCATTTTTCCAGTTCTTGGAATTTATTTTCCTAGGAAAACATGCTTTTTATCTTCCTGAGCACTGCAGTGTCAGGGCTTGTAGAGCAGGGGAAGACGTGCCAGCGTTCTCCAGGGCTAGTTTTTTATTTTGCCCTGCTTTTTCATATCCTCACATATTCATGACCCTGTGGTACAGATACTAACAGGCTCCACTGTTGAGAGCTGGATTGTCTTTGCTATCTTCTCTGGGAAGCATACCAGGAATACGGGCAAGGATAGGGTGCGAGGCAGGGCTGAGGCTTGTCGGGCAGGAGTCATGGCTGGGCTGTAGAGTAGGCGAGCAGGTTGGAGAGTGAGGGTCCATACACAGGATATCAGTCTCTCTCTCCAGTCTGCAGCTTCTGTTTTCTGCTTGGCTGCACTCACTGCCTTCCTACTGCCCCTCTGGGAATTGCCCTCTTATTACCACAATTACAATCTGTACACATTTCATTAAACTAATATCACTTCGCGCAGACTTTCTCCACCAAAGTGCACAGCTGGAGGCCCATTTCTTTTCCTCAGCTTAAACACTTTGACAGGTTAAGAAAGCTATTATGCCTGAATAACAGGTGTTGCAAAACAATGTGCATTTGATGTTTAAATGAGAGAGCTTCTTTATTGACTGCCTTTATTGCAGCGAAGACTCTCCTTTTTCAAGATGACTGGATTTTTATTGGTTTTACTGCTTTTTAAAGTGTATTCTGTTGTTTCAGAATAGGTCCAGAGTGACTGTCTGCCATTATTTGTTATTCTAATGTCTTTTGTTATTTGCACATCTTTGCTGCCTTATCCAGGTGTGGGATACTGGTGCTAAGTAGAAAAATTTTATTTTGTCTCTGTCTAATGCCAGTCCTAAGTGCTTCTTGTTGCTGGGCAGCTCCCAATGGAGCTATTAGCTATTCTGCACCATTACTTTGCTTATTATTTCTAACCAGACTTGATTCACATCCCACCTATTGCATATAGCACCATCTAAATATATATATATATATGTAAAATACATATAGTAGTTCACATATTTAAGTTAAAGCTGGGCTTTAGAATGGTTTGCAAAGATTTTCAGAATGTTGCAGAAGACTTGGGCATACACTGGCTCAAGTAAATCCCATTTGTTTGGGAATCTCATCATTTGTTATTACTCTATGGTGCAATGCAACTTGATTAATAGAGTGTGTTCACAGATGATCTAAGAATAGCACGGCCCCAAAAAAGGAGTGTGTGACAATCAGATATTCAATGCAATATGATGTTTAATTAAACACAACCAATATATTGTAACTGAAAGAAATATTAAAATGGTAAAAAAGAGGGGGAAAAGTAAGACTTTTAATGTTGGCATTAAAAATAGAAGTACTCTCTTAGAAAAATAAATTCCTTCCTAAGTAATATCACCATCTTGCGTCTCCATGCCTCCCACCTGGTACTCAGGCTGAATTTTAGTAAAGCTTTCTGCAAAGCAGGAGGGACATTTTCTTTCCTACTCTCACAAGTAGATTTTGCCTAATGCAAGCAGTTTGAAGAAGGTTCAGGGCAGAAGAAAGTATAACTATGTGCAATAGTACAGTAAGGACATCATGATTCTGGTATTATCTTTCTTTTCTGTCCTACTAAATATTTTGTACTCCAAAATCGTAAAAGAATAAATTAATAGCATGACCTTTCAGCAGCCAAAAGTTCAGAGGAGATGAAGTCTTGTATTGAAAATGAAGACAAAATCTGTTCAAGCTAGCTTCATTAATATGAAATTTTTACCCTGCCTGTAACTCCTGCCACAAATCAGGCACTGATGCAAGGTTTGGCACACTGAGAAGGGAGAGAGAGTGCCTGTCTGTTTTGAGGGAACCGTAGGCAGTACCGGGGAAATCTCACGGGAGGTCTTGCTGGCTGGGCTTATGACACCATTTTTTCTTACATGACTGATGTGAATGCCACATGAATTATGTGCAACACCAAAATGAAAGTAGAAGGAAAATTGTGTGCAGATGAAGAAGGTGGGAAAGCAACTTGCTTTCACCACCACCATATATCTTTTCCAGTAGGCAATAAATTTATTCTGTGAGCCTCGGCAAAATTACCTGTAATGGAGGAATTAGCTGTTTCTCGTTATAATGTTGATTTTTGGTATATTTAAATTTCTCACAATGCTGAAGCAAAGTGAAATGCTAATTGCTAATTTTTTTTTCCATAAATGACTGTCCATAACTGAAAAAGTCTGTCAGGATGTTGTCAAGAGAAAATTGTGCTGTTTCTTTTGTCGCCTCTATTCTTCTCCCATGTTTCAAAAGTCAGTCTGTGAATATTAAGTTGTTGTTGCCAGTCTGCATGTTCAAAAGCTTGTATCTCAATGCATGTGTAGCTGTTTTAAGTACACATAACATATAACCCAGTCTCTACAGTGCAGTGCATGATAGCAGAAAGGAAAAATTTTGAATATCTAGTGGAATTATGCTCCATTTGGAGTAACTGTACACACTACAGCTTATCTATATAATGGTGTTAGTGAGCCTCAGCTGTGTTTCTTCTTCTCCTCTTGTAACAAAACCAAACCAATTTTTTTTTCTCTAAGCTAAAGTCGTATTTACGGTTTAGCTATTCTTGCTTTCTGAAAATACAACCCCCTCTGCAGTTATTGGTTGTTCCTTCCATTTGTTCCCTGTTTGAAAGGGCAAGAGTTGGGATCAAGGCACAGTCAGGAGGCCAGTGAGTTTCCAACTACTCCTTCCTCTCTCAACTTGTCCTGTTTGTGCAGTGTAACTTCAAGATAATCAGGGGAGATCCCAGAGAAAAGGGACATGGCTCTTCAAAGGAGGGATGCCTGGATTCATGTTAGAAAGGAGAACTGGATGGAGATGAGACAGTGAGGGTGGAGAAGGTGCCTGTAGGCTGATGGAGACAGCAATATAAGGGAAAAAGAAATAGCAGGACTTGTATGTGTGTTTGTATTGCACACAGCTAAGAGAAACAAGGGCAGAGTGACCAAAAATTAGGAGACAGGCTCTGACTATGGAAAAAACCAAAGAAATAGAATTAAAGTAGCAGCTATTAAAGAAAAAATTATAGGGAGGGGGAGGATAGGTTAATCTATATGAGAAAAAAGGAAAGACAAAAGGAGAGGAATAGAACAAATTGAATGAAGGCAATGAATTATAAAATGAATGTTGTTACCCTGCTTTCATTTGCATTTATTTCTCTCATGACTGACTGGAAAGAACGAATTACAGTAGAAGAGGTGATTGGAATGGTAGAAACAAAATGTGGATAAGAGAACCTACATACTGTAAAAGTATTTTCAAACAAAATAAAAAGGATCAAAGTGTCTCAGTAGGAGCTTGGGGAAGAGTTAACAGTGGGAAGGAAAAGAAATAGTAATTAGCAGCCTGTAAAAAGTCTTTGTTTCTTTGTTTTTTCTTTATGTTCCTTCTTTCTAATACATATGGTGCTATTTTTCTCCAACTTCCCCCCTTCCCCATAAGCAGTTTTTGTTCTTCTGCAGGTTTTGGAGATCTCTTGACCACTAGTGATTTTTCTCTTTAAAACACTTCCCAGCTTGGATTGCAGCCACCTGCACTTTGAGGGCATATCCAGCAGCTTCCAGGAGGTCTGGAAATTGCTCTTTTTGTAGTCACGCATGTAACAGAACCTTTTCTGTTGTTTATGCACACTTATTCCCTTTTTAAACTGCCTTGCCTCTAACCATGCCACTCCCATATGTCTCATCAGGTGCCTTTTGGCTTTAGCTCTTTCTGTGATTGTGGTCAGGCCAAGCAAACCTGCACCCCTGACTCTTTAAAGAGCTGCTCCCAAGAGTTAGCTGCACCTGCAGAGGCCCACGGGTACTGCCCTGGTTTTTGGTTTGGTTTGTTTTCTGTCCTGGAGTGTGCCCTCAGTGCCTTGGGAAGTTCTAGGGGCAGGTTGCTTGTCCTGTGGCTGACAGGATAACAGGAGTGTGAGGGCAGGTGGGCTTCAGGCTACGTGCAGTTGATGCAGGCATTGTTCCTTGCAATGAATCAAGGAACATTTCTGTGCTGGGGGCCAGAGCTTCGGAATTTCCTCCACTTGTACCTATGAGAAGCACCAGGCTATTTTCAGGTACAGGCAAACTCCAGGTAGCACACACAGGGGATGAGGCTGTGTTTTTGAGCTGGCTGATGTGACAGTAGTGTCTTGTGTCCAGGCTGATCCATGAATTGTTAAAAGTAGCAACAACCACGTGCAGGTGGCGTGACTCTGAGCTCTATAGCCTGGTATAAATAAGGTGCACAGCTGATGTATTGAAAAGAGGAATCAGACCTTGAACTCACAGAGCTGAGAAAAGGAAATCCATTGATTCATCAATGAGAATTTTTGTGTCAGCACCCATGGCAGGTGTCCCCAGAAGCACTGTTTTTTGTCATTAGAATGCTGTCCAAAACAAGGATATGCTGATAGCCTCAAGTTGCTACCATGCAGGATATAAATGTCTTGGGATCTTTCATAATCATTCCAGTCAAGGCTTGGAAAAAAATTGTTGTTCATAAAAAGAATCTCCTATGGGTGTTCCACCTTAATAAGCTTGTTTATGGAATTATAAATTCACGAGCATCATAAAACTATAATGGAAAATCAGGAAAAATAGATTAGAATTGTTTTTCACCTTTTTCACAATTTTTTTTTTCTGTAAAAGAGTGAAAATGTGATTCTGTGGGGCTTTTGTAGGCGTGTAGATCCCACAAATATCCTGTAGGCTCAGACTGGGATAATTGAGGGGCAGAGAAGTGAATACTGACTGAGAAATTTGGTAAAAGGTTTATGTATTATTTACACTCTAATTTCCCAGGAAGTTTAGTAGCAGCTGCATGCAGCTGGGGACACTGAAGTTTAAAATAACTTCTTAAATTGTAGAAGATCAAGTCCTGTGGAACACGTGTTTCTCGAATCAGGCTGTAAAATCTTTAATGGTGAATGAAATGTATCAACATAATGTGCTGACATATTTGGTTTAATTTCTTAGAGCACACTTATTATGCAGATGTTTCTTGCTGGTAATATAAGGTGTGTTGGTGTACTTTTGTGTAGACAAGTAAAATCCAACTTCAGGGGTTTTTTGGAGCTGATCTTGGGCATATTGCCTTTTTGTTTTACATGGGGCTTGCTGCACAGAAGCTTCAAGGGAAGATTCTCTTAGACCCCAGGTAGTTTGTGTAAGTTTAGAAAATTCCTGCTCAAATGCCTTTAAAATAAGCATGCTGGGAAATGAACAATACCCAGAACTGTAGTCGCTGACTCTGATCTTCGTTTGTGAATCTCCATCCCAGCAGTGCGCAGCGATTCTTTTGGATTCATTACTGTCTTTTGCCTCTGTCTGGTTTAAAAATGTGCATTATCTCACATACTAAGCATCCTTCTGGGTTAAAAGAGAAGAATTGCTACTGACAGAACACAACAAAAAAGTATTTTAAGCTTCAGGTAATGGTTCTAAAGAAGTTCTGGAGAATTGAAATTCTTTAAATTGTCTAAAATATTCACTGAGATAGAATTTAGGATTTTGGCTGTGGATGGTTGTCAGGAAGAAATAAAAAGCAGGTGACTATGAAAGTCACCTGCTTTTTTTAAACACTTTGATATTTATGAAAGGACAAATGAGCTTTGTCATGAAAGTACAGAACTGTTACCAAGTTTTTGGTTCTTCTAGGAACTTCCAGTAGAACTTTATAAATGGCTTTAATCTATTCGTTTCCTCCTTTTTTAATCTCCTTGCTTCTGTTATCACACCAAAATGGAGAAAATGTTACTTCTATGACACCTCCACACCTCTTTTGAGCTACAAACTTTTAAAACAGGCCTTTCCCTTCAATTTGTTGATGTGGTCCTGTGGACTAGATACAAGTTGGATTTTTGGCAATGAAACAGTAATAAAATGTTTGCTTAGGTTTGTTTAGTTAAACAGACCAATGACATCTTCTGAACACCACCATATGCCAAAACGTGGCATTTCAAAAAAGGAATATATTAGAGCAATCTGCCATTTTAATACAAGTTTAATTAAAAATAGAAGGGCCTATACATTAAAAGGTGTGGAGAACACCAAGCTCTGTCTTTTATTATAGTGAGATTGAGCACATATGATGATAAATTGCACATGATAAATTTGTCAGGAAATTAAAACACTGGATGGTGGGCATCAAAGTGCTATCAGAAGAATCTTCTGTCCAGTGGGAACCTTGGCACTAGTGAAAGGATGCCTGTGATGTTATATAATTTTAATTGGACTGTGTCATGACAGGCTGACCAGGTGCCAAAGAAAAAAGTGTAGGAAAAACATAATATAAGAGGAAGGCAAGGTAATTACTTTACACATCTTCCTATTTCCTTTAAACTAGCTGACAGTTTTAAATCACTTTGAAATGATTTTTGTTCTTGATGTGGTTGTTTTGGGTTTTTTGTGGGTGTTTTTTTTTTTTCCAGTGCCTTCTATGATCAGTACAGGGTCCTCTGATGAGGAGCTGGGAAAAAGTGGACAATGGGTGCAGTGCTCCCATTGAAGAGGAGGTAGGAAGGGCCTGCTGTAGGATTTCCCTGCAAAATCCCCTGTTAGAACTTCAGTGTCATGGGCAAATGTGCAAAGGGATACACAAAATATTGGTGCAAAGGCTTGAGTTAAAATCCCCTTGTGAAATCACAGTCTTAAGCCAACAAAACAATCCCCTGTGTTATCGTTTCTGGGCTTTGATGGTCTTTAGGGAAAAGACAGATGACCTGGGATGTAAGCACCAGCCTCAGCTGTTATTTCAAATCTGCATGAGGCAGCCTCTGAGGCTGAGTCCCACACCTCAAAGACTAGGGGGCTAAGCCAAACCTAATCTTGTAGGAAGGTTGTGAGAAAATTTTTCAAAGATTTTTCCTTTTTTTTTCCTGGTCTCATGACGAAACCACAAACGACTTCCACCTCGTTTCTCTTTCATGGTCTGTTCAGCCAACTTATAGATGAGACCCAAAATCTAACTGGTGCATTAAACCTGAGTTCAGAATAGATTTTCTCCCGTTCTGCTTTGAGCGAGCTTGCATCTCTCCTGATGCACATCACTTGGTCAGAAACTGCACAAGAGCAAAGAAAAGTAATTTTGTCATCTGCTTTCACAGAGTGTAAACTACTATCTCCAGCAGAAAGCTCTGTCTATGGTGTACTCTGAATATAATCACTTTATCCAACCCTCTGCACTGCAGAGTGCTGCAGCTCATATCCTGTTCACCAAAACGTGGATTAGAATCCTGTGGATTCTAAAGCTTGTGCTTCATTGTTTGCTCTCTTGGCCCAGGATCAAGTTTTGTGTCTGTAAGATGAGCATAACTTATTTAAAAAGGAGGTCTGCCTTATCAGTTATTGGTGAGTGTTTGTCATTTCTGGTGAGGGGACTTGGTTCTGTTCCAGGTTAGGGGAGTGAACATGTGCATTGCTGTATTGGGAGCTTGTTAAAATGAAATAATTTTAAAAACCTGACCAAAACAGATGTACTGGACCATCAAGAAATGGAAGTAATATGGTATAAAGAAAGTTTCTACCATGTGATCTCTTTTCCAAAATAAAAGATGTCATTTTGGTAGTTATGATATTTTTCATTGATGCCTTTATTTTGTTTTGATCCTCAATATTAAACAAAAATAATTTGAGCCACTTAAAACATCATATTACAATGAGAAGTAATTGAAACAAGGAAAGTCAAACAGCAGCAGCAATATTAATAAAGCTTATTTGATTGATGAAAACTCATTAAAAAAATTTACAGATACACTTCTTTGATGATTAGCACCATACCTTTTTTGAAACAACATGAAGAAAATTTGGCCCTAGGGGTTGAAAATATGTCTGTAATGGGGTCAGCTTCCTCCTTCAAAAGTGCATGCATTATGTGCATTATTTAGAAAAAATCAGTGCTAAAGACAAGGGAAAAGAAACTTTAAAGAAATTTCAACTCCTGCAGATCATGGTGTGGCCTGAGTGGGGGGATGCACCACCACACAGAGAGCAGAGGCAGGAGGTGTGGGAGTCTAGTCCTGTACTCTTTGTCTGTAAGAGAGTATCTAGTCTTTCTCATCAAGCTCCTGCTGCTTGAGAATGTCTTCTCTTGGCTCCTTCAGTGAGGGTGCCATCACCTCTCGGATCGCTTGTGTCTCACAGTCAGGCTCTGTATGATTATATAGATGTGTATACATATATATACTTGTGTACCTATTTTAGTTTTTCAGAGTTGCATAAGGGGCTCTTTTCCCCCTTATGCTAATTTCTCCCTGCCAGCCTCTAACATTAATCTTTGAGTTTCTGACAGTCCTGCCCATTCTGTGCTGCTAGCCATGTTTGGTGAGGAAGCAGCTCCTTGATCATTGGCACTGTTGACTGTTCTGTTGCACTTCCCAGGCTGTACAGTGTGGTCTGATCTCTTCAAAAATTCAGGAGAAAAGAGCAAATGCAGCAGTTGGCCCAGTGGAAATCTGGAGAATATGGAAAAATTTATAGGGTGCCTATGCTCACCTATAACCTCTCCACATTTATCTGTGGGTTGTGGGTTGCTGTGGGCAAACACTGTGGATGTGGCCTAGTGTTTTATACTTGCAGTCAATTAATCCAATTATGAATCATCTTGGCTTAATTTCAAAAGCTCTTTTGGAATGAAAAAGGTATCTCTTTCACTTATTATAGAACACTGCAAAATCCATCCTTAGAATCATCCAATGGAACGGAAAAAGCAAACCAGAGCTGCACGGGAGTGCTTGTTCTTGGTGAAGCAGGTGGGAGAGGGGTGCAGGGGGAAGTGTTCCCTGCCTCCCCCTCAAACGGCACATGGCAGGTCACCCTCGGTGGCCACGAGCCCTCTGCCACGGCAATTATTTTGGAATGATTGTTTCTCTCAGGCCAAACACTGTGGCACCCTTGCTGGTGCCACATCCAATTAGAAGGACACAGCTGAGGCTCTCAGGGGGTCTGCAGTGCCCTGTCTGATCTCATCACTCCCGAGAGCGGCCTCGGGGCTGCCTCTGCTGCCAGGTGGCCCAAGCGTGTTGCCCATGCCAGGGTGGCTCGGTGGGGCCATCCCTGTGCCAGGGCAGCGCGGGGTGGCTGTGGTGGGGCTGGCAGGTGGCTGCAGCGTGGGGCTCAGCCCGGGCATGGTTGGCGTAGCGGCGAGCTCCGATTGCCGCCGTGGGCGCGCAGATGTCACCTTCCACACCATCGCTCAGAGTGTGACAGACACCCGGCGCTGCTGCACAGCCAGGCACGGCTTTGGGAGCAGGGACACAGCCCGAGGGCTCGTCTGAAACTGGTTCTTCTGCAGAAAACCATGCACGGGGCATGGTGCACCGGTGGGCATACAGGGAATGAGCCGTCTGACTTTTCTGCTTATTGTTTCTCATTTCTTGCCTTGGATTTGGTTGTTTAGTTTTGTTGGGCTTTTTGCCCTCCCGCAGTTAGATCCCACTTGTTCAAAACTCGCCTCAGAAAGTGGCTATGTGAGCCAAAATGCCTCCTGCTGATACACACAGTGGGCTAACACTGCTGAGCTGAGCTCTCTCCTGTGATTGCTTTTTCATACTGGGGTAGAAAATTTGAAAGCGAATGGTTAACATTGTGTCAGGTTATGGTGATTATGATGTCTTAGATGGGGTGAACATGACTGTTCTTTTAGAACTTAGTTTGTCATCAAACTGAAATTTGGACCAGAAGTTGACACATGAGTAATTCTTTAAAAGTTTGTCGTGAGGAGTGAAAGAAAAAAGCTGATAAACATTCACAGAGTCACAGAATTGTTGATAAGAAGTAGTTTCTTAGTTTCTTAAGCTTTAAAGAGTTGAAAATTTGGTTTAGATATGAATTTTTGACTATATCTGAAGTTATTGGGTTGAATGATATGAGTGCCATGACGTCTATTACTATTATATGGCAGATTTATTGGATTATCTTGGGAAAATCTTCCTTGGAAAGTTTTGGATTCTTTTCGAAAGTTAAAAAAAAAAAAAAAATTAAAAAAAACCCACCAAAAACCACCAAAAATTAAATAAAATAAATAAAATAAAAAAGTAATTAAAATAAAAAAATAAAATAAAAAATAAAAAAATAAAAAAATAAAATTAAAAAAAAAGAAAAAACAATCCCAAGCCAAAAGAAAAAAAACAACAAATCAACTGAAACAAGAAGAAAAAAAAAACACCGCTAAGTGTAAAAATAAAACAAAAAAGCACTGCTTTCTGAATTTAGCATAAAGAACAGGCCATTTGCAGAAAAAAAGAGAGATGTGTTTTTTAACTTTTTTTTTTTTTGTAACTGTTGATTTACAAGGATATCTGTGGTTGCTATTGGAAAGGTAAAATGAACACACTGCTGTTCATTACTAGAGCTGGCAACTGAGATTTAGGTTGTACTTCACATGTCTAATCTGTGTCAGTAACTTGTCAATATTAACACTGCTGGTAGAGCTGACCATTGTGGCTATCAAAAGTGCATATTTTGTTGTCTTTACCTCACTTTTAAATACTCTCGGCTTTGATTGTCAGACTATAAAGTTGATACCTAGAAAGGAAAAACATTACAGAAGCATTAAAAAAAAAACAATATAGGACCTGGAAAACCACATAAAACAAATGTCCATGAAGGGACAATTCTTCTGGATTCAGCCAGTGTTCAGCAGAATTTATTGTGTTCATTTTAAATGATTTTTAATGAAATGAACTTGCAATTTCCCATGTATATATAGTGTACAATTAGAGTGGTGATATATGTCTAGAATTAACTCTTGTTGGGAAATTGCATAACATAATGTATGATGAACTATTCTTCAACAGAAAAATACAGAGAATTCAATTTCCTTGGATATACCTTTATTTTTTGAAAATAATTTTTTTAATGTTTTGTAACATGAAAACATAAGGCACTTACTAGTAATTTAAAAAAACCCCAAAAAATTAAAGGGACCATGTTAGCCCTTGACCCCAGTGGAGCTGCTACATGAAAAGCATCTTTGGCCACAGTCATTAAAAAGAAGGAGTTCCAGGCTAGGATAAAAATGAATATATGTTTGAATCACTTTGGTTCCTGAAACACTGTTGCTCTCTCTGTAGATATCTTTTTGCTGTCTCCTACCACTTACTGTGTTTCAAATGAGGTGTTTTTTTTTCTTTTTTTTCTCTCAACCTGTAAAAATGAGCAGTCTTGGAAGGAAGAATGTGAAACAAAATCTTCTTTGGGCAAAAAAGTTATAGTGTGCTGAAGTCCTGTCTGGGTGACTTGGAGAGTAGGCTTTGAATAAGTCAGTTGCAAAGGAAAATATTTCACTGGAAGTGGGGATGATACAGTACAGCACTGAGTCAAAATGAGAGCTCTGATTTAGATGCCATTGTAGTATTTTTTAAGCAGGATAATCTTTATTAGTGTGATATTATTCACATTGTATTCTTCCAAACTATCCAGTTCAAGAGATGCTTAACACTACATAATTTGACAGTGATGATGCAGAGCATTTCTGTTGATGCCTTATCGAGGCTGACCTAGAACAGAGGCTGGACAGAGTTAAAGAATAAAGTTGGTATTTATTAGAAGGCTTTAGTGGATACACCTTGGGCAGCACAAGAGCTCTGCCAGGGCTGCACCCAAGATGAACCCAAGATGGTCACAAAATGGACAACCAGTCACAGGGTCTCACACTTTTATAAGTTCTGGTCCATTCGCATATTGGAGTTTATTGTCCAGTTATAGCTTTAGCTTATGAAGTCCCATCCTTCTTGTTTTTCTCTCTTCAGTCCACTGTTGTTCATGCTCTTGGGCCTGAAATTTGGGTGGTTGTCCTGGGTTCCAAGCTAGGAAAGGAATGGTTTTGTCTACCTACTCTGGACAGAGAACTTACCTACTCCTAATATGAAGCTCAGAACTAAACTGTTGTGCTCCCTGCTGTAGATCACACTAAAGCAGCACAGAATCTGAAAATTATAAAATTATAAAAGCTAAAACCTGAGGTATCACAGTTATAAAATTGACAGTGCATTTCACTTAAGCACATTTTACATGATGAATACCCTGAGTTTCACAATGTGGTGTTACCACCACTGTGGAAACCACTGGCTGCTCTGCTTACTTGTATGAGGAGCAGAGAAACCTCCCTCTTGGGTAATGTTACTGCAAACATAAAAAAAAAGAGGGGGGAAATCCAAACAAAACATCCCCAAAGTCCAACATTCCATTTCAGTGATTCTAGTTTGGGAATGGGCATAAGCACACTTCATATTTTAACTGACTGGGGTTATGCTGGCTGCCTGTAATGGCTTCTTCACCAGTATTTGCTGAAATGGTTCAAAAGTGCAAACCCAAATCCCGGAGTCAACCATCCTTGGCTTGTCCTTGAGACTGTGAAGTTTGAAGCTCCGTGACTTATTTTCCTTCCTGTTGGTAGGATTGTGTCATTTGGGAGAAAAATAGGGGTGGCCAAAATGCATTCTAGGACCAAAAAGTCCAGTCTTAAGTGATATTGAATCTTTGCAACTCCCAGCAGAACCTGCAGTGCCTTCTCCAGTGTATTCACCATTTTACAGCATCAGGCAGCAAATGCGGGTGCATTTGCTGATGTCTACAATGAGAACTTGCTCTTCTGTGATAGGCACAAGGCTGCAGACTGCTGTCTGCTTGACCTCTGCAAAGGAATCCCCTGCACTGGTCAGCTGTCAAAGAAAAAACAAATGGCAGGCTTCCAAAGTACTGAAGTAATGAGGCAACCTAAATAATACAAGTGAGTGTAATACAGATGCTTTTTTATCTCTCTGGAAAATGTCAAAATGCTAGTTTCCCTCTTTTAGTGCTCAAAGTGTTGAACAAAATTGCAGCATCAGTTTTGTCTCCATTCTTTACAAACTCATGTGCTTCTCTTCTCTCCACCTCCTGACTCCACACTCATCCATCCACACACACATGGTTCCCACGTATCCACCTCTCCCATTTACACATTTTTCAGTGTTCTATTTTAACCTATCACACAACTAATAAGAAAAGTATTAAAAAAACCCATATGTACAGCACAGGCATTTTCGATATCCCACAATACTCAGAGTAAATGAATTTTTCATGCATTTTCAAAAGTTTTCTTCTCAGCTGTCAAGATGAATTATATGAGTTTGTTGCGCTCCCTGCTGTAGCTGGGGGAGTGGTAGGTGAGGAGCTCTGGTTAATAATTTCTGTTGTCGTCTTAGATTGAAGACAACTTAAATTCCTAAAAAACCTTGATACTCTTTTTCTAGATGAGAGAATTCAATGTAACACAGTGAAATGCACAGTTGTATTGCAATGATACCATATTTCAGCGCTGAAATGCCAAGGAGATTCTTCCCACCAGTTTAACACATGGAAGAATTGAGAAGTAGAAAATTACAGTGGCATTTCCTCCCTCTGAGGAGGTGAAGGTCAAGTAATAGCTCCCCCACAAAGTGAGAATATTAATCTATAATGTAAAAAATAGTGTGTAGTAGTGAGAAGGAGTGCACTAAGGAGAATTTTGGCTTTTTTTGTTCTCTGTTTTTCTGGAGAAAATGATTCTTTAAACAGTGGGACTATGTTAAAAACTCACCACAGACGTTGGTAGAATTTGATAGCACACAGAAGGGGAAGGTATGAAAAGTGCAATATACATTCCTAGAACAGACTGGCAAAAGGAAAATTGATATTCTGACAGTTTCAGGTCTAGAAATAAGAAACAGACTTTGGCCCCTTGCTATCTTCTCTGAGGGAAGAAAGCACAAAACTCAGTACTTTCAGTAGCTGCATGCTAGATAACCTATAGTCCTTCTCCTTAAGTGGGCAAACACAAAGATGCCAATTCCTGAAGCCATGTAGGCATGCGTACCCCTGAGCAAAACACTGTAGGAAGCAAATCCCTACAAAGTACCAAAGGCAGATTACTGTGAGCTCAGCAAATATAAAAAAAGCTGTTTCTAACCAAGACAAATATTCAGGAAGTGGCAGAGATGATCAATATGGATGACTGGAAAACTACAGGAGGAAATGAAGACCAGGAGAAATGCAGGTGAGATGTTTACAATTTAAAAAAAAATTGTTTTGACATAAAACCATTCTACTGAGAGCTAACAACTCATTACCAAGAAATTCCTTAGAATAATTCAGAAGTGTTTGCTCTGAAAGAGGAGGTATAGGAGGCAAAAGAAAAAATACAAGGAAGTTATCAACAAATCTGAGATCAGAAGTGGAAGGAAAATTACATAGGATATAGATATGAATAACAAATGGCTATACAAATGCAAATTTTAAGAAGCAAGAGGTTGATGAGAGAGACTTCAGGCATTGTGGGGCCATAAGGAAATTTTCACAGAAGGTGTGATATTTGTATGAAACAATGACATCCTAGAGCCAATGTTAACTTGATTGGTAAGGAGGCTTGGAGGCTTTGTGCTTTGAATTATAAACATGATTTTATTTTTGACATGATCTGGCTCTCTTATCCTTGGAGGTGTACAAGACCATGCTGGATGGGGCCCTGAGCAGCTTGGTCTAGTGGAATTCATCCCTGGTCTGGCAGGGTGGTTGGAATTCCATGACCTTTAAGGTGCCTTCCAACCCAAACTATTCTGTGACTCTATGATTTTATGTAGATAGTTGGGACAAAAACCTCTTTCACACAGTTTTACGTGTTCAAGTATCAGTTGATGAAAACAGAGGACATCGTGGAACTTACTGAAAGACTTTTGTCTTCATCTTGCTTCTAAGTAGAAATAGTAATGAGCAAAACTCCAGCTCTGGAAAATGCCTTTGGTCCAGGAGGATTTAAAAGCCTGGCAGAGCACAGGGTAAGGGTATTATAATTTTAATTCAAATGCGTAATTCAGGACAAGTTAAGTTTTGTTTTGTTGGGTTTTTTTGTTAATTTTAAAAACTGTTTTGGAGCCTGGCTTGAGGAATACTGGATCTGTGGAGCACTGGCTTGAAAATAGAGATTTGATAGAATCTTTATATCAAAGTTTTCAGTAATTGCCATGTTTCTTCTACAGCCATAGTAGCCCAGGACTACACATGTCTTCCTATTAATTCTATAGGATAGATAAAACCTCAGTAAATCTTCTGGAAATGTCACCTGGATCTCAAGATATGAAAGGACAGTAGAAAACAGATAAAATCGTATAATTTAGATGATTTTTAAATGTGATCCACGTCTATAAACCTTGGAAGAGGATACAGGAAGCTGAAAGAAATTTCCTTTCGGGAAGGGAAACTAAATCTTGAGATTTCAATGTAGATCAACTGGGCAAGATTTGGTGCATATCCCTGCATTTGGTTCTTTGCACTGCACTTCATGTAATCCTGGTCCATTTTCTTGAAGTCACTAAATGTCCCAATTTCCTTTTTTTTTTTTTTTTCTTCAATTGCATTTCCTTTGATCGTATCTCCTTTCCACAGTGTTTGCAAGTCCTCCTTTTCTGTGTCCAGGATTTCAATAGGGATCAATTTTATCAAGCTTTGGTCCATGTCCCTGCACTTCATGGCATCCCATGCCTTTTGATGGCTTTCACTTTGGCCAAGAATTTTTTTTTCTCAGCATCCATGCCATGTCTCTCATATGTTCCCCTCAAAGTTGTGTCTTCGTCCTTGATTTTTTCCCCTGATCTTGCAACATCTGTGAGGTTAGTTTTGTCCTATTTTGGTCCTTTGCACTGCACTTCATTTCCTCCCAGATAATTTTCTCGTAGTCACTAAATATCCCAATTTTCTGGTTTTTTTTGTTTTTTTTTTCAATTGCATTTCATTTGATCCTATCTCCTTTCCAGAGTGTTTGTAAATCTTTCTTTTCTGTTTCACAAGACTTGCTGGTTGTACAGCATCATAGTAAATGAAGCTGCGTTATTAAAGTACCTTAATATAGTTACAGAAGTCAACTTCTAGGCAAATGTAATATCAGACTTCTGTAGAGTGTGATTTAATCCAAATATGCTCACTTGGTCTGAACAGTTTTCTCTTTAATCCCTAAAGCTTTGACCCTCCTGTGTGACACACTGGTGATTTGCTATAGAATCTGATCCCTTGAAAACCTTAGAGAGATATTGGCCAAGCAGGTAATTTAACTGCCAGCATCGTAACATAATGTGGACCTGCTGAGAATAATAGATTGATTAACTGCTAATTCAAGATAAATAAGATTTCTTTTAGCTTAAATGGTGATACCAGAGTTTAAAGAGAAAGTGCCTTTTTTCCTATTTATTTTCTTTGCGGAGCGTGTGTGTGTTTATGCATAGGAATAGGAAAAGGGAGATTCTTTAAGATGAGATCAGTTGTGAATTCACCATGATGTAAAGCATTTAGCTGGAAAAGGACTACAGGATAAATGAGAAAATGGCATATGTGCACATATAACCTTTGAATTAGGAATGATTCAAGCTACTAATTAAAATAAAGCTGGGGAAAAGCTGGGCACATACAGGGAGTCAGTGCAGGTTAATGAAAGGAAGGTCATGCTTCACATATCCAATTAATTTCTCTGAGAAGGAGAGATGGTCAATGGGACTTGACAGGGGTAAAGAAAACAATATAAAGTGTTATGACTTCAGGAAGGCTTTGTGACACAGTACCACCAAAAAGGCAAGTACATTTCATTAGCCCCAGTGTGGGATTGATGGTGGAGTTAGTCACTGGATAGGAAGAGGCTTGGAGCTTGGATCACAATGAGCAGCAAACTGCTGGTCACTGGTTAACAAGAAGGGATGAATGAACCACTGCAGAACTGCTGTCCAGACTGGGTCAGCTTTCAGCACAAGGGAGAACTTGAAGCAGAGCAGAAAATGAAGCATTAACATTTGTAGTAAACAATAATCTTGGCCTAGACAATTCTATTCAGTGTGCTAAAGAGTCCTGGCTAGACCTTAATTAAAAGGTAGTTTCTGTTTCTAACATATTGAATTATAATCTAATGGAAATTTTTTGTTAAAAATGAGATAAAAGTAAAAAATGATTTTATTAAAATTGCTTCAAGCTACAAGTCCTGCTGCACCTGAAAGTTGTGTTAAAAGAAGATAACAGAGTTGCTGGAATTTTAGAGGTTTTCAGGCCCAATGCACAATAGATGCTAATGATTATGTACCTTGAAATATTGAGAGCAGATTTAAAAGATTTCACAGGACACAGATTCCTGAACTCCAAGAAATACTGAATAACTGAAAAACATGAAGTGTGAAACAGAGTCATTGCTTTATTTGAGATTCCCTTGGGGTGTGTGGAGACACAGCAATTATGCTTATTGTTGGACACTGCATTTCACTTTTGGGAAGGTGTGAGGTGTTTCTGTCTGCATGGGTTAGTGCTGACTCCTTTTTTGATAAAAATAAAGGATATTGAAAAATATGGTGGAGAGTAGTGTTCCTCTAAAAGATTACATGTGTTGTCAGCTATGATACATTGGAAAATCTGTGTGAAACAAGGGATGCCTGTGCTGGATGTGTTGGATGCCTGTGTCCAGCCTGCTGGCTTTCTTTACCAGCAGGTGCTGTAGGTTTCTGTAGAAGTTGTATCCTGGACAGGCAACAGGCCTGTTTGCCCTGTTGTGATATTGATATTATGCTGCCAGCAATACATACAAATTAGGGATGAGACTTTTCTAAGCATTTGCATTTGATTTATCTGTGTTCCTTGCTGAAAGTCAATGCTAAAATTCTCTTTGGCTTCAATAGGACAAAAGTACCTTATACTTCTAAAAATTCAGCACTAATGCCTTTTCTCTAGCCTTTGGTGATATATAGAGATGCAAAATCTGTTGATTGATTTCGGTGATACTTATCCATAAGTAATTAAGGGCAAAATTGGCTGCAAAACCTATGGAAGTGATACCACAGGACTGTGGGAATTAGAAACCTCAGCCTGATGTTCACTGTAAGTATTTTATTAGAAACCACCAATATTATACAGCTTCCAACAATGTTAACTGCTTAGAATGAGGTGTGTACAGATGTACACATCAGGCAGCTGCACACCACAGCTCCTCTCACCACCCCAGGGGAATGGAGAAGACAATAAAAAAAAAAAAGATGTAAAATTTGTGAGTTTAGGTATAGGCAATGTAATAGGATAGAAGAGAAAGGGAAATAAATAATAATACCAAGGAAAACAACAACTATAAAAGAATTAGAATATAGAAAACAAATGATGCACAATGCAATTATTCACAACCCACCCACAGATGTCCAGCCAGTTCTTGAGCAGTGCCCCTCAGGCATTTTTCTCCCTACTTTATATACTGAGCAAGGCATGATATGGTATGAAATATCTTTTTGATCAGTTTGGGTCAGTTATCCAGGCTGTGTCTCCTCCCAGCATCTTGTGCTCTCCCTGACTATTCTCTGGCAGGACGGCATAAGAAGCTGAAGAGTCATTAATCACTGCTTAGGAACAACCACAACATCAGTGTGTTACATACCTTGTTCTCTCTTATCCCAAATCCAAACCACAGCACTATACATTATCAGGAAGAATATTAACTTAATCCCAGCTGAAAACAGGAAACAGGGTGGTATTTCTGCACTCTGTGCTCTTGTGAAAGCTGCATTCTTACATGAAACTCTTCAGCCTAATAAAGTTTTTGGTTTTGCAGTGTAATAGCATTCCAGTGAATTGTGCTTCGCTTGGCTGCAGGGTTGGCACATTAGTATGGATCTTTGGATAGCCAGAGAAGCCTGTTTTGAGGCTTTGCAAAGTACTTAAGATGATTATCTGTTCTACTGTGGTGTAAGCTGACCTTCAGTATAACCTCTCAGTTGGAGAAACTTCTGTTGTGTCTTGACTTGTGCTCCGCAGCTTTGAGAAAATAAAATAAAAGAAAACATTCTCTTCAGAAAAAGTATCTTGTCTTGTCATGGCTTGGTTGCAGAATTTCCAGATGTAGTGAAGTCCAACAAGATCCTGTTACCAGCAGGCATCTCACAGTGTCTGAAAGCAAAACTTGAAGCATTTTAATTGAATCCTACAGAGACCAGCAGCTTCTGTTTCTCAGCTCAGTGACAACATCTTGTTTCTTAAGTGATATTTTCCCATTCAGTAATCAAGTAATTATTAGGCTAGTTGTTAACTCTGTCTCCTTTCCCCCCTTGTTCCTGAGTGCTCTGTTTTCTCATTCAGGTCTGTGCTGGTGGTTGGTAAGCAGTGGCTGCTGCTTTGGATAGCTCCAGGCTCTGGAGCTCCCATTTCCTACCGAGCTGGCTATTTCTCCCATCTGTGCCTGCTTGCCTTGTGCTCGCAGCTGGTTCTCTAGCAGGACCTAAATCATGTCCCAAGCCCTGAATATTCAACTTGGCCTCCATTTTAGGAAGCAGAATTTCATGCTCACAGTACTCAGGAACACACAAATTAATACCTGGGGTAAAGGTGTAAGCATTATTAATCTGTTCACTTGGACAGTCAGACTGAGATGCTTTTATTCAAAACCTGAATCATCTTTAGAGTGTCTGTAAATATTTCCTAAGAGCTTGATTATAGGGGATGAGCACCAAATGTTAGGACTTTTGTATCCATACTAATAATACATACAACCCCCTGAAACTGTTGATAACTGTTCAGAAATTGGTCTGACTGTAAGAATAGAATCATTAGCTTATTATTCTGTAAAATTACAAGCATCAGCTGGACTACAAAATGTTGCGTGGTGTTGATGGTTGTTTTATCGTAAATAATACTTTGGCCAGAGAAATTATTTTACAATAAAAACTATTTTGTCTACAGTATTTTCGATGTTAAAACCCACCAATATGAAATATTGCTAATTTCAGAGTCAGATTTCAATCCTCAGTTGCAGTACCCTATGGCAAAGAGGGCTTCTGTCTTCTGTGGTCATAATTGGCTGCAAGTAAATTTAAACAAATTAGAAAATAAAATTCTCAGGACTGGAATATCTTTTGCTTTAGGTACAGCGTGTTAAGTGAGCAAAAAGAAAGACAACTTCACAGGTATTAACATTAAAAGTATCTTCTATTGATGGTTGCCCCCTCCCTCCCTGCCCTTGCACACTAATGATTTTAAAATTAACTAGGGAAGAGGCCAAATGCCCCAAAGAAATGCTTCTGCTCCTGGCTAGACTGATACAGTGTGAGACCTGAAAAATCTCAGAGTGCTCTATTTATCAAAACCATAATTATTTAATTTAAAGGAAATATGAAGGTATTTAAACTAATTTTGGAGAAAAAATATACTGAATTGCAGTCACACTGTCATAAGACTGTATTTTTAAAAGCAAGGAATTTAGGATAACTGATTGAATTCTTCACTTGCTCACATAGGCAAGAGTGAGTTGGCTGCCCAGACTGTAGGTTTTGAAGATACCCAGAACACTGCATTCAACTCTGAAAGAAATCTTGTTTAAGTGAAAGAAAGAAAGAAATGCACAGGCAAGGGCATACTTTCCTGTGCCTGGTGAACTGTCTTAAGGTTGAATTTTAAATCTGCTTTGTATCTCTAGATTAGATTTAAGACTCTTAAATATTTAGTAAAAAATATCAGAACCAGTGCATCTCTAAAACAAGTTGTTCCAGCACCAGTTTGCTATCAGAGTCCAGTAAAATCCAAATGTATCATTAGATTTCTAGGACAGTTTTGGGAGAAGGCAGTGGTGTAACCTTGGTGAGGATTTCTTGGAGAACACAAGTTTTTGTTGGGCAATAGAGTCAAGTTGTTTTGGTGAAACAGTTTGAACTGATTAAATTTTACTTCGGAATGGCATTTTTCGGTCCAAGATTAATTTTCCTCAGTCAAATACATGCCTCCCCCCCCCACCTCCTCTCTGAATTTTTCCAATTGATAACTGGATTATATTTTTGAGGAAAATAGCTAACATATATCCAGTTCCAGGACAGAAAGGAATAATGAATGTGAATATCCCCTAGGCAAGTCAAGTGTCTTACATTTGAAGCTGGGGGAGGTTACAGAACCTCGCCTACAGAAGGAGGTGTGGGATTTTGTTTTGATTTGCCTTCTGAAAAACTTCAAAGTGTCCTACATTCTTTCAGAAAACTCTAGCTGAATTGTTTCCTGTATAGAGGAAGAAAAGATGTCAGCAGATTAATTAAGTATCTCAGTTAGGTCTTTAAGGTAAATATCAGCTGGAGGTGGGAGATGAGGAGTTAGGCATTTTTTCCTAGCAGTTTAATGGTCTTAGTCCAAATTTATGCATATGGGAGTAGCAATTCATGGCTTTGTGAATAATGGAAATCTGACTGCATGGATGTCTTGTGTATTTGCCATGAATTACTTGTCTGGCCCAAGTCTTCTTTCAGGATGGCTTTTGAATCTTCTGGAAATTTCCAGAGGTTGTCACATAGTCATAGAGAAGACTAGAACTTGGATGTGGCATGAAAGTACAAATAAAAATGTACATGCTTCGTTCTATTTTAAGTAATTTTCTAGAGTAAAGAAAGATGATAAATTAATTAGCACTTCTGATTTTTGCTGACTATACTATCCCTAATAACTATTGCTGTCATCAGAGATATTGCTGAAAATTCCAACTTATAGCTTCTATTTGCTTTTGAAATATATATTTGGCTATAGACATATATTTTACTCCTCCCCTCCCTTGCCTCCCTTTCTTTCTTTAGTTAAGGATGTATGGGATACAAGATTTCTTCTGAGATATCTGACCTTGTGTGCCATGATTTTGGTTTGAATTTTGTCTCTGTCAAAGTCAGCCAGGATGCTCTTTGTCTACAGCACTGCACCTTCTCATCTGCCCGTTTTCTGGGAGAAATTTGTGGTTTGTATTTTGGGTCGACTCAACTCCTCCAGAGGAGGAGTGCTAATAATAAATTAAATTATTAGCACCAAAAGCAAGAAAACCTTAAAACCCCAGCACCCTTTATGAAAGAGAAAAACTTTTCCATCAGCACGAAGTCAGATGTTTTGAAGCTCTTTGAACTGGCATTGCTTAAGTTGTGTGTTTTCTTTTACTGCTTGGAGAACAAAAGTTACGTAGCTACAGCTTAGGACCTTCTCAGTAGTAATGGTGTCAAAGGAATGGTCAAAGTGTGCTGCTGAATATCAGAGCTTGCCAATGAAATCTGATTAACATAGTAGAAATCTATATTAATGTATTCTTTTATGCAACTGAATTGCTACTTCAGTGTCCATATTCTAGGAGCCTTCTGAAAACAGTTCCACTCCAAATCATCTGTTTCTCTCCCTCAGATTGATCCTCCCTGTTAATAGAGAGGATCTAAAGGGTGTTATCATATTGGTTTATTCTACCTCTCATTATTTTAGTAGTCATCCTTCTGTACCACTGACTATCAGTAAGAAAAACCACACTGTTTTTTAAGAGTTTCTGTGCATATCTCAGCCTGTCTTTGTGTTCACATTTTTTCCTGTTCAGGAGCAGTCTCTGCTTGCTGTACATCTGTTGCAAAACAAAAGATGACAAAGTGGTTTATGGTTCAGTTTGATTTATAGATAAAGACTTAAATGGTAACATGGTAAAACAGACAAAACCTGCAAGAAAACCTGGCAGATGAGATGCATTAAATGAAAGAATGGCTATAAACAGCTCAGATGACATGTGTGTGTACCAGCGTTGTCATCAGCATGCATGAATTTCACTGCAGAGGCTGCTATAATAAGATGTGTGCAAAGCTGATGACTTGAAGAATTTTTCGTCTTCCTTTTTTTCCCCTCCAACAGAGGAGACATTTGCCGGGAGCCTATGAAGTAAAATCTCGGTACGAAATCATAAGAATTTGTTTCTTTTCATGTCTGTGTGATACAAGCAGGGATATGACAAGGCACACACACACACAGAGCTCCTTAAGAAGACAGTCTGTCTTTGGTGCTCGATGTTGTGGGTACAAGACTGAGGTTTGGCGAGAGGCCCTGTTTTGTTCTCTGCTTAAATTTCTCTTTGATGTTGTGAACCACTGGTCAAGACAGGCACCTCCACACCTGAGGATGTGATATCCTTTCTTATCACACAGTAGGGGAGGCTGACATGGAGCAGTACCCCACTACTCCTCTGTGAAGTGCTGTCTCTGGGCATTAGCTGAGCAGTGAGTCCCAGCTGGCAGGGCTGGAAAGGCTATTGAGAGATGTCCCAGTGCAGTTCAGGGACTGTGAGGCTGCTGCTACATTCCATCAAAGCCCTTGCTTCTCCATCCTGGACAAGTCTGCTTTCCTCAGCTTTTCCTCACACCTGGAACCATCTCACTGGTATTCTGCTGAACATGCTCCAGTCCTAAGTTCTCTGCCTTCTGGAAACCTGGTGAAGGTGTCCACAACAGGGAGTGTTCTCCTGTGTGCAGTTGGGTGGGTTGGCTGCACAGATCTGACTCAAGTGGTCATCATTTAAATAAAGCCACACCAGTTCTTCCCAGCTCCCTAATTTTTGCACATGCATTGTGATGGCACAACTTCAGATGAAGTTCAGATGAAGTAAACACCACACTGGTGTTTACTTAAGGGGAAAAGCAAGTGGTCCATTTGCACCAGAAACTTTACATGTACTAACTGAGCACTGATTTTCCTGCACCTTTATAAAGTACGTACTACCTTTGCTTTACAGATGAAGAAACTGGAGATGGATTAATGATAAATAAGAAGTGTCTGCAGAGGCAGCGTGCATCACTGCTGGAATAAGAACTTGGCCATTCAGTAACCCTACTGTTGTGACTATACTTAATCGACTTCTTTCTCTTAAAAGTTAGTTCCATATTATTATTAGTCTTAATTGCTGAAGCCTAACTATACAATAGAATTCCATGACTAAAGAACCAGGGGGGGAAGAGGTGTCTTGTATCCACAAGTCTGATGCTTCGAATTTTTTGCCTTTACTACATTGCCAGTAAATCCTGTAGGCACGCAGTTTTCTAGCCATTTGCTCCTGTTCTCATGGTGACAAACAGCTCTGTCCTTGTATCTGAAGGGCCTCAAAACCTAGATTTTCTTTTTAGTGCATCATCCATAGTGTAGTCTGGGAGATATCTGCTAGCTGTGCCTGTCAAGAGGCATACTTGTGTGTTGAATTTGGGCTATCTAACCACTGGGATAACTGCTGTCTCCTGCTGAAACACAGCTAGGGCACTTGTTTAGGATGTGAAGAACTGACTGTAAAAGTGTTGGTCACCCAGTCTTAGAGAGGTAGCTTGAACCAAGCTTTCCCAATCATAAGAAAATCCTAGCTCCTAAAAGAAAAAGAATTTTTAGGAAGTTTTCCTTTTTTCCTCTGGAGAAGCTTTTTCACTGTATATGAGATGGCACAAAGGCAAATATTGTTAATATTTGGAAAAATGGAGTACAAAAATAACCTAGAGAATCATAAAATAACCTAGAGAATCCTGAGTGTACTGGTGCTTTATTCTGCCAAGCTGACTCTGCAATGCATGGCACAGGTCCAGCAAGAATTTTTAGCTTCATCTGAAGGGCGAACAGCCCAAAGGGCAAACTGGCCTTGCTCTATGTAGAATTTCTCTGCTTCATCCTGTGTGCGATGATGATGATGATCTGTTTCCTGAAGGGCAATGCAGATGTACTTGAGCTGCCTCTGTTGTGCCTCGAGTGAAGTCCAGAGCTCTGACTGCCTTGGGTCACGGCCTGCCAGCAGTTCAGCCATGCTCACACAGTGCCTGTAGGAGCTGATAAATCTGCATGTCTAGTGGAGCTGTGCCTGGCTTCTCTGCCTTCATCACCTGCTCAATAACCTGGAGGGAGAGGCCTTGGTAAAGTTCAGTTGCCTGTATAATAGGCCAGAGGGAAAGAGAGGAATCACCCCATATTGCTGCCGTTAAGAACCCTTGTCTGGAAGAAAACAGGATCTCTCCTTTCCAATGAGTGTGGAAGTATTCCCTAAAAGGATGTGTAGGAAGAGTGACTAGCACTTTTTTTCTTCAGGAAATCAGTTTTGGTGCAAAGGGCTGAACTCTGCGAGTATTCACAGAATCACAGAATCTCTAGGTTGGAAGAGACCTTCAAGATCATTGAGTCCAACCTATGCCACAACACCTCAATTAAACCATGGCATCGAGTGGCACGTCCAGTCTTTTCTTAAACACATCCAGGGATGGTGACTCCACCATCTCCCTGGGCAGACCATTCCAGTACTTTATCACCCTTTCTGTGAAAAAACTTTTTCCTAATATCCAACCTATGTTTCCCTTGGCACAGCTTGAGGCTGTGTTCTCTGGTTCTCTCACTCGCTGCTTGGAGAAAGAGACCAACCCCCACCTGACTACAGCCACCTTTCAGGGAGTTGCAGAGTGGTAAGGGTCACCCCTGAGTCTCCTTCTCTCCAGGCTGAACACCCCCAGCTCCCTCAGTCCTTCCTCACAGGGTTTGTTCTCCAAGCCCCTCTCCAGCCTCGTTGCCTCCTCTGGACACGCTCCAGCGTCTCAACGTCCTTCCCAAACTGAGGAGTCCAGAGCTGGACACAAGGAGGCACATAGCTGGGAATTTCTCATGGAAGTCAACTTAAAATCTGCATGAGGCATCACCCCTCTCCATAGCACTTTCTAGTGTTGGTTTAAAATGATTCACCAAATACCTGAGTCCTGTTCTCAGGTACTTCTCCTTTTTCCCACCCCTTCTCCCGTGTGTTGTAACAAGTAGCCTCAGGATGTAGCATCTAAAGCCATCATAATCTTTGCCATTGTACTGCCTGTCTCTTATGTGGCTCATAAAGTTTCACTGAGGCAAAGTTTGTTTACAGTACTTGGAGGCCTCATCAAATTTGGTCGTTTCTTCTGTGAGAGTCTTAGCAGAGCATCTAAAAACGACAAAGTGCAGGAAATCCTCTTTTTATGCAGTCTGGCAAAACAAGGGGGAAATGGCCCATGGTTTGATAAGAATTTCTTTGTTTACCATTGCAAAATCATCTCTACGGTGAGAAAGCTTCTGTTTCACCTGCCTATATTTTCCTTCACAGTTTCATTTAGGGACAAGGCAGACACGTGGCGAATGGAAGGAAATGAGCCCCCTGCCCTCTCCTCTTGCAGGCACACTGTTTATAGAGAGATGGAGATTATTTGAAGAGAATGCCCTCACTGGGGGTTTTGGCCCTGGTATATCAAGCTGAGATATTGTGTTCCTGCATCTCTGAATTGATCATGCAATGCCAGGAATAGAAGCTGTGGTACGGATGGCTACTCTTATGCTGGAGTTTTATGGGAGAATATTTGAAGTGAGAAGAATATTTTATTTTTAGAGGAAGGAGTAAACATGAAAATTCCTTCTTTTTAGTGTTCTACGAGTTTCAGCAGAGAGAGGAAATTTAATTGCATCTCTAGTCTTTGGTAGTTTTCCCTTAATGGCACATTTCATTGTATTTCTCAGAATTACCACAAAAAGAAACTTCTATTATTTGAAAATATCTTTATTATCTGTTATTTCAAACAGAATGCTTTTTAAGAGTAGGTAGAAAATATGACTGTTGAATACATTAAGAAAAGAAACATGGAAAATAGTGGTGTTATTCAGAGATTTTAAGGAGATAGTATACTATTCTTTTCTCCTTTTCTCTGTGGAGCATGTTAATAATCTTAAACAGAGTGAAGAACTGTCTTTTAGCTCTTCTATGTATCTTTTGAGTAGTTTTTTTGGGGTTTTTTAGTTGTTCTGTTTTTTAATTCATCCTCATTCCTTCTGCAGAGTAAGTATTGTTTCTTCAGTATGAGTGCTCAGGACTGCTGCCTCACAAACAGTAATTCACACATAAAAATGTGCAAAAAACCTGCCCCCAGTAGGAACCACCAGCAGAAAGAGAAGATTTGTACAGAGCAAAACAGCTTTTCCAGTGCTGGAAAATGTAAGATAACTGTCTCAAAGATTCTTTAATCTTCATATTCACCCAGTAGAGTTCTATGACTGTCCTCTGAGCACAGGGGTTAGAGGATAACCTAGACTGGAATGGGCTTCAGAAGATCTCCAGTGTAACCTCAGGGTCAGCTGTGGAGTCAGTCCAGCTTGATCACAGATTTATTCTCCTGGGTTCTGAAAATCTGCAAGCATAGCACAGCCTGTCTGGGAACCTGTGCATGAGTGTTCTCACAAAGAAAATGTTTCCTTTCTAAACAGTCCAAATATCTTTGTGCTCAGTGCAAACACCATTACCCAGTGTGACAATTCGGTGTGACAAATAGTTTCGGTGGCAGAGAGGCTGGGAAGTCACTAGCATACAGCATATTTTCCTTTTTCAGCCGTTTTCCTCCCTTTTCCCCCCTTTTTTTCCCCTTTTTCCCTGCTTTCCCCCTTTTCCCCCCTTTCCCCCCTTTTTCCCTTTTTTCCCTTTTCCCCCTTTTTTCCCCCCTTT
>JAYDZK010000202.1:21607315-21642769 GCA_034509185.1 Euphonia xanthogaster | reverse complement strand
GATTGAACTAGAAACAAGTTTCAACAAGTTTCACGATATGACCTTGCAAAAAGATCAGATACTTTAGGGAATTAGAACTCTGAAAGATGCATTGTAGCAGAACCATGTGGAGAAAAAATATAGGTGATTGGTGTTAGAAGTAATGGCAACATTGTGTGAAAAAAGCTAATAAGCTGAAAATATTTACAAAGTATTGTAACCAGGAAATAAGTTAGCTTCTGATAGAACGGTGTTGAGATTTACATCTCTTGTGTCTTACTATTCATCAAGACTGATAATAGAATAAAATCTTTTAAAACACCTCTCAGTTGCCCCATCTCTGAGAAAACCAACAGTGGATCACATTTCTAGATGCGAGTGCTGCCAGGAATATTTGGGCTGAATGGATCAAACTGCTGTACTTGTTAATATTGCACATGTCAGTAAATAATTGCACATAGTTGTAAAGTAAGAATCCATTGATTAAAAACCAGGATCTAAATCCATGTGAATTATCCTAAATGGACCTTTGAAAACATTTGATTTAACGTAGAATTTTACAGTGTATTGAAGCTTTGTTTTTTCTATGTGGGTGCATGAAGCCATGATGAACTTGCTGGCCAAGACATTAGCATTCTAACAGCTTTCTCTTAGGGCTATCTGGCCAGCTATGACTGAAAATAACAGAAAGGATCTAAATTTAATTAGAGCTATAGAAACTTGATGCTCCAGTAAAATGTCATTATCTCTGACACAGACTGCCTCTCAATTTAAAATAAAGAAAACATTTGCTGACAGGAGGCAGAAGCCAGCCCTGTGTTAAGGATATAATTTGGAAAATAGAAACACGTGTTTCGAAGAAGCAGATGGATTCATTCCCAGTGGGCTTTGTAGCTGGTTTTCATCTCTTCTGTGCTTTTTTTTCTGCCTACAGAACTTAGGTATAGTGAAAGGCGTTTTCCTGGTAGATTCCAGATTGTGCTGTGGTTGCTTGCTATCTCAGTAGCCACCAACCCAAGGTTTGTACTCTAATTGAATGATATATGAACTTTCTCTTGGTCCATTTTCTGTTTCCAGGTTCTCTCTCCTGCACTTTTCAAGGTTTGTTTTCATTACATTTCCCTAAAATGGCAATAATATAGGGTTAAATGAGAGAATTTTCCTTAAATATTTTAAGGCAGGTACAGAAAGGCAGCTCACACTGTTTGAAGTTTCAAGAATCATATTTGAAATCAATGAAAAGCATAATTTGAAACAAGATTTTATCAACTTTGTATTTGTGGAGGAACAATAAATATTATTTGTAAATAAATAAATATTACTATCCAGACCACAGTAAGAATGTGGTATTAGTGTTTAGCTCAGGTTCCAGTAGGGGAAGAGTTTAGCATAAGCCATAACACAACAAATAGTATTTCTTTCATAGAACATTTAGATTTTCTAAAATAGGCTTTGGACTTGGTAAAATTCAAATGGCTATATCAGAATGACATCAGTTAGAAATGTGTTTTCCTGGTCTGTATTTTTGAGAGGGAAGCAGAGGCAAGAAACAAGCAGTTTGTTTTCTTGTTTATTCAATCAAGCAGTTTGGGTTGTTTCAGGAGAGTTTTGAATGGCAGCCAGCATTTTGCAAATTGTTATTTTTATTATTGTTATTATTATTCTACAATTAGTTACTTCTGAAGTGAATGCTACCATGCTTCTATTATATCAGATGTATAATAGAGGTTTCATTTCAGATCACAACAGTGCTCTACTTGAGATTATAATCTCTTGAGAGGTGTATTTGCTTTGAGAGTAAAGCTGTATATAGTTACGATATTTATTTTATACCATTACTGTATACCATTGTGTGTCTGTGTTGTGCACAATGGTTTTCCACATTAAAATGACAGATTTGACCTGCTGTGTTTATTCTATAAAAAAAGCAAGTCTGATATGAAAAACAGTATTTGTCTAGTCAAACCTAGGACTGATTCTCTGTAGTTTAACTTTTGGTCAGAGCATTGCTGCATATCCTGGAACAAGGATATTTTCTTATTTTGGTTACAGACTGGTGGCATAAAAAGAAAGGACAGAGGAACATAAAAGCCACTCTAGGATAGTGATAGAGATATTTTAATTTCTTTTTTTTTTCCCCAATGCATTCTACTTGGCTCTGGCTTCCTGTAGAAGTGGACAGCAGCTCCCAGGATTCATATGTCAGTCCTGTCAAGATATGTTGGCATGAGGACTGTAAATGCCATGGAGGAGAGAGCTGAAAATGGCAGAAAGAGGCTTGAAAGGAATAGAGGGAAAGAAAGGACACAAAATTAAGAAAAAATAAGAACATGAAATAATTGAAGAGAAGCACTATATGTAATATCTACTGATTTTTACATGATGTCTAGTGGGCTAGACTTCCCATGGGAAATGTGTAACAAAACTGAGTGGATCCAGTTATGAGCAAAGTAAATTAGTAGCTACATAAAGCTCCTCTCTTAAACATTGTAGTTCCTTGCATTAGTCAAATACCTGGATGAATTGGGAAGAAATAGAGATGATATGTGAGTAGGAAGTAAAAAAGGAATATTCAATGCCAGAATGAAGTGTACTTTGTGTTAAATGTCTGTAAAGGATATGAAATACAGGACAGTTGGCAGCTGAATAATGTAACAGAGCAGGAAGTCTTGAAATAGCACACATTTCAGAGTCATAAATATGACTGAGATATGCTTAAAGTACCTTTTATAACACTTTTCTGCCTCTTTTTTTTTCTTAACAAAACATTATTCCTTTTGAAGAGATGAAAATGTTCATGAGAAAGTTCCATTTCCCTCAAGACTATAACTTTACAAGCACAAATAATCTCTCTTGTTTCTGGGAGTTTTTTCCCTTTCCTCTTATGAGAATCAAGCTGACTGGGAGTAAGAAAAAAACCCTTTAACAATACAAAAGCAATGGAATTTTTTTGTTTACTCAAAATCCACCTGGGAAGAATATGCATGAAATTAAGTTTTGATTTAGTTAAAAAGTTCTGGTTTGATTTCAAATTTGAAGTAGTTTGTTTCAGTCCTCCTTTGAGTATTTTTTTTTTGTCTTTGTGTAGGAAAATAAAAGGTGATGAGAAATTTTTCTCTAAGTTATATGGTACACTCGTTGCAAAACGTGTATTAGTGCTCTTGGAGGAAAAAAGCCACAAGTAAGGAACAATTATATCTTTAATTATCCATGCAGGCAATACTACCCATTCAATACCAAAAAGAATTTGGTACGCAGTTTATATATGTAGATATGTACATAAATTTGCATGCGTGAAGTAGTGCATTTTTAGATGTTAAATATTAGGCCGTGCTCCTTCATTCAGTTACATTTTCCAGCTGCTTAGAGGAATTATCACTTTTTTATACAGTGGTGGTTTGTGAAAGCATGAGTCATGGACCATGGTCGGGCTCTGCTGGATGAATCATGGGTAGGAAAAAATAAGGACTCAAGTATTGTTCTTGGATTTTAAAATTATTTATGCACATTGGCAGGTTTTTCTTAGGGAGATGGAAATGTAATGTGATAATTTCTGGGATCAGTTTGCTGGAAAGGAACCCACACAGGCAGATTGCTGTGCCTTTGTAGCCTTTGACTGAAAGGGACTGAACTCAGCAGGTATAAGCACTGGCAAGGGTGTAGCTAGGACTAAAAACATCTAGTCTGACTAATACTGAGATTAACAATAATCTTCTTATGAATGCATGTTTGGAGATGCTTACAGCAATAGAAAGGGAGAATTACTTCATAGAACCGCAAAACTGCAGGCTCTCTTAATGGAAACAGGCTAGTTCTTGGAATTTAAATTGGGATGCAAACTTGCTTTTTAAACATTCTGAGCTGTGTGTCTGCAGTAAGAGCCTGCCACGCCAAGTGCATGGAGAAGCTGTCATGGCAGGAGGGGCTGGATTGAGGACAGTCTCTAAATAACAAATGTACGCTCTGATTTTCCGGTGCCTTCAGTGCTCTGCTTTCACTCAGCAGCAAAAAGAGTTTCTTCCAGTGCAAACACTGGTTCCAGAGTTAAAAAGCAAGGGTGTCAACAGGCAACCTCAATATTTTCCTAAATGAGAAAATGAAGGTCAGTAGCAGAAATTGCTGAAAAAATAGCAGGAAAGCTTTGGCAGTGCTCACTGATCTGTGAGCTGTTTGGAGAGGTTGGTAAAAATGGAATAAGAAGATGTGAAAAGGGTTTAAGTATTTATAACAGCTTTTCCCAAGCTCCATTCTCAGTGGCACGAGGATGGCCTCTGTTTCTAGATGATAAGTGTGTGGGCAGTGAGGGTGAGGAGCAGCTCAGAGGCAGCCAGCTGGCCAGTACAGGGTTTTCCCTCACAGAGACAGTGACCCAGAATCATCTGGGGGAGAGCAAGCTTCTCCATCTGACTTGTCCTCCCGGAACCATGTGGCAGCTCAGAGGGATTATCAGTTGTTCCTGTTGTGACTGTGGTGGCACCCAAAGCTGTTGGCTGGTCACTGCTACCTGTGCAGTGCTTTAGTGCCAGGCTGGCAAAGTTTTCCTCAATAATGTTCTCCTAATAGAAATGAAAAATTGCCATCTATGAATGACTGATACGCCAAGAGATATCTGTAAAAGTGAGCTTTCTATTGTCTACCTGTGCTTTTCAGGGTGCCTGATCCACTCAAACCTGACTTCCTCCTGTGTGAAGAGCTGGCTTGAAATGAGCTCTTCACCAATAATTGTTTGACATTGGTGTGCTCAATTTGCAGAACTGTTCCGTCTGTGAGGTCTTCTCTGTCCCCATAAGTTTATAGAAGACCTATCACCTCAAATTCAATGTATGTTTTCTTTAATTGTCAGAACACAATTCCCCCTCCCCCACTATTTCTTGGAAGGCTAAAGAAAGAGTCTTGGTGTTTGGTAATGAAGCACATGGTAGATGCTTCTCTGTATTGCTTGCAGAAGGAGTTCAAGGACTGAGGGTTGTAAGGACTGATAGATATGGCATAAACACAGATGACAGGCAAGGAGAAAGCATCACTTACAAAGGACTGTGCTTTTTTTCATAAGGTTTGTCGCTAAATGCAAGAAACTTCATATTATTTATTAGCTTCCCACCTCCCCTTTTTGTAGTCTCCTTCTGAGGGAAAAAACCCCTGTGATCTGATTATTTTCAGAAGCTGATGCTTTGAAAAGGATGCTAAGAAGTCCCATGGGCCACATTCTCATAGCAAGGGAGTTGTGTGTGCTAGGTGAAAGCCTGACACTAAAATCAAGGATTACTTCATTTTCTTAAGTCTAAAAAATATTTTTCCATTGGAAGTAGACAGACTCAAAATGAAATAAATTAGTTACCTCTGGCAGTCTTGCAGTTCACCTTGGATGCATATGTGCACTCAGTAGTGTTTACCATTCTCTCCCCCTGCCTTCCTCTCTCCCTCCTGAGCTCCTCTCCAGCCTTCCTTTGTTGCTGACTTCAGGCCTTGCAGTTCACCAGTTTTATTCCCTTCCAAGGACACTCTGACACAATAAAGACATTGGGCAACGTTTCTGTAGGGTAAACATTTTTTTCTGGCTTCTTAGAAAGAAGAAAGCTCATAAGAAGTGCATGGAAGTAATTGTTAAACTCAGAGAAATCTGACCTGACTAATTTACAGGGACTGAAATGTTTAAATGTTGCAGGGGAAACAATGAAAGGCAGTGGGTATTGTGCCAGCAGCACTTTACTTTGCCAGCTCTGGTACCCAGGTGCAGATGCCTGTTTCCAAGCTCCTGACCATTAGAGGCTGAATCACCAGAGTGGTGAGAGAGGCACAGTCTGCAGCCATTGGAGCTACAGCTGCGACACTGACGAAACTCTCTAGCCAGCCAATGCAGGAAACGGCTTGGGTTTCATAAAAGTAAACCTTTTCCAGGTATTTCCTTAAAAACTGGCTTGTAGAGTCTAAATTGGTACATACAGTGAAAAGGCAGTACTTAGAACACGAATGAAATAAAAAAATAATTAAAGAGATGTACTTCTCCAGGATGTTCTAGCTCTGCAAAAGCTGAGATATTCTTCACTGTTCTGCTCCAGCACAGAGGCTGTATGGGAAGCTTGCTAAAGACTGTGTGTGAGGAAGAACAACCACAGAGACAGGCTTTTGGTTTAATTTATTTTCATTCCTCAAGGGATTTTGGCTTGTTTATTTATTTTATGTAACACTCCCAATTGAGGATCCTTGAGGAAAAGGGCTCACCAGCTATGTTTGTCTTCTGGCTTGCCTAAACTGCTTGGCTTTCAATTTTTTTTATAGAAAATGGACTTATTAAAAAAATATTGCTCAAATTGCCTTTAGCAATTAAGTTCCTTATCATTGGCATAATTGACTTTATGTTTAATGGTGATGATCCTGATGGAGGAAGATGTGGATAGCACTGGATTCTGCGGCAGAAGGGAAGAGTGCAGGTGATTGCTCCCTAGTTCACTTGATTTTTACATGATGATTTACAAGGTATGTAAATGAGCAGACAGCCACAGAAGGTACATTTAATGGCATCTTAATGCATCATGGAATTTACGACAGGGCATGAATAGCTTGTGCACTCAACTGTTGAAAGCAGATGCTGCTATAATTCTACTTAATACTTAGAAGAAAAATAAAGCATATTGTTTTCTGTACAAATGTTTATGAAACATTAATAAGAATAACATGCACCATTCAATGCTGAACATATAATGGGAAATTCTATCTTATAAATATTTATAAGTGTGACATTTTGGTTCACTCTATATGTTGATTTCAAGTAGCACTTTGGTGATATTCTGTTTTTCCCCATCTTAGCCACACTGCTACCCTAAAGAGAAAGGAAAAGTGGAAATAAGTCATTCACATAAATATCTAATATAAAAGCTGATTTCAGTTAGGGGAAGACTTACACTTGCTTCTGTAGTAGAACAGAGTATTCATCAACTTGAAACCAAGACTTTTTACTTGTAATGCAAGTTTTCTGCTTCTGTTATGAGTGGAATTAGTGAGCTTCATTAAATCTGGTGACATGTATATAGAGATTCCAGATTGTTTTGTGATGGTGCAGTTTTCTAGGTAATTGAAATATTTGAGTTAGCTGTTAACTGTTAATGGTTCTGGGTTTTTCAAAGGGTAAAGAATATTAACAACAAAAGTGTTTATCCCCCTTGATGTATAAATTTGATTTACTGGTTGCAAAAATTATAGCCTCTCTTTGCCTTTTCACTAGAACCACACAGCTTTCAGTCACTCAGTCAAGTTATTTTCATTAGGGTGACAGCCTCTGAATTGGCACTCCTCTGACATTTTGACAATGATACCTAGCAGCCAAAAAAATGTTATTTTAAATTTTTCAGTCTAAAAGGAAGAGTCAAGCTCTAATTCTTCCCATTTTGCATCTTTCTTAATCACTAAGTATGCCTTTCTATTAGGGTCTGGTGTTTCATGATATCTTGAAATTGAGAGGAAAATATTAAGCTTCTGATCTAAATTGCAGCCACATCTTTATTTTATATTAAGAATTTACTATTAGAAAGGTTTTAATCTAAATATTGAACTTTAGAAAAATCGAAGTGGTTCAATGAACCACTTCAGGGAAGTTTGATGTAGCAGAAGTTGTGGTATTTATGGACTTCAAATGAATGACAACAAAAAAATCTGAGGATTGAATGAACATTTCACTACAAAGCCTTGGAGACATCTCCAGTGATCCTCAAGACATTTGAGCAAGGTGAAAATTCTAGTGGAGTGTCTTGCACTAAGATCTGCTGGGATCCATTCTAAGTGTTATAAATCTTGATGATCTGAACTGTTTGAAAGCTGGGGTTTCTCCTTGGAAATGGCTGAACTTCTGGTGAAAAATCAAATCTCCGTATTGTGGCATTCATCTTGGGTATTTGTATTTGGTATTGTCATGGTATCTCAGAGGATTCTAGTGTCTAATGATTTTAGTGCCTAATGACTCAATTTATCTGTACCATTTATGCCCCCCAATTTGCATGTTCCAGAAGACATCATTGCCTTAGAAGACTGAAGGCATAGGGTAATTTGTCTGTAACTGCTGTGAAACACTACAGTGACATGTCTAAAAAAAAAAAAAATAAAAATTGTTTCCCAGGTATTTTTTGGTGGAAAATGTGTAAAGCAGACACTTGAATTTAATTGAAGTGGCACTTTCCTGTGAGGCAGCTTGTTTTTGTGGAAAAGTCTATAGGTGCTGCTGCTGGCAGCATCCCTGCCAAGCTCCTGGTTGGAAAGGGGAAGGCTCAGACTGCATAACTACTGTTAGTAAATAATCTTTTTTTTATGTAAATAATTAACCTGGGAAGGAAATGAAGCCTATGTTTTCTTCCTGGCAGTGTAGAGGTGAAACTACAAACATACAGAGTTTTCCTTGTCTGCTTAGTTCAGAGGAAATGCCACTAAAATTTAAAGTCATAACTCGGCACCACAGTACAAAAACTCTCTGCCTTTAGATGTAGCTCCACTAGGGAATCTGCACAGTTTTGGCAAAAGTGAATACTGCCCTAATGATACTTTATAACAAAATTTTATTTCAGAATGGACAGACTTTTGCACTTTCAACCATAATTTATAACTTGGTGTGTTGAGGATTTTTCAAAGGTAAGATAAGGCTCATTTCAATCACACAGCAAGAAAACCCATAAAAAAAAGTCAGCTGGGTCATATTTGATACACTTCTCCAAATAGGATTTTTTTTACTAGCTTCTTCACTGTTGTAATGTTAAATTATTTGTTTGCCACAATGAGTGTGAAATGCCCTAAAGACAAATAATTCCATGTTAGTTATGACAAAACAGCAAATAACAGAAATTAGGATTTAAAACTCCTAGGTCATTTGAGAGGCTAGGAAAATTGTCCTAAGATATTTCCGTCTTTGCTTGTAAAGATTCCATTCTCTGATTTCATGAATACCAGCTCCAACATGAGGGTCTTTTGAACCACTTTTTGAATCAGTCTGCCTCTGACAAAATCTGACTTTCTTCTCTCTTTTCTCTTTTTTTTTCCTTTTTTTGTTATTCTCCTCTTTTACCCCTTTCTTGTCTTTTCTCCTGGTGGGGAATGGAAGGAGGGACAAGGCAATGTGGGTATTTAGTTTAGTGTAGCCATAATAATGCAAGAGCTCAATTAAATTTAATTAAATAAGTTTAATGACCAAAATGTTAATGCTGTACCAGTTTATTATTAAGTTCAAGACTTAATGGGATTATTTTTTCTAATTAATTCTTTAAGCCTTTACCCTGCTTGAATATGTGGTCAATGGGGCAAATAATCTTGATTACAGAACCCCCTTGAAAAGAAAAATATTTACCAGTATTTGTGCACATTGTGCTGATTTTCAGCAGAGTTGTTGAAAGTAGGATCTGACTTACTCCTACAAAGAGTTTGAATGATTTAGCAAGGAGGAGAAAAGCATTGTATCACATGCTCTTTGTGGGGGCTGTGTGTGAGTGTAATAAGAGAAATTCAATTACTTGGTGAGAAAGTCAGTTTAGCATTATACAGAGTCCAAAACAAAGAACTCCACGTTACAAGAAAGGAATAATAAAGCCCAAAGCAACATTCATTCTCAAATAATTATTGTTCTCATTAACTCTTATTGAATTCTGCAAATGGTACTAACATGTTGATATGGTAATGCTGTGAAAATACTCCATTAGAGGGATATACCTGCTAAGAAAATTAACACATTCTTGCTGTTAGGTAGACTATTATAATTTCTGTAACTTTCCTGTTAAATTATTTTTAAAGGACGATTAAATATTAAAACATTTATTAATTATTAAATAAGGAATAATTTGAAAAAGTACACATTTTTATAGCACTGTGTATACTTTTTTTTCTAGTTGACTTGTGGGGTTAAAAGCAGTCTGCATTTCTTCATTCAGAAGATATTTAGAAACTGTACCTCTACATTTGCTGTGAGAGTCTCAACAGACACAGAAATACTGAGAGAGAGAGATGTTCAGGGTGTTCTATCACACTCCTCAGAGTATTTTCATATGGGATGTCCAAGAACCAGAGGAGAAGGACCCTACTGAACCAGGAAGCCGTGGGACAGGAGAGGTACCTGGCAGACAGGTCATGCTGTAAGCAGCAGTACAAACCAACAGCTCCCCCAACTCTAATGGCTCTGGGTTGGGTTTGGTTCTGGTCACTCAGCTTCTGTGTTCTTCTCTCTCATCGGTGTCAGTAAAGTACATCTCACACTTCTGACACTCCTGTTTGCCTGCTAGCACTGTCATTTTTTCTTTTACTATTATGCTTTCTACTTTTTTTGGCATATGTGCCCATTACATAGCGTGAGCAGCAACTGACTCAAGCCACTTTTCTGTCTATGGAGTGTATGCTGGTTTAGGACTGGTTTAATTGAAAAGCCATAATTAGGGCAACAAAGCCTTGTAGTGTGGAGTTTGACTTGCTCCTTCTCAAATTGTTACATTAGTCTAGGCTGAATAAGTGTCTTAGTCCTTCACAAGAAGAAAACAAATGGCTTCTAACATTTATTATGCCAGTTTGATTTTTAAATAAGCATTTACATTTTGGAAAATTATCTAATATTTAGCTAGGTCCAGGAGTCTTTTCCTTGTCTTTCCAATACCTCTAGGAGCCAGAAAATAAATACTTTAGTGTTATCAGGATGCCCCTCTTCCTCCCCCAGTCACTCAAGGTCTTGAAGGGACTATAGGTTCCTCTTGTCTGCCATACAGAGTTGAGTATAATCCTATAATATGTTAGAGCTACAAAACTGGGTTAGAAATCTTCACAGAAAAGGCTGGAATATTTTTATAAATCTGAAGCTTTTCTGTTTCTGTTCAGATAAAAAAAGCCAGAGTGGCAACCACCCCTGAGGTGAAATTTTACAGCTTTGACTTCCAAAGCTATGCTTCAAACTGTAGCATTTAGATTCAAAAGGTTCTGGATTGATGGGGTTTCTGTAGCCCTAACCCAAACCAGAAAGTTGTGCACCTGCTTATGCATACACACAGACAGGACACTGGAAACAGGAAAATAGTTCAACCCATGTGGTATCTGCAGAAAAATTTCTGATCCAGATGGATCTAATTTAGGGCAAGATTTCAACTCATTATTTGCCAGATTATGTTTGATTTTTAACAAGTTATCAGATTATACTTGATTTGTAATCATAATGCAAGTGGACTGGAAGAAAGGTGAAGTATGAAAATATGTTCAGGATGTGGATGTGCTTCTATCAGGCAAGCCTTGGGTAACAGAACTTTGCTTTTATTTACTTAGAAATTTGATCACCTTGGTCTCCTGGTTGAAATGAGAAAATTTTTTTTAAACTTTTCTTTGTTTTACTCTTTTGTTGTTTTTCTCATCTTAATATTGCTATATCAGAATCTTTGTATTGAGAGCACTACATTATTTTCAACTAACCGAGCAAGTAGAATTTAGCAGACTGAAGTTTCTATCAGGGTCCTCCCTATTCACTGCTTTCTGTAACTGGTAGACAAAATGGATAAAGCAGTTACTTTTCTGAATTTTTTGCTCTAATTTATCTGAAGGTTTATGCATACCTTGAATAGAATTTACTAATATTTCTCAAGTTTTTTCAGTTATAGTATAAGAAAGCATTCAAGTAAAATATGCATTGTACTGTAAAGTTAGAGAATAGTGTAAGAAAGAAAGGAAAAAGAGGAGAAGGCTCCTTTACTCTTGAATTTTTATTTGCATCACCAAAGTGCCAGCATATCCTTTTTCAGCTATTCCATGTCAGATCCAAGTGCTTAGGACAACAACAGCATCCAAACTCTTCCAAGAGCTATGAATTTCAGCGCAAATGGGAAATTTATGTAATGGACTTGGCCCCATGGGAGCTGTAAAAATCTCTTTTACGTGGCAAAGCTGGTGTCAATCTGTCTTTAACTGTAAATTCAATAGCAGACTACAGTCTACTGGCTTCAGTCAAATAGTTCTCCTACATCTGGGGAAGCAAGAGAATATTGTCAGCTTGAGGGAAGAGGTTTTGGCTGTTTGCTTGTTCTTAGGAGGAGATACATAGCTAAACCCAGAAGCACCTCCAGTTTAAATGAACTTCTGAAAATAATCCCAGAATATTGGAAATGAGGCACTTTTTTCAGATGCCTTTCTCTGATCAGTTGATATTTCCATTTGCAATGTCACGCATGGAAGTGGGAAGCTGGCCATGCCATTTGTAAGGGAGCAGCTAGATTACAAATGTTCAGCTTTCATCTATCTTTAGAAAAATCCTCAGAGCATAAAGAAATGTCTCTGGCAGATAAAAGTTAGAGCCAGTGCATGAAATTTTAATCCAAAGGGGACCTATGAGATCATCAGATTTGATTACCTGAATGATGCAGTCCAGAAAAACTCATCCAGTTATTTGGATTTTTGGAAGAGTTTTGCAATAAAGATAGAAAGTGATCTTAAAAACAACACAGATTTGACTGCATCTAGGTAAACACACATTCTACCTGCTAAAGTTGTACAGCTTAAGAGCAAAAGGTACACCTGGGGCTGTGTGGGTCAGCTCTGCTTCTCTCAGGCAGGCAGTTATGTTTTTCATGCAGCGAACTTGAGTCTAAAATATATTGGGGTTTTTCTTTAAGGTTTTCTTACAGAAAGATATTGGATCCTGATCTGAATTTATAATTTTGTCATCACTTCCTCTGGTAATTTTCTGCATTGCTTGATCTTCTCTCATTAAAAGCCTTTGCATAATTTCCAGTGGGGTATTGGAATGGGGGTAGGCATGGGAAAGATGCCAATTTTTGTTTGAATCTACTTCCTTCAATTCAGTGTAAATAAGACAAAGAAGGACAATGTCTACAACCTATTGGATAATCCTGGTCTGTAACCACTGAAGCATGTAAAAAATGCCTTTATTCCCATTCTAATATCTGAGTGATTTTTATCTTTTTATATGTATCAACACTTAGAGGGGGGGGCCTTGAATCAAGGAGCCTCCAAATTAATGTATAATTTAGGCTAAATAGTTCTATGCAGTCTTGTACACTGTCTTAAACTTCAATTTTATTTTATATATATATGTATATATGCCCACATACACACACATATATATGTTTTTAAGGAATAGTTTAGTAGTTGCACAAAGAGGAGGTGGCTGCATCCTTTCTAGCCTCCTAGGAAATGAGACATAGTCTTTGGGGAAGCCCCAAGTGCTCTGGCACCTGTGAAGTTTCAACATAAAAATCAAAGATGCCTAGGCATAGACAGGACTAGATGATATTTGACAGTGGAATTTGAAAAGCAGCTTTCTTAGTGGCATCATAGTGGGACTGGCGTGGGATTTAGGTAACCGCGTCCTTCATGTAGCTGTAGACTTCAGATAAATTTATGGGGCTCTTTGTAGGGAATTTGAGTGCAAAATTCACGTGATTCTTAATAAGACAGAAGAAGGGATAAGGAATATGCATTATAGTATGCCCATGAGCTAAGAAGCTTTGAAACAACATTGAGGCCTTTTAAAAAGTATCTACTGTCACAATTTATATCTTCAGATGGGATTGTTACATGTATATGTGTAGTGGGATTTCTCTATATGCATTTGTGTATAGTTATCTGATATGAACTCATAAATCTGTGCTGGATGCATGAGCAGATACAGAACAATACCAAGCCAGTACTAAGAAATTGTTTTTCCTAAAAACTGACCCCTATGTGTTTCAGTTTTAATACAGTGAGGACCTAATTCCAATTTATGTCTGTCAATGGGAAGATTCTCATTGGCTTAAATTGGCTTTTAATGAGACTCCCAAATGCCTGGGGAAGAAGTGCTTTAATTTGGTAAAGAAATTTCAGCATCAAGGCCTCACTTAACCACAGGAATTTTATCTTCATTCAGACTCATTACATTGTTCTGTCATTAATAATCACAGTGCAAAGTAATTGAAATCAGGGCAATACCATGTAATGGTATTACACGGGTCTGTGTCTAGTCCAGAGTGTGAGAGCAAGACTTTTTCTTTGGGTTTGGTGTGGCTCCCATCACCAGGCACGGGGAGCAGTTTTATTGTGCTGTTTGTCAGAGGGTGATGAATTGCTGTTTCCAAACAGGTGAACTGTGACATGCTGGGAATGAATGTGGGAAGGAGCAATGCACATCTCAAATGACATGCTGTATTATGGAGATTACAGGTGGTAGGTGGTGAGACCTACAAAATGGATGAGTTGGTTAAAATTGTGTCAGCTCTTTGTAATGCACACCAAGAAGGATCATGAATAAACCTGAGTGCTCTTAAGTTTCCAGGGGATGCTTATGACACTTGCTTTCTCTTAAGTTAAAGAAGAAAAATCTGACAGAAAGTATCTGAAAGTAAAGAATTACTTACTATCTCCGGTTTGCTGGAAAGGAGAAGGAAATACATTGCAGTTTTTTGGCTAGTTTTTTATTCCCATTAGCAAACTGGAAAGTTTTATTCCACTCTGTATAAACAGTCCAAAACAGTTTCACACAAAGCAGGTTTAACACAAACAAGTGATCTAAAACTGTGTATCTAAATACTTTCATGTGTGTGGGATGTGTGCCTATGTATTTATCATTGATTAGGTGACCTGCTAAACAGCAGAATCTTTAAAAACATTCTGAAGGCATCCTGAGGAGAATACACAAGGCTTTATATCAGCAGGAAAATAGACGTCTCTTTCAGAGAAATCCACTTTGTTTCTTCTGCTATTATTTCTTCCACAGTGTATTTGCTTTTATTTACTTAAAAGCTGCTCTACTGGAGAGCTTCATGTGATGAGCATCTCACTAATTTGTGGTCTCAAGAGGGGCTGGCAGCTCAGAGAGCTTATTTCAACTTGTTTCAGTTGAACCCTTATAATATCAGCTGTTCAGTCTTAATTAGTAGATAACAGCAGAGAGTAGCTGCCCATTCAGTACAAAGAAATAGTGAAAGTTCTGGGAAACAAGAAATAAAATGTTTCTAAAAATGAAACAAGGTTAGTATGTGGTTAGTCAAACTAGCAGCTTGCTCTACCTTCTTGGATGTGTAAACCCCCTGAGTTTTACAATTTGTATTTGCATTTTTCCAGATCAGTAATAAAATTATTCAGGCTTTATGCACAAAGCTAATGAAATTATCACACAGGGCATATTTGAAGGCCTTCCCAGCTCTCTGGTATGCTGGATAAAGTTGTGCCCAGTTAATGGCCCATGCCAATGACCTGTGGTTGTGCAACAGCCACTAAGAGCAGACAATTCACCCTGGGAGCAGACCTGAGGAAGTGTCAGCATTTCTATGTGAAATGTGCAAAGCGTAGCTCATTTGATTTTCTTTAGGTCAACACTTCACTATCAAGCTTGCAGGACACCAAATGCTGCAGTAGGCCTGTTCAGCCATTAGTTAGCTAAATTCTGCTGTTGTTTCAGTGGTGTACACGGAAATAACATCAGGATAAAACACAAGGCTATTCTCAATTTACAATGAATGAGGCATATCATGGATGAAAATGACATTTTCAGTAGATAAATTCAGTAAGCAAACATAATGCTAAAGTAATTCAGATATTTCAGTGCTGATTAAACCACACATGCAGGAAGACGAGTGCTATAGCAGGCAGATTGTTCTCTGGCTCCATTCAAATAGTCAAGTGGTCAACAAACAGAGTTGTCTAATTTGGATTCTGCACAAAGTATCAGAGACAACACCAAATTATTTGTTCAGTTGGAGCAGAAAACATTGAATGCAAATATTGGAACTCTATTTTTCTGGCTTTCCCCTGTATTGCTATATGTCTCACTCAATATGAAAAAATATTACTGAAAATATTTGGTGACTTATTCCTTCAGAATCCTCTACAGAGGTGGAAAAGCGAGCAATGGTATTTTCCTCATAAAATTGTTTGTCTGGGGAATGTCTGTGAGGAAACTCTTATGTATTCAGTGCAGAATTTAATTATTTTGACTGAAAAAAATGTTGTGGTAAATATGAAGTGATAGACTATGTCATAAGTTTTCTTTCAAGCAATTATGACATAGTCCACAGAAATAAAAGTATTTTGAACTCTCAGAAAACTTTGTTTCTTGGGTTCTCAGTCAGAAAAACCTGCACACTTGAAAAGAAGTTCTGTGGGTTCTCAGTGTCAAAACTGGAGGAAGTTGTCTGAATTATGCCTGGAGAATGATGGAAGCTGACTCAGTTCAGTTGAATTTTATAATAGAGGCCTAACCAGGGGAGAAAAGCAGGCATCTAGCTGGGAATGGAAGGTTTCTATGTTGAGAGGAGAGCTTGGAGCAGTGACCTTTCTGCTTTGAGGTCATGCTGCAGTTTTTGATCACTGGGTGGCTGGCTGCCTTTTGCCCCTCCTACAGTCCTCCTTAAAGGGTCTGGTTGAAATAACTCTGCTGTGGATCATCTTTGGTGTGTCAATTGCTTCTGTTTTGTGATAAAGTAGGCTAATGAAAAGTTTAAAAAAAAAAAAAAAAAGAGGAAGAAGAAGAAATAACTTCTCTGCTAGCTGAGGAATTTAACAAAGGCCAGCAGGTTGAGGTGGTCCTTCCCCTCTGCTTGGTGGGACAGCATCTGGAGTGCTGTGTCCAGTTCTGGGCTCCTCAGCACAAGAGGGACATGGAGTGGGTCCAGCAGAGGCCACAAGGGCGATGAGGGGACTGGAGCATCTCTTATGAGGAAAGGCTGAGGGAGCTGGGTCTGTTCAGCCTTGAGAAGAGATGACAGAGGGGATCTTACCAATGCACACAAGGGTGAATATCAAAGAATGGGGCCAGGCTCTTCCTAGCGGTGCCCAGGACAAGGAACAATCAGCACAAACTGAAACTCAGGAAGTTCCATCTGAATATGAGAAAAACTTCTTTGCTTCTAGGGTGGCAGAGCACTGGAACCAGGCTGCTCAGAGAGGTTGTGGAGTCTCCTTCTCTGGAAATATTCCAAGCCCACCTGGGCACAATCCTCAGCTACCTGCTGGTGCTGAACCTGCTCTAGCAGCAGGGTTGGTCTAGAGGATCTCCAGAGGCCCCTTCCCACCCCAGCCACTCTGTGAGCATATGTGGGATGCTCTTGTATATAATTGTGAGGAAGGGAAATTCAGCTCTTACTGAAAGCACCAGTGACATTAATCTAAAAATCTTATTGATCAATCTACAGATCCAGAGATCAAGATAGGATTTCATATTCTAACTTGAAATTACCCAGCATAGCAGCACCTGCAACAAATGATGAAGAAATAATATTCAGTTGTTCTTCTCCCTGAGAAGCATGTCCTAATTCAAGAGCTTGGTGTGCAGCTATCAGTAAATTTCTTCCTCATACTCGGATGAAAAAAATGTGTGTGTTAAATTTGGTATGGGATTTAAGCTGTAAGTACTGAGAAGAAAAAAGAGGAAAGAAACTGTTGGTCTGTGAATAGCAAGGAGTACTAGCATATTGTGGAAGTGATAATATTCTTAGCAGACAGTACTTACCTCTGGTCTTCTGAATAAGGCCTGATATACTGGTATTACCAGGTAAATCCTGCTTAGGCTTTTGCAGCTGCTTGAAAAAAATTCCCTTTTTCAGTAATTATCTGCCAGCTGGAAAGGAATTTGATTGCTTTCTTATATCTGGAGACCTCACTGCTTGTTGTATAAGAACTCAGTGGCAGTGCTGGTGAGTTTATGCGGATGAAGTGAGAATTACTGTAGTTTGAGCATGAATGGAGGGAACTTCATGGACTCTGCCATTTCCTCTCCCAAATTAAAGCTTCTTAACAGGCATTAGGACCTTGGACAAAGACTCCTGCCTCTGCAGAAATGTTCTCTCTTTGTATTATCTCTGCCAGATGGGAGTTCAGAGCAACTTGGGATGCTGGAGCGGAGTGGGAGCTGCTCTGAAGTGCTCATTTTTGGTTCAGTAACTTCCCTATCATCTTTAAAAGATGTGGCAAACTACCCTGAGGAAATTGTAGTACTTATGGTGGCAGATTTCTGGTTTTCTTGATAGAGAAAGAAAATGCTTCTATTTTTATTTGGTTTTACAGATATTTCCTATTTTGCAGAACCAATGTAAGAAATTGTAGGAAAGCCAAGTAAACATTCTCTGAAGGGCAAGAAATCATCATTGTATATATATTATAAAAAGTTTTATGATTCAGCCATTCTGGAGGTACATTTTGATGCCCTACAAAACTTGAGGGTTCAAGTGTAAGTGCTAGAGATGTCTGAAACAAGCAAGGAAATTTGAGATGCAATGAGGAATGAGGAGGAAAAAAGCCAGTCTGAACAAAAATTAAAACAGTTGTGTGAGTGTAGCCAGCTCCTGTGCTGGCCTAAGTTTCTTGGTGACCCTGCTTCAATTTCACTGCTTTGTGCTATGGGGAAAAAAGGGAGGGAATTGTAGGAGGTGCTGGTGTGTCTAAGTGTGCACAGTCATCAGCGAACATGAGGATATAGAGGAACAGTTGTTTTCTGCCATTTTAAGTGTTTTTAGAAGTGCACAGGTGAGTTTATCCAAGGAAAATAAATCTCATTTGGTATTCTTTGATTTGGTTCTGATGACTATGAGATTGAGACGTTGATGGCAAATTCCTACTTCTAGGGTTTTCCCTGTTCAAATGTGGGGGTCTTTTTTCTCCTTATTTTTTCCCTAGGTTTTTCAGGTTAAAAAAAAAAAATCTGTTAGGAAAACCCTTTGAAAAGGTAACCACTTTTCTTAGAATTGGTTGAGCTTTTCCACATTACTGCAGCAGAGAGAGATTGTGTCTTTTGTTTCAAAATCTCCTCATGAAGGAAGAAAATAAAACTAAACAAAACCTGTGGAAAAAAGAAGCCCAGCATTATTGCTGATGCACAACAGCCATGGTAGCAGCAAAAGCCAAAGGATTTTTGCTAAATCCAGTAAAGAATCAGTTTGCCAAGTGATACTGGCTCATTTTGTGTTCAGGCTGCTGAGCACAGGTGCCTTTGACAAGGTGTACAATGTCCTTTGTTTGACCCTTGCTTGATGTTAGAGAAATCTGCTTGGTTTTCCTTTATCTCTGAATTTCTGCTTGCAGTGAGAAATAAAAATAAATAATAAAAAGAAAATTAAAAGATTAATTAAAAAGAAAAAGCAAAGAAAAGCTGAATGAAACCTAATCTCTTCTTTTTCAGCTCTTTGGTTTATTTTGAGCTCCAAAAACACCCTCCTTCTGTTCAGGATGAGTCCACACAATATTATCTTTCTGGTGCTAGTGTAGGAGGAAGTATAATTTTTAAAAGGACAATCTGTCCTTGCTGAAAAGAAAGATTATAAGCAGAGCTGTATATGAATGACTGAACAGGGAAAAAATAAGAAAGTAAAATGGCAGATTTTCTTATGATCTTTTTTTTTCCTCTGAAACTGTTTACTTATTTCATCTTTAAAGAGTGCAGCATTCTGACAGCCAGGAGCTAATTTGCAATTTTCCCTCTGAATTCTAGTTTCAAAAAAATTTTCCCTGCCCCTCCCCTTCCACTGAAATAAAGTAAATCTCAAGCTGACAAATTTTACTATATGCAGACACTACAGCTTCTCTCTGATTTTGGACAAGATGACAAAAAAAATCTGGCATAGCAAAGAAATGCTGGTGTATACCAGAAGACTCCATGTAGGACACTTTGGAGTTGTGGATTTGATGTCTAGCCACAGCCTGTAAATGCTAAATATTTTTCTAATAACATTTTCAGTAGAGAAAAGCATAAACAGACTGGAAAAACTAGGCTGCAGCTAAAATAAAACTGCATTTTCTTTGGCAGATGTTGAAGTTAAGGATATATAGGCAAAAAAAGCTAGGCTTGGCTTGCACAATTTTTCTTCCAAAAGAAAACATTTAGGTAGGAATTGCTATTGTTTTTCTTATCAATTGGTAAAATTACATAAAAGTTTCATTGTCATTTGCTCCCTTTAGTACCCTTTGGTTTGTTCTGGTAGTTAAGACTGTGCTGTTACTAACATTGCCTTCCTAATTTGCTTTGCTTTGAGTTACTTATGAAAGTAAACATTTCATGAAGTCTAGTTTTTTTTTCTCAGAAGCAGATGTTAGGTAAGGATAAATCAAACAGCGCATATCCCTGCGTGAAAGCAGTTGCAGTTTGTTTGGCTGTGCACTTTGCAGGCATTATTTAGTGCTTTGTCATGGAAATAGGGACAATATCTCAGCTAGACTTCGTTGTCAGGTTTCGGGATGAACATCACTGTTTAGTGACTAATGTGATGTTAATGTTAGTTAAGAAATCCCTTCTTTCACCTGGATTCGTGCTTGACTTTCCCACTAATAACTGGTGGGGTTTTTTTTAGCCTCTGTGTGCTTCAGTTTTCTTTTTGCTGACTTCTGGGCATTTACATAAATGACAAAATGTGGGAGAGGGAAACCTTGAACCAAAGGACTCTGACATTCAATAGAAACAGAGAAGGGAAGCTGTGGCTCTGATTTCTGAATACTGTGAAGGTTTCGTTTTCATCCCAATAGAGGATAAAAAAAGAAATAAAAAAATCAGAAACTCAGAAACTGTTAAGAGAAACTGTGTTGGGGAAGGCTAGTGTTGCCCAAATCATTAGAAAGTGATATTCCACATAGTCAGTAATAGATTTTATGTACAGATATCTAAAATCAAAAATAGTACTGGAATGGAAAGACATATACAGATGGTTGTCAGAAAATAGGAAGATACTGCTGTAGCTGCTATATCTTGTCCTGCTGAGTACCTTTGTGAGGGAAACTGAAAATATAGGATTGACATTGCAGATGAATGATTTCTCATATTTTTAGGGCACACTTCCCTAATAAGGATCATTCACAGAGATCCTCTTCCTGTCATACTTTTATTTCTAATCCCAGAGAGTTTAGGGTTGGTTTATAAACAGAAACATGAGTTCTAACAAAACAAGCTTGCAAAATTGTGAATAGTCTTCATGCTGTCCATATAAGAAGCTCTTGAATAAGTAGGCACTCTGCTTGCCAACTGACTTGAATTTTACAAGTATTTTTACAAGGAAAAACAAGCCACTTCTTGCATTCATATCAGGGACAAATTTGAAATGTCATTTTAAAATCCTGGCTACTGCGATCTGATTGATAGCATTTCCTGAGGTTTTTTGGCTTGTAATTTTTCATGCAGTGTTGCTCAGCAAAAACATATAAGTGCCATCTGCCATATGTTGTACGTGCAAATCAGTTTCTGGATCTTTCATGTTACAAATATATGGATAACAAAATTATGTGGTGTCCATGTAAATGGGCTCTAGATATCAGCTCACATTGTGCCTGCCTATGTCAGAGCAGCGCAGGTGCTCAGGCAGTAGGACATGGTGGTGTTGCATCTCTTTTGGGCTGTCCCTTAGCACAAAAGTCAGTTCAGTTGCTTTCCTCTTACTCTTGGCTCTGAGCTGTTTGTACATGACCACTGGAGTGTCTTGGAATGATGCCTGGAGAAGTTGTGGACCTCTGTAGTACCATTCTTCTGCATCCTTTCTCACCAGAAATGCAAATTTGCCCCAGGATGTTTGTTAGCTTTCATGTAGAGGGCTGGATTGTAAGGCCATTTGACTCTGCAGTACTTTATGTGTATTTTTATACATGTCTTTAAAGGGTGAGGAGTAAGGATATTCCAAATGAACCGTGGTCTTGCACAGTTTACCACCAGTTCAGCAGCATGACGAGTTCTCCCAATGCTTCTTGGGAGTGGGTTTGGTATAGTTAGACCTTATTAACCATTTTGGGACTTGAGCAGCTGTATTTCAGATTTTCCATCATTGAGCAGCAAGTTTTCTTTAGGCATCACACTACCAGTTTTCATCATGATATTGGGGTGTGTAGGATATTGCTGCCAGTTGGGAGAATTAATTCAGTTAGCTTTCACTTGGACTTCTCCACCTCTAAAAATCATGAATGATTATCCCCCTTGGATATTGTTCTACAGCCTTTTAGTGATACCTGGAATGGTTTTCATGCCCTGTTGTGCTCTCTGGGATGGCTGTTTGCTGCTTCAGTTCTTCTGTAGGCACTTTGCAGCCTGCCCCAGTTCTGGGTGCACAATGCTGGTACTTGCTACCCAGTCAGCACAAGTGAATGTTTGTTGGGATTTTGTGGCTTTTTCCAGTGGAGCAGTGCTTGTTGAGCTGGTGGGCTGAGGGTTCTGTTGGAACACACCATGTTTGGTTACAAGTGATCATGTAGGGAAGAAGTCCTTGCTACCATTTTGTTCTGAGTTTCTGGAGTCTGTTGTGTACTTGTCCCTCACCAGCAGCTTCATTCTGTCTTGCCTTTTTGTGCTGTTTATGCAGCAGCAATGGCTGCTTGGTGTGGTTATTTTTATCTCTTTCATTGACGAACAGGACGGAACTGCTGGGTTATGTTCCTTGAGCTTTATTTGCAGCATCAGCTTCATTACATGGTCGAGACGATAGGAAGATGGCAAAGCTCATGTACAGCCAGCAGCAGCCAAAGATTTCTTTGTTACAGAGCACTTTAAAAACTTTCTAGCCAATAGCATATTTCTAAAGCTTACAGACAATTATTTTTGCCAATTACTAAAAGCACACATACACCTGCTTTGCACCAATTGCTTGTTTTCTTTCTATTAACAATACACAATACTCCATCATTAAACTTAAAACCTTCTTCTATCTTGCTAAGCATATTTTCTTGCAGTCTTAAGGTCTACCTTAGCCAAGCCTAAAACTCAACCTATCGTTTGATGTCCTTGCTTGCTGTACCATTGTAACTTTTTCTAATTTCAGACTTTGCAGCTGCAGCTAATTCTCTGTTCTTTCTATTTCTAAGGCCTGCTTTCCCAGCTTTCTGAAAATCATCTTACCTCTACTAGAAGTCCCTGCTACCATTTTGTTCTGAGGTTTCTGGAGTCTGTCATGTACTTATCCCTTACCAGCAGCTTCATTCCGTCTTACCATTTTGTGCTGTTTATGCAGCAGCAATGGCTGCTTGGAGATCCACTGAAGTGCAACCACTTCTGCTGCCAGTCCTCTGCATTTCCCTATAAATTACCAACCCCCTGCTGTGACCTGCTGGCTGCCATCAGACCTTAATACAAAGAGTAGTACAAAATAAGACTATTTAATGTCACCCTGTAGAATTATTCTGGAGGAGAACCAGTGTTTGTGGAACTTTAATCACTTGTGAGACACCTTTTAAGCAGATATGCTCCAGTGGTCCCTCTTCTCACCTTTTTGATGTTAAACTGCAAAAATGTTACTGAAATTAATAGAGCGGTTCTGGATTTCCAAGAGTGTCATCAGGAATAAGTTATTCTTCACTTGATTCACTACTATTATTTGTTATTATTTACTTTAGTATGAGATCAAAATTAGTCCTTTGTATCCTTATAAAATGTTTCAGGAATTTATGGATGGGTATAATCTGTGCCCTTCAGTCAGGCTCTAATGAGAGTCAGAAAAATTCAGTTTGCTTCTGGAGCTGTTCCAAAAATGATTTTTTTCTTTTTAATTTAGGCTGTGATCTTGCAGTTGGTGAAATTCTGCCCTGCTTGGAGGTAGCTCTGTTATTTCTCATGGCATAAGAATAAAAAAAGAAAAAGTTTATTTTAACAGAAAGTGTAATTAAAAAAAAAATAAAATTAATGTGTAACTAAGAGGAGATTTCCTATGTTGTACAGCTTAAGAGCTGTTTGTGATGTTATTCTGAAATGACAATTTTGCCTTACAGTGATTGACAGAAGTGAATTTTATTCTCAGAAAACACTAAAGTTGCTCAAGACTGGGCTTCAGTTTTGAAAAATGAAATTACAAAATATAGCTGGCTTTGGTCTTGATTTATCAGTATCTACAGAGGAAAAGGAAAAATACAAAATAATTTACTTGAAGTTACACTGGGATGCTTTAGATCTTGCTGGGTGTTTTTGTTTAGCCCCAGCAGAAACTAATCCCTGCTCAGCTGCATGGTCGCTTCTCCCTTGTGATGGGGGAGAGAACCAGCAGAGTAGCAGGGAGAAAACTCCTGGGCTGAGATAAAGGCAGTTTAAAGGAAGAGGAAAACCTATGCACACAAGCCAAGCAAGACAGGGACTTCATTCACTGCCTCCCATGCCACCCCCAGGACAGCAGGGTTCTGTCACCCATAACAGTGACTTGGAAGACAAGCGGAACATTCCCCCTTTCTTCCTCTTCCCCCAGATTTATATGTTGTCAGCTGTCCTGGCTGTCTCTCCCCCAGCCCACCCTCCTTGCTGGTAGGGTGGGATGAGGACTGGAAAAGACCTGGAGACTCTGTGCAAGCCTTGCTCAGCAACAGGGAAAGCATCCCTATATTTCCACTGTTTCCAGCACAAATCCCAAGCACAGCCCCATACCAGATCCTGTGAAGAAAATTAACCATCCCAGACAAAACGAGTACACTAAGCTGTTTGTGAAAGTTTATCAACTTTTTTTTTATCAGCAGGGTACTTGCTTTGGATCCAATAAGAGGAGACTATTTTGGACCTCTTTTCATAGCATTTCATTCTGGCATGCTCTTTGTTCTTTATTGGGATGTAATGTTCCCAATATGTTGAGTTTTGCTCACTGAGGGCTGCATCCCTTTGCCTGTGAATGCTCCCAGGAATGTTCCCATGTCACTGTCACGTGATAACTCACAATTCACTTAGGAGGGGTCATCTTTGCCAGTTCTTGGCTTCTTTTCTGCCTCTGTCAAGGTCGGGACTGAAGTGCTCAAGACTGTATGTCATATTCAGACTCAGATGTTTATTATTTCTTATCTATATTACAGTCTTACAAGTCATGAGTTCTACAACATTTCACTAACAAGCTACAAAAATGACACCAAATCTATCTCTACAAATTCTTCAAATTCCTTTAAGGAAAAACTATCCAATTAAGAAATGAATCCTAAATTATTTTCACTTTTAACCCAATAACTAATCCCTCGAAATCTGGAATGTGGACTTTGCTGTCCAATTACAAAATACCACCCAAACCTATTAAGAAGAAGAAGAAAGAACAACCAGCCCCCACCCAAGAACCTCCATCTTGCTCCATATATGTTGCTGTATTCTAAAGCCTTAAACTCTTGTTTTCTACCCTGTGACACCACACACTTCCATTCAAACTACAATTCCAGTTCCATCAATCAATTTTGGAAGCCTTCCCCATGGCTTCAGGTCAAACGTAGTGTTCTCTTGAGGGTCTGTGCCTCTCAGTGCAGAAAGTTTAAACATCTTAGACATTTCATTGTAATGAATAACTTTCTAGTTAGTAATATGAAACTTCAATAGTGTTAAGAGCCCAAATATGAATTTAAATACTTGAGTTTGGACTCCACAAATTATTTAATTGAATTCCATAAAACCAAAAAATATTGCTTTTTAAAAATAATGATTAAAAAAACCCTATCATTCTTAATTTCAGCCATTGTTCAATAATTCTCTTTCCAAGTGGGTTTTATTCCTTATTGCAAATTTTCATAGATATTTGCTTTCATTCTTTTTAATTATTAAAAAAAATAGTTATAGGAAACAGTAATTAGCATCCATCAGATACAGAGACCACTGGTTAATTTCTAGTCCTAGAAAGCTTGTTAGACTTTAAAAAAAATTGAAAAAAAAAAAAGAAATTAAAGAAAGGTGTTTTAGATGTTACACCATGATGCTATTCATCTGAAATCAGTTAGAGGGGGAAAAGTTTTGTACATCACCATAATCTTTGAAACCAAAGCCAAGCCCATTTATGACATCAATTGGGTATCTTTCGGAGAAGCCAAAGAATCACTGAGAACATGCCCTGGGACACGATCTGGTCAGTGATGAGGGAGCAGATAGCACATGTGTGCTGTGAAACCTGCACAGTTCAGTCTGCAGCCCAGCATTCCTGTTATTTGTCTCCTAATAAATCTCAAGGATGGTGATAATAATGTCCTCTGCTATAGCTGCACGTGGGTAAATTGTAATTGCTCTCGCTCTTATGATTTGGCTGTCAGAAAACGCTCCAGGAAAGTCTGAATGATCTGGAATTTATAAGTGGACTCTTATTAAGCAGGGAGTTTATGGGCATGCTACAGATGATTGCAGCAGTGGAGGAGCTGTATCTCACAGCCTCTAATGTCAAAAGAGTTATCAGCAGTGACAGCCTGAGCATATGTCTGGGTAGTTTGGAAGCTGTGGTACACGTGGAACATCTATGGACACAGCTCCCTCTGCCACGGCTTCCTCTCAGGCAGTGGAAGCCAAATACTCATTTCCTGCTGCTAAAATGAGGTCAGGTCATAATGATGTGACATTCACTGTTTCAATAATAATGCCAATTATGCCCAGGCTGAAATATAAAATGAACTATCCTAATGTTGCTTTTGGAAGTGTAAAAGATCTTTCCTGGTGTGCTGTGTTTAGGAATGGTAAGATCTTGCTAACACTGCTCATGGTAAAACTTACATTTACTCCAATAAGTGGGATAGGACTGTTGGAATATATCTGGTGGCAAAACATAATGTTAGAATCCCACCACTTAAATGACAGAAGTCTTTTTTAATATGATGATGAATAAAAAAAAAAAAAAAAAACAAACCCAAAACAAAATCAAGCCAAAAATTATGTACTTTCAATTTCTAGATTATTACAATGATAACTGAGGGATAGAAGTAACTCCTTTTCCTTCAGGACAGTTGTTCCAAGAGTATATTAATACATTTAGGAAAGGATTACCAGATTGGTATCCTAAAGGGAATGAAGGCATTTCTCAGACATCATTAGGGCAGGTACCTAAGTTCAGAAAGTGGGATTTCTCAAGCACCTGTATGTTTAGATTTCCCGGTAGCTAGTTCTAGGTAACCATGCACATATTTTTTATGCGTTTTCATGCACTGGAATAGGCTCTTAACCCTGGAGATCAGGGTGTTTTTCACTTTTGAGTTTCTCTGCTATGCTAACCCCTAGAAACTTCCTGAATCTCTCACTGGACCCAGTCCGTACGCAGAGAAAATATCTCTCCCTATCACCTGTACAATGCATGAATATTTTCCCTGTCTGTCTCTTACAAGCTCACACACAAATTAAATTTTAATTATGAATCTCCATCAGGCATTGAATCAAAATGCTAGCTAATAAACCACAGACAACAGCAATAATCCTCCTTGCCTGACAATCCCTGGTCCCCTGTGGACAATTGGGCCATTTATTACTCCACTAGTCTAAACAATTGTGCTGTAATAGCTGGAGTGAAACATTGCCTCATCACTGAGGGTGCTTGCCTGCTCCGGTGTCTGCGAGGCATTCAGCTCAAGGTGATGTCAAACTTCCTAGCTGGAGTAGAGACATGTGAAAAATGTCAGGGAACTTGCTGTATGCCGAGTGAGGTGCTGAGCAGGAATTAGATCTTGGTATTATGTTGTACAAAATAGACATTAGCACTGAAAGCAATTAGGGCCCAAGAAACTGGGCCAAATTGCTTTATATTATTTTTTTAGTACACACCTGGTATGGATTTTTTCTGTGTACGATTGCACCCTGCTCCTCCTTACCTCTTCCACCACTATGTATACCTCCTGAAATTCTGGGGGATATATCCAGAGGAATTGTGGTAAGAAGAGGTTGAATATTGATGGTGCTGAGATACCACTGAGCTGGAGAAAGAGAGGCTTAGTGCACCAGGATCTTCATTAGGATGACAGGAAAAAAAGAGCAGCTGCTGATTTCAGTGGAGTTATTCTGTGCTGCTACTAGTGTAAAGAGGAAGCAGAATAAAGTCTAGGCACAATGTTAGGATCTTCATTTCTATGGCACTACTTGGTGTATTTCCAAATTTTCCTCTGGATATAACTGGTAAAGATAAAGTGGGGCAGAAATAATAAATAATGTCATTTGGAAGAGACTGTTTTTAGGATTCACCTGAGCACTGATGAGCTGAACATATCACAGAGAAGGAGGAAAAAAACCCCAAAAATAGCTTAGAGAAGAAGGATCCAGTGAAAATTGGTTTGAGAATGAGCTAGAAATACATTTTCACCTTTGGTTTTTTTCACTTTTTCCTGCCTATCCTGCCAAGATCTTCATCGTCTGTCGCTTTTGCACACTCTTTACCAGTGCAAACTTGCTGCTGAGTCCATGAAGGCAGGTCCAGAGCTTTGTGCAAGGATGCTGCTCTGAATCTTAGGGGGCTGCAAACAAATGGAGGTAAGACAAACATTGCAAGAGCAGACTTTCACTTAAAATCAAATGCAACAGTACTTTCTAGATGCTCTCTCAGTTAGTAGTGCCCTGACACTCCAACACTTTCAGCAAAACAGAGTCACCTACTTCCCAAATCTGTCCCTGAGTACATAAGTTGCATTCTCTCCTTCAGCTCCTCTATTTTCAGCCTTTTTGTGTCCCAAGGAATAGGCAAGTCAGGATCCTGGGTGCTTTGGTCTAGACCCAGAAAAACATCAAATTATTTAGGTTTTAAGTTGCTGCTGCCTCTCATCACTGCCACATTGCTTTTATTTTAGGCATGTTTCCCAAAGGATAACACAAAGTACTCCCTGGAGAACAGGTTCAAGAAGTAACTAATGGTCAGGTTCTTTAGGAATTGTGCTTGTGAACACTTTGTAGAAGAAAGGTTTTTCCATAACCCCTCACCAGAGCAAATGCATCCTGTGAGTTAAATTTGTGACTTAATTTGAAGTTGCATTGTGTTCTGTCACTATCAGACCATTCCCCCACTTTTTCATTTCCCATGTTTCCGATAGATTTACGGGAAAAAAGGTTTATTCTCCATTAACACAAAAAATACAAACATAATAAAGGATCTCCTATAAGATGTCTGGTTTATTTCATGGATTTTGTCATGCCTATAACGTCATAACTTATTTAAATTCCCCATCTGTATTTCCAGCACGCAGTTAATGTCAGCCTTGGAAATATTCCCTTAATAGTTTCTGTGATCAAAAAGTTCATCTATTTATCACAAGACTCAAGTTCTAATGAAATTAAAATTTCTCTCTTTTTCACTTTTTGGTACTGACATCCCAGAAACATACTTAATTTTTTTTTTTTAAGAGGAAAAAATTGGGCAGAAAGCCAGCCAGGTCTCTGTGAGTAAGAATAGGGCTCCATGATGAACCAAGCCACTTAGAGTAGGCTTTTTCAAGAGGCTTCTGGATAAGTGTTCAAATAAGAGACTTGAATTGACTTTATTTTCCTGATGGTTACTATGCTTTCTAGATTAAAAGATGTTTTCTTTTATTGAAATCGAAATGAACCAAACATTGAACTTGCTTTGTAGGACGTACATCAAGAGAGAAAATATTTCAGTGCAATGACATGACCTGACATTTTAAAGCAGATAACAAATGACACTTTGTCAATACCACCAATTTATTATTCCCTCTCTTGTACCTCTGTGTCGCAGTGGGGTACCACATTCGTTTTAATCATGGACATGCATTAAACAAATTTTTACCAGAAAAGCATTTAAATCCCCCCTTGTTGTTTCCCATCTCCTGACCTTACAGCCATCCCACTGTAATGTATAAAGACAAAGGCTGTGTTAAATTTTTCATTATTTTATCCAATTTCTGATCCAATTACATGAGGCTCTTCCATCACTAATGTGAATGTATATGCGATAATGTCAGCTGCTGCACATTAATCAGACTTTTTTTAATTCAGTGGACACTGGTGCTAAATCATCTCTCTGAAAAAAAAAATGGGACAAGAAAGAGATGCAAATGAATGAGGAGGAAACTCCTTTTTGAGGAATTAGAGCAGGAGTGGGTGGCTTTCCAATCAAAGCCCCAAAGATCTGGGAATGCAGCAGGTTGTTTTATGTCTTTTGTTTTCACCTAAATAAAAAAGAATAGATGCTTCTTCTTGTGGCTTCACTTTCCACTTCTTCTTAAAAGCCTGCACGAAGAATTTAACCTGTAGTTGGCTGCTAGTCTTAATTCCTTCAACTGAATATGTCACTCAGCTGAAAATGCCTGGTATTATTAAGGTTGATTTCTGGACATGTTACAGAAAGAAGATGATGGGATGAGAGTCTCTCTTACAGGAGTTTGGAATGTTTTTTTTGGTTAATGTGCAATTTTATAGGTGAAGGAGGGGTAGGCTTCCAGATAGAAAATACACAATAGTTTCTAAATTTGATATTTCGTTTATTTCATGGAACTGTGAGTATAAGATCTCCCATGTGATTTCTCACTTGTAAGGCACCTGGTCTTAAACTCAGATCAAGAATGTACTTATGATCAGCACTGATAGGCATAAGCACTGCAGAAACTGGAGATCCGGGATTTTCCTAGGTCCTCGGAGGTGGATCTAGGGATGTCTTACGTGGAGGAAAACAAAGGGTTCAAGACTACAAAGCCAAACTGAGTTAGGAAGACCCTGGAACTTGCAGCAAAGCCCGGTATTAGAGGAGGTTTACAGGTTTTCTAATGTCTTGTCAGAGTTGCCCAGCAAGTCGAAAGGTCAGGATTAGTTTGAACAACTCCATAGCTTCGGGAATATAAATGTTTGCTGGATTTTACATTATTTGGAGAAGATTGTTGTTTACAGAAGATTGTTGGTGTTGTCTTGTCTTTCTCCTTTGATGGTCCATGGCCTGTAATTAACTCTATTTTGTTGTTAGGTTTGTGGTGGTTAAGAAGTCTTGTATGTCCAGCATCACCTCAAGAAATCTTTTAACACAGAAAATTATACTAAATGTCAAGACTACTAAGCTTTCTTGTGGTTTTGATTTTTGATTTTTTTCTTTTTTTTTTTAACTTTCTTTTTTTTTCTTTTGTTTTTTTGTTCTTTTTTTTTGTTGGCTTTTATTCCCAGATATTAATTTAGTATAAAGTCTGATGTAGGAAGGAATAGAATTTGTGTTGCAAAATCTATGTATCTCCAAATTGCTGGATACATATTTGAAAACTTTTTCATATTAATGGAAAAATTATGTGGACATGGCATAGAGCAGAAAATAAGTTTGGGGACTTTGTTTGGTTTTCAGCCTTGGCAGAGCTTGTGTTTATATTTTTCACATTTGGAAATACCCAAGGCCATCTTTAATCATAGACATAAGAGCCATTACATGTTTGAATTCACTGAAATCAGTCCTAAATTTTTAAGAAATAAAATAATTTGCAATTCATGTTTAAATTGTGGAGTTTTATTCATTTATGGATCAGACACTTTCTGTGGTTAAGACTATCATGGCATTTAAAATGCTGTTTATGATTTCTGTTTTTTCTTTCTGCATAATTCTGACACCTTGACTGTCACAGTAAATGCAGAAGTTTTAAATTTATCGTGTATTCAATTTCAATCAGCTGTGTCACACCACATCTGTATTACATTGCTGCACAAGTAAGTATATTCACAATATGGCAGCTTACAGTTAAACTACAAGTTATAACCATGCATATAAAATAAAATTTAAAATCAAGCAATTGGAATGAAAGGTAGAGTTATGAATTTTTTTTTCTTTTGGCTGAAAGTGAAATCTTGGGTTATTAACTAGGGGGTGGCTTTTCCTTAGGGCCAGCATGGCCCATTTTCACCAGAATTTTGGAGATGTTCCTGCAGTGTTTCTTTGTTATCTTGTCTCAAGTCGAGGTATCCCATCAGAGGTGACTGCAAACCTCCTGCATTTTGATGCAACACCTGAGCTACAAATCGTAAAAGTTTCTTACAGTATGTAAGAGGCTGCTGGGGCATTACTCTATATTTTTAAGTAGCAGAATTCTCCTGCTGTCCTGCACTTCTGCCAGGGCCCTCAGTGGGGTTTTTGCTGGCTACCCCCAGGCTGGCTGCAACAGCTGTGGGGCAGCTTGGGTCACGTGCAAGACACAGCTCAAAGGAGGGATTTACAATTACTTTCTCAGAGAAATGACCATTTGCTGTTGTTGTTGTCCAGTGTAGAGGAACCATATATTTTTTGTGTTTTAATAGTGTCTGGATAAGAAGAAAGCAAGAGCATGTATTTCTTAATACCATCCCTTTAACCCAACTGACATGGTTCCTATGGTATTTTGTGACTTAAGCATAATTTCAAGAAGGCTTTTTTTTGGATTGTTCTGAAATGGATGTTATTTCTGAATAAGGAAAAAAGAGTGTTTCTTAAGGCTCTCTTTGTAAAATAGGACAAAAACGGCTTGATCACTTTTAAGCTGGCATGATGGTGTTGACAGCAACCAGGAGAGAGGTTTGAAGAATGGAGTAGAACATCAGATTGGTGTAACCTTTTAAAAGTGACCTGGGGTGACTGGTTTAGACTGGTTTAAGAGAATTAATATTTAAAAACTAAGTAATCTGTGTCTCTCTTTCCTTCAGGTTTTTCAGTTTAGAAGAAATGCTACTTGTTGACAGCAGTGTGGTGTATTTAGTGGGAGGTATACTGAGTGAAAGGGTTAAAAGACTCCACAGCTATAGTGCAAAAATAACACAAGGATACATATAAAAAAAGAATGAGTTGTCTCATAAAGAAATAACATTTCTCTAGCTCTGCCATCCTCAGTGTGCTGGGGACTAATATCTGTGGTACAGATATAATATGTTATATGAGTTTCCCCATTTAGCTAAGCCTTCCACAGAAGGAAATGTCCCTTGTGCAGCTTAGCCTGACCTGCTAGGGTAAGAATGAGTGACTAAAATAAATAACTCTTGCTTCTTTCTGAGTAACAACTTTCTGGCAGTCCTGGTAAGAATGCAATCACAAATGTGTGCAGTTTAGGACTTCTCCTCACAGAACTGAAATGAAAAAATTAGATGAGGTTCAGGAGAGGACAGCTGAAATGCAGATAAACTAACATGCAATTATGTCTGGTGTTAGAGACAAATGTGGTTACAAGCCACTGTGGTGGGCGTGATAAAAGAACTCTGGGAAAGGCAGTGGAAACTCGCTCAATATAGGCAGTATTTTGTGGTAATTAAACTTTTATACATTTTGTCAGGGAGAGATTTTCTGTCTTCAGTAGTCTTTGACTTGAGAATTATTTAATCAAAAGTAGGCAGGAAGCATATACCTGTAACATAAGTACCTTTACTAAAGAGCACAAGGAGGACTCATTTAATAATGGTGGCAGAATTAGCAGTAGAAGCTTCAAGAACAACAAGAGGAATAAGAAAGATAATTTTTGTTTCTTTTAATAATTGGTAAAGCAGAATAGAAATTCAAAATAGAAATTGTTACAAATATAAGAACTTTTCCTGAAGGCTGCTCCCTTCAGGCAGTTTACTGTGCTCTGATTAGCACTGATGCCAATCCAGGTCCATTTTGCTGAAGCCTGGAGTTATCCTGGCTGGTAATGGAAAGCAAAACCTGTCCTGAGGAGATTTCTTCTGCACAATAGTCAGGATATGAGCTGCATAGTGAGAACTCAGCAGTTTTGTTATGGGAAACTTCTAAAACAGCCAAGGCAAAATCCCATTGATCTTAGCACTGAGGAGAAATCACGGTGGGATACAAAAGTCTGAACTCACTTCAGGGCCCTGGTTTTGATGTCCTCTCTAACCTCACCTTTTTTTGTGAACTGTGCCTATGTTCGTTTTAACAAACCCACTTTGTGCTTTTTTTTTGTCTTCACATTTAGTCCTTATCAGGTTCCAACCACACTGCTTCACTTGTGGTTTTATCGATTTTCCCAAAGTGTTGTCACTGGAAATATTTGCAGACCTACAGTTTCCAAATTCTCTGCATTCATATTTTTTATCCTATTAAAACAAATCTAGTTTCTGTCATAGCAACATAGCCACTTTATAAAAGCAGTCAAAAGTTCCAGAAGATAGGCTGAAATTGATGATTACAACAGAAAAAAGTCAATAGTGTTTATATGATTAATAGCACCCTGTGAAATATGGTAGCCTAGACAGGGAAATGAGGAGGCCAAATAATTTGAGAATTAGAAGTGGCACATCAAAATCTTGAAGTCCAGAGAGGGTACATTCAAGGACCTGTTATGTCCTGTCAGGCAAATAGATAATGAAATTTTTTTTGTCAACTTTGGTGGCATTTATACTGGCACAAAATTGAGTGAGGAAAGAATTCAGTGTCTGGTTTCTAGAGCTCAAAGGGAAAACAGAACTCTCCTGTGCCATTTTTGAATGCAGGTTTACCACGTACAGTGCTCCAAATATCTGCAGCTGAGCTCACACACACACACACACAACATGGGAGGGTGGGAGGTCACCCTTCCTGCAAAGCCTCTTCCTGAGGGGATCTCGTTAATCCTTATAGCCTGGTTCCAACTAATTAGGCTGGATATGGACAGTGTAAAGAGCAAACCAGACCGCCCGTCCTTGAGGGATCCCCAGGGGTGTGGGAGCAGAGGCAGAGCTGTGCCAGCGCTGACCGCCAGGGAGGCTCTGCCACAGGCTGCACACAGCGCTGCTCCAGCACCTCCTGGCTCACCGGGTGAAAAGCCACAGTCCCAGCTTTTAAAGGTGAACTGAAAGAGCAAAGCAAAAATTAAACCTAATTAGGCACCAGTTTCTGTGCTGAGCTCTTCCTCTGGAAAGGCAATGTGGGACAGGCAGAACAGAAAGGAACACAATAAGCAGCTTATTTGAAAATTATTTTATACCCAGAGACTCTGGGTTTTCTTTGCTTCCCTAACAGGTTATCACTCAACAACATAAGAATGCTTTGGGGTTTGTTTTTAATTGCAGTGAGTATGACTGTAATTTTGACTTTAAGTTATTTTTTTACTAAATATACTTCTTCCTTTTTTATATATAGAATGATTAAAAGAGGCACAACAGTTTATCTAGCCAGTTCTTGCCCCAAATTCTTCTGGGCAGAGCAGGGTTTGACCCAAAATTTTAAAAATGAAAGGGTAATTTCATGAACCTTGCATAATTTTCTGAGGAAACAGATGTTTTCCACAGTTCTTGAGTTCTCATTAGCCAGGTTTTGATTATGCCCTCCTGTCAAGAAAACTTAAAAACCCCTAATAGCTCAGAGCCGCACCTTAATATAAGAAAAAAAAATTAGAGAATATCTGCCCTCTGTCGATCACACTAAGCATGGGTCTGCAGAGCAGAGCAAAAATATACACTTTTTATTGGGCCATTTCTCTGCAGACTTAGAATACCTCCAAAACTGGAGTTTCCACAGCCTCCCTGGGCAACCTGTGTCAAGTCATCCTGAAAGTGAGTTTCCTGTTGTTCAGAGAGAACCTCTGAAAGGAGGGAGATGCTCCATCCCTGGAAACATTTAAACATCCTGTGCTTCAGTTTGTGCCCATTGCCCCTCGTTCTGCCAATTCAAGCGTGTGTAATAGTCTACAGTGGACTAAGAAGAAGAAAACTAATGTATCCTTTTGTTTCAGTCACAAACAGAAGCCTGTAGCACAAGGTCATTCCTGGAAATATCATTTTGTTCAGTTCTGAGAAAAGCAGAGGTGAGTCCAACAGTCAACTCTCAAACATCCTCAGCACTGTCCGCCACTTGCGGCTGCAGTTTGGAATTGGACAGGTTTCACACTCCAAAGATGTGAAATATTACCTTCAGTCTGCTCAAGATGCATTTTTCTCCCTGAATTAAGCCTCCAAGTCCACAAATCTCAAGAGAG
>JAYDZK010000202.1:21584589-21607215 GCA_034509185.1 Euphonia xanthogaster | reverse complement strand
AATCTCAAGAGCAATTACCATGTAAATCTTGAATATTGGGCAGTGAGAAGGACCCATTTCTAGTAATTCCCTTTTAACCATTGCTGAGCTGCTGTTCTTTAAATTGCTGATTATTGGGTGTTATTCTCCCCTTTTTACTTTTTAAAATTTCTTCTTTATTTATTTTTTTTTTTAATTACCTTCTTCTCACTCAGGTGGAAAAAGACAAACAACTGTGTCACACCAATGTGTCACCAACAGCCCTTAAGATGGCACAGTGGAACTGGAGAGAGCTGCTGCCAGCTTCTGGGCATGATGTCTCTGTCACTGGAAACTAGTGACATAAGTGGCCCAGGACAGATGTCACCTTGCTGTCAGGGAGATGTGGGATGAACAGCCTTGATCTGAGGCTAGGAGAGTCCTGTGCAGGCAGGAAGGGGCTCCTCAGGCTGTGAGGTGTCTGCTACAAGTTCTTGTTTCCCTGGTTTTGACATCCTCAGCTCTGGACAGGGACATGACCACATTGTGACACGCTCCTGTCCCCAGCCTCCTCCAGCACTCAGCCAGAGCACATTGCAGCTTTCTACAAGGACTACTAAGGATAAGAAAAAACACATAGTCCCAGTCTGTACTGTGCCATAGTCCTACAGGCTTTGTGAACAAAGAAATCTCCACACCACCTGCTTTCTCTGCAGCTGTCATTGTTTAATGAAACAAGCAAATGAAACATCTCAATAAGAAAAGAAGAGTGCACAGCTCAAATGAAAGTAATATTTTAAATTTTTCACCTTTGTGCAAAGAGTGGCCCAGCTTTCCAAGGCTGTTCAGCAGTATATTAAATATTCTAGGTGGTTCAGCACTTTTCTGAAGATCATGGCTTTCTGCTGTGCTGCTGATGAGAAACATAAATTCACTGGTCACCTTTGGAAATCTTGGTTGAAACCTGAAGAACTAAAAAAATTGTTAGAATTTAAAATTTATTTTCTCCCTTTATAGATTTGTCCTCCCTTGTGTTAGCATTTTCCTTAAGGACTTCAAAGCACGTGAACAAAGATGCATGGGGGATCATGCAGGTCACCATGGCAAGTTACAGGTATAAATTTCCTCTGAACCACCTTCAGCTGCACTGTGCTTTAGCATCTCCACTGCTCTAATCTCAGCATTTTGGTGAATATGAGAAATTGCTATCCTGACCCCCAGCTGATATAATTTTCACGACTCCTTTAAACTCTTTGCCATTTTATCAGTCTGTGTTGTTTGGACCATAAGGACTTGTGAGTAAGTTATCCAGTAACACTCTCAAAAGCTGTTTTTCAGTCAGCAGTCTGAAGGATCTAATTAGCACACGAGCACAGATCACTTGATCAATGGCGCCATGTAGAAGTCAATGAAACCAGTGTACCACAGAGCAGCACAAACCCAAAGAGCTGGAGAGGGCTAGTTTTGCAGAAAGAATGCTTTTCATGTGCAAAGCAGCACATGTCATCTAACAAAAGCTCAGACAGAGGCAAGGAGTGGAAGAATATTAGTTTTATACATTTTACATCTAGATGAGAATGTAGAAAATGTGAGCTCTTATGAGATTTTTTTTTCAAAATCTTACAAGTAATTATTCTGTGTTTTGCATAAGCAAATTCTTGACTATTATGCAAAATGCCACTGCTTGTCTTAGCTGAAATGTTGATGAAAAGCAAACGCAACAATGTGATTTGAAATCTGAAGTACAAACAGATGTTACTTTTGAATGAACTTCCATTGCTTAACCACTGGCTCTAGTTATTGCCATCTAAAGAGAGAGAAGAAGCAACTTTGCATGCTGTGGATGTGGCTGTAAATTTTCAGCATGCAAATGAAATTGTAGCTATTCCTTTAAAGACAGTGCTTCTAAACACGATGGGTGGGCTCAATTTTTAAGTGCAGTTTGGCTCCATAGGACATTATACCAACTCCCCATATTAGAAACAAAAAACATAAGGTGGGATATATGTTTGAACACTTGTACTGTTGTTACCTGATATAACTGCCAAAAATAAACATTTCTTGCTCCATACCTGCTTCCTTCTTAGCACATCTTGTACACGCCTGCACTGGGCAGGGCAAACTGGCAGTGGGACAAGCCTGGGATTGGGACAAGCCTGTGGTGGTTGACCTTGGCTTGAGCTAAGGACAGAGACAGATCACTTACCAGTAAGGGCAAAACAAACTTGACCTGGGGAAAAGGAAATGAATTTTTGTCAATCAAATCAGAGTAGGATAATGAGAAGAAAATCCAAATCTTCAAAACATCTTCTGTCAGTCCTTCCTCCATCCAGGGCCAACTTTTAGTCCCAATTCTCTACCTCTTCTCCCCTAGTGGTGCAGGGAGATGGGGAATGCAGATTATGATTATCAGCAGATTATGATTATCAACATGTTGTTTCTGCTCCATCCTAAGGTAGAGGTGTCCTTCCCCTGCTCTAACACAAGCTCCCTCTCATATGAGACAGCTCTCCACACACTTCTCCAATGTAGCTCTTCCCATGAGCTACAGCTCATGAACTGCTCCAGGGTAGGTCCTTTTCCATGGGGTGCAACCTTTCAGGCACAGGCTGCCCCAGTGTGGGTTCCCCTTGGGGTCACAAGTCCTGCCAGCAAACCTGATCCGCCATGGGCTTCTCTCTCCTTGAGTCCACAGGTCCTGCCTGCTCCAGTGTGAGCTTCACACATGGTCACTCCTTCCTTCAGGCATCCACCTGCTCTGGCGTGGCGTGCTCCAGGCTGTAGGGGAATCTCAGCTCCAGCACCTGGGGCACCTCTTCCCCCTCCTTTTGCACTGACCTTGATGTCTATATAGTCATTCCCATCACGCAGTCTCACTCTTCTCTTCTCTGGCTCCAACTTGTTTCTCAGCAATACCGCCTCTTTTCTTCCCTTTTAAATACATTATCCCAGCGTCAGTGCCACTGGTGGTGATGGCCTTGGCCAGAGGCAGATCCATCTTGGAATCAGCTGGCATTGGCTCTGCCAGATACGCGGAAGCTTCTGGCAGTTTCTCAGAGATGTTCTCCTTCGCTTTCAGAAGTTTTGGGTTGCCACACAAACTGAGTATAAAACCCTAATTCAGAGTGTAGAACTAGATAATAAGAAGATGGAGTGGCTTAAGTGCTGCTGAAATGCCAAGGTCTTTGCTTAGAATAATTGTTTTCCGAAGGCTATTGCAGGGATATCTAAAACTTTAAATTATGTCGAGATGTGGGAGCTCTTAAAGATGACTTTAAGCTGACTTCTTCCTTATTTAACTGCCCTTCTGCTGTGTCAGCAGATCTTGGGTGCAATCAGCCATCTGACCTAAAGTACTTATTTGTAATTAGGTGTCAAAATAAAGTGATAATAGCAGTCTAATTCCAATGGGTCTGTCTACCTGAAATGCAAATCTCTCTCCATTTGAGTAATTAAGCTATGAAATTTAGAGTGCTCAAAGCTTTTGATGTTTTGAAGTAATTAGCAATATGGAGAAAGCTACTGCTCTCTGCAAGTACCAACAGCTGATTTGTAATGAAATCAATGTGTTTGGTTTTCTGTTATTAACTAAGCTATATTATTCATTATTTACCAGTATTTTGCCAGCTGCCAGCATTTGTAAAAATGTTTGTGTAGCCCAAATGCACTACAAAGATGAGCACAAACTCTTCAAAACATTAATTACCATTTACATGAACAGAACATGCAGGCATTGATCCTCATAAGGCAACAGAGCCCTAGCATGCAAGAAGCTGTACAAACCAACCAAAATTGTTACAAGTTTGATAGCAGGCAATACTGAAAAACAAACAAAGAAAACATTCTGTAGAGAATTTTAAATCCTTTATTTGTATGTTTATGGGACCTTGTTAAAATGCTGCCTGTGCAGAATCACATGGAGTTGTGCATGCACTCAGTGACTGCCAGGTAGCTTGCAAGCTGTTGTATGCTGTATTCCTGGGCCTGGGCACAAAGCACTTGGAGGAAGCAGGCTGGTTTTCTTCACTGGCATCTAAGTTGCAGGCAGGCTCTGCTGAATGCTGGGCACAGAAAGGGAGCGGAGGTGGTGGGGCTGGAGAGAGAGTGTGACAGGGCTCATAGTGAACCAGATACAGGAGAGGATTCACCCAGCTGCAGGATGGTGCTCCTTGATGGCAGTTTTACATTTCAGTGAGTTGCATTAAAAAATATTCATTTGTCCAGCCCAAGTGCTCCCTCTGAGTTTTGTCAGGTGCCTGTGGCAAGGTGATGATCTGTGAGTAGCCACATGCCTTGGGAAATACTTAGAACTCTTTCCTTTTGTGGCTTAACTAAAATGCAAACTCTTACCCTACAGCTCCAGTGTATATTTAAGGATTAATCTTTGAAAGATGCTTCTTCATACCACCTGGACTGGTATGCATAAAGCTTATAGTTCTCATGTGGGAGTATAGGAACTGCTGTTTTAACCTCAGAATTGCCACACTTTCATCTGGAGATTTCCTAAAGGATCATTTGGAAAGATAAAGGGCGTGGGAGCATGCATGTCTTGCTTGCATTTTCCTTGATATAAAGTATCTGTTTCTTGTGGAAGTAGAAATATTCAATTTTTTTGTGTTTTTTTTTTTTATTCTGATTTTTTTATAAACAGTCTCTAGGAATCACAGACCATTATCAGTCTGCAGGCTAAGGGAGCAATACCAACTTTTGTTCAACTCCTGCAAAGGCAGCGTGCTGGCCATCACTGCTTCCTCTTTGTTTAACCTGCTCTTAAAATCCTGCCAAAAAAATGGACCTTCCACATCTCCCTGGAGGACCTGTCAGGTATTTAGTTACCATTTCAGGGCATAAACTGAGGCTAACAGGCTTGTGTAAAGGCTCAACTTTTACCTGAACACTAAACTAACCACCAGGCTCTCTAACAGGCTCCTCAGGGAAGTGGTCACAGTCCCAAGCCTGACAGAGTTCAAGAAGTGTGTGCACAACATTCTCAGGCACAGGGTGTGATTCTTGTGGTGTCCTCTACAGGGCCAGGAGCTGGACTTTGGTGATCCTTGAGAGTCCTTTCCAACTCACTTTCCTTTCTCTGATTCTACAAAAAATATTTGAAAGGTTACTGAAAAGTAAAAGCACAATTGTTTTGTCAGTACTGAAATTATAAACCAATTTGAAAAGAGGTTTAGAAGTGTTCTGAGCTGCTTATGTGGTATTTTGTAGACTAATTAATTTCAATGTTGGTATTGCTATCTACCACTAGAAAGAAGCAGGTTTAGGTAAGGTTTTTGGCCTGTGAAACATTGCTCTGGTCAATCACAACAAAGCTTAAACTTGTTTGTGAATAACACAAAATGAAGCTGTTTATAATTCTACTCATAAATCCTGGGAATAGATCTGATTGGAGTCACTTTTACAGCACTTTATGTTTCTTTTATTTTGCACTTTTTTGCATTATTTTCAAAACAAAATCAGAAAATCCCAATTTTGCAGAGTTTCACTAGTACAAATGGTATTTTAATTAGCACTATAGTGAAGAGACTCTGGGAATAGCATCTGCCCTTTTAGTACAGTTAGGCGGGGATGAGGGAGCGTTGTTTACACCACAGAGTTCACATTCAGTCCTTACTGTGAGTGCGAAAGATGGCTGATGGCGATGTCAGTATGCTTAAATCAAGCAGGTGCACAAATTCTTTGTCATCTGTAAATCTAATGAATCAGATTATTCTCTTATTAAGAGTATTTAAATTCTGAAATGCCTGCAAAATACCCTGATACATTTCTGACATCCTACACCTGACGCATGCAGCCCCACTGTGGGGCACACATGGTGCCCACAGGGTTACAGTAATTGTTACCTTTTGTGATTGCAGTGACATGGGTAGGAACAGAAAAACAGGCTTGGAGATACTTCCCAGGATGACAGATAACAAGAAAGGTTTAGATGGAGGTTTTCAGATACCAACTAAATCACAATTTCTTAACTCTCTCCCTGTCTCCTCAGTATCCCAGAATCAAAATCTTCACAGGTTTTAGAGGTGGATTTCTTTTGTTATTTATTTGTTTTTTGGTTTTTTTTTTTAATTAAAATTTCACATTCATACCTAGGCAAAGCATTTCACACCAGAAACATTGCTTCTGATTATTCCTGCAGGTGCAACATTAGTTTATAAAGACTGGTATTTGCATACCCAGCTCCAGAGATACAGATGCAAATCAAGCTCAGTTTATTTGCTCATGTTCAATTATCTTACTTTCATTATTCTTCTTTAGTTCATGGACCAGGTGCTGTAAACACTGTGGCATCTACAGTACTTACTCCTCTGGTGGTTTTTTCCAAGCTGAGTGCCTGCCTTGCTGGTATAAAAGCTTGGAGCTCACTGAAAAAGAATCAACCAGTTTGAGAACGGCTGATGAGATACTGAAGGTAAATAAAGTCCTTTCATATTATATTTTACTGCCATTCAGGTGAGATTTAGTTACTTTACTTTTGCAAAAAGTGAGTTTTTCTTTTCTATCTAAAAAACCCCACCACTGTCTCTGCTGTGGGCAAAGCTCTTGCATGTAGTCTGAGTTTATTTTCAGAGCTGTAAATCTATTGTTTAGATGGGCTGTGTGTTAAAAGATACTAGGTGGCCTGTGAATCCTCAAAGTAAGGAGGAGGCACTCGAGAGGTTTTAAACTCCTGGATGATAAAGAAGAGGTATAAATAGTGGCTTGTAGCAGTATTAAAAAGCCTCACCTACATAGAAACTGGCACAATATTTACTACAAGTAATAAATATTTGTAATTGTTATGTGGTGCTTTTCAAATGATATTTCATGTCTAGTTTTATTCTGAGTTATTTTTTACAACTTCAGTTCCTCATGAAAACAAGTTGTATAGCTTATGGTATTACTCCAGCAAAATGATTTCCATAAATAAAGCAAGAGGCAATAGAAAGGAACATATATAAAGATTAATGCATCAGACTTTTAAGCCTACACTGGCTAACAATAATTTCTGAGACTTAAATTATTGTGAAGGAAATCTCTCATATGGAAACAGGCAACAAATCCAAAGCTACCTGAGCAGTATAGGCAATTTACTTTCCTTCCACTTAAAGAATTGCATTTTTATAGCCGTTTTCCCTGAGCTTATTGATTTTGTATGCAATTTTCTTCAGAGACAGAAAGTAGCTAGATTTGGCACACAAATGGATGCAAACAGCAATTAATGCTTGTGCTGTTTGTCAGCTGGGGAGTGTTGCTGTGGGCTTCCCTGCACAGGACAGGGAGTCCTCCCTTCCTGTGAAACTGCTTGGGGAGGTGACCACGCAGCTGTGGAGGGGCGGCACCAGGAAGGTAAGAGTGGATCAGAGAATCATGTCAAAATAAGACAGGCATCTACAGAGACAGGCAGTTAATATTTCCTTCTTTAAAAAGAGAATAGTCACAACCAAATGCAGCTGGAAAGTGACGCCTTGCCTTGTATCATTTCCAAATTAATTTCCACTGAGTCAAGTGTGGAAAAAATGCAGAGCAAATGTCAGAGAATGTAAAGTCAATTTTCTAATTAAAGGCAGTTAACAACCTTACCTTTAAGTCCTAGATGTTGAGACAAAAAAAAGCCAACCAAAAAAGCCTGGATCCTAATTAACATCTGTAGCTTGTAGGAGCTAAAACCCATCAGTTTCTTTTAGAAATTGACATTTCATTTCTCAACGAGGTAAAAATAACAAAGTTCATTAGGATCAGGTTAAACCCACTTTAGACATAAATACATGAAGAATAGGGGCCTAAATTATGAATATTATTATATCATCCTTGAATGATAAGTAATATCAGAGAACAAATCTAGAAAATTTCTTAAGATCTTCCTTAAAAAAACAAGAAGAACATTAATTTAGATCTGGGACAAAAATGTACCTCAATTTTTATTTCATTTGAACTTACAACTCTTCATCACAAAAGACCTATAAAAGAAGACTTGATGTGTTTGGAAGGTACTGCCAGTTAATGAACTGATGAAGTTGTATCACCTAGTGTGCATGTTATCAGTGGAGCAAATCTAGAAAATGCTTTGCTACAAACTCATTATGTATGATACAATCCTTAAATTACTGAGATTCTCTTACTGTACCTAGAATGACAGAGAAGTCAGTGCTGCAGCTCTGCAGACTGGAAAACACTGGCATCCAGTGCCAGAGCATGAGACACTAATGGTCATTCATTTTTGTTTTCGATCTAAAAAACCACGTTCTGTATAGCTGGCAATCAAAACAAGAATCAAAATTGATACCAAAACTTCCAATTATGAACAAGCTACGCACATTTTAAAACAGCAGTCTGGAAATACCAGAGGCCAGGTGCAATCTTTCCCAGATCTACCTACTTAAAATCCTTTCTTGATTTCTGCTGTCCTGCCATTTCCTCTGTCACTGCATGGTGATCCCTTTCAATGGGCAATAATTCAGTGTGTTTATCTCACAGCCTAAGGAATCATGCCAGATTGGATAGGTACAGGTCCCACACCATGTACCTTATTAACTTCAAATGAAACCAACAGGGCAAATTGTAATTAGAAATCCTTACAAAAATGCCTTACGTGATGGAGAACCAATCAGGAAATTCAGCTATTCTCTATGAATTCCAACATTGAAAAAAATACAGAAATTTAGAACTCATGGGAAAGATGCTTTGACGTTCTCAGGAACCTGGTTTCCCTTTTGTTCTCCTTGCTTCTGCCAGAGCCGTAACTTCCATTATCTTTGGAACAAGGCATTGTGTTTTTTTCTGAAGGGCTTCAGGAAGCCTTCATCTGTGGCTCAGAGTTTGTTAGAGCCCATGTTTACATTTTGCAGGGAGACAAATTACCATTTTTAAGCACAGAACCTTGGTTTGAGTTCATGAATAAGGACTTTACAACTAAAATTGTAAAGCAGGTATGTTTTATTTCAGCAGGGACACCTGGGGGATATTTCCACCACACATGCATACCTGGTGAGACAGGTTCCAGGTTTAAGTAAACATTGATCCCACAAGCCCACACCTTCCTGCCTGCCCACTCTCTGCCTCCTTGTGCTTCATATTATAATTAGTCTTTGGTGGTGCCATGCCTCCAGGGCAGGGGTCTTTGAGGAAGTAACATCGTCTCCCTCGGTGTTTGCTGCTTGATGTCTGCTTCTGGGCAGGTGCCGCGGAGGTTTGGCTTTCTCCTAGGTCAGTTTGCCCTGGCCAAAAGCAGGAGCCTGGTTCTTGCTGGCTTCTTAAGCAGAAGGTTCTGTTTTATGGGTTTCAGCCATACCTGAGTCTTGCTTTACTGAGTTTTCTTATATTTATGGCCTTTACCTAGCAACTAAAATCCTGTGTGTTCTGAATTGCATAGAGACAAGTTGTCTCTACCTAGCAAGTTATATTCCTGTTACAAACTGTGTTCTGTACTTTTGCAAGCTTCATAAAGAAGCTATATATATATAGCTTCTAAAATTCTGAATATACTTCTATAAATTCTATACATGCTTCTAAAATTCTGAATTTTCATAAACATACTTGTTTCCCATATCAGATTCATCTTGCATTGCAGCAAACACATGCTCTGTACAGTGTGTATGAACACTCACGCCACAGAACCGAGCCTGGTGCACGCTTCTTCACAGGACATCACTGCTTCCCTGGGAAGTACAAGTAAGGGTGGAAGGAGACAGGAGTGATACAATTAAAGGACAGTTTTAAATGTGTCTCATATTGTCAGGAGTGACATTTTAGGACTTTTCTTTCCAATGAGTACAGGGTCAAATTTTTTCCAAGGTCTAAATTTCACAGGGCATCAAGTACAAAAGGCAAAATGTGGGTAGTTCCTTCTGCTTGAACTGCCTGTAGGTGCCCTAAGGCTCTTCTCGTTTATTCAAGGGTCGGTGCAGCCAGCTTTGCCTTCCTGTGCCCCTTCTGCACACTCAGGAGCCAACAGTTCCAGAAATGATTTAAATCTTTGCATGTGGAAGGTGACTCTTTGGCCTCACACCTGCACAGAATTTCCAGAGCAGCACTGGTGAGCAGCTCCATGGGGCAGACAGAGCATGGTGCCGGCAAAAATCACAGCAACGAATGAATGCAGCAGCTTGGAAGTTAGAGACAGGAAGTTTTAAGTTTATAGTGGAGTCTGATAGAGAAAAGAACTCTTCTGGTAGGAAAAAAACTTTCTTTGGCACGGATTACAGAGGCAATTCTCCTATGGCCTGGTGAATACACTTGACAGAAAATGCTTTGTCTGGCAAGTCAGCCACATACACTATTTCCTGCAGAAACTAGTGGTTCTATGAAGAAACACTATTAGATTTGGGACTTCATAGTACAGAAATATCAAAACCAGTTTAAATGAAAGGTTCTTCTCCTTATCTGGATGTGGCCTATGGAAAGGAAGAGTGTGTTTTATTTGAACTCATATCCAGTACTGCTATTTCAATATTTTATTTTTGTGTATAGAGTTTCCTTCTAATGAATGAAACTAGATGCTTACTGTGTCTTTGAAATGTATGTTGTCCTGATAGGAAGGCTTTTGTCACTGTGCTAAAAGATCCTTGAAGTAATTCATATGTGATATCTATCAGAATAATAAATTCTGAGGTTTTGATACCCATAATCCTTTTCTAGAAGAAATCAGAGAGCTTTTGCAATTTTTCTATGATAAAGCTCATCAATCATCCTTGTATCATCTGTTTAATCTCTCATTATTGCATAGTGAATTTATTTCCTATATCTCCATTTCTTCTTGGTGTTCTGCACATGCATTCTCTGTCCCTAGATTTATGAATCTTGGTCTTGACCTTTGCAATATTTTAATGGGTATTTAAATCAAATTATTTTAAGTAAACAACAGAAGCCATTTATTGATTTTGAGCCAGAAAAGGCAGGAGTTCAGAGGGTTGTAAATTGTATGTATAAGTGATTCACCTATGTGAGCATCAGACTAATGCCCTGCCCAGGCAGGAAAAGAGCACGCCTGTCCTAGGTGTTCCAGTCCAAAGTATGAGTTCAAGCATACCAAAAATTAGGATTCTCCACAAATCATGGCTTCTTTTAGGCTCAGTTTTACTCTCTGATACCACTCTTCCACCTTCCCCTACCCAACAGCACAGGGGGATAGACAATGGGCAGCGGTAATCCCCTGATATCTTCTTTTTGCTTCTTCCCTCTCACACTGCTCCCCTGCCCTGGTGTGAGTCATTCATGGGCAGCAGTCCTTCAGGACAGACCTGCTCCACCATGGGCTTTTTCTTCTAAAGGAATATTCCCCAACTCCAGCATGGGCCAGCAGCATGGATATCCTCTCCAGTGTGCTCTCTACAGGCATTGCAGGGGAGTCTCTGCTTCAGAGATGTCTGTTGTCAGGAGCTGCACCTTCAAAGAGAGTTTTACACCAGCCATACGGAAGGAGTCCTTGTACCTGTGCAGGGCATGGCACAGCAGAGCTGTGGGAGCTCAGATATGGAAAGGAAAGCGCTATTCCAGGGTCACTCAGAGCCAGGGCGTATCACTACAGCAATGGCTCACTTTAGGCAGGAGTAGGATATCTTTAAGCTTTTTATCCCTGCCTCAGTAGAGGTTGATGTTTCTCTGCCTACCGTACAGCCTTCCTTGCAGTTACCTGTTGCAATTAATTTTGCTAATGATGCTGAGCTCTGTTTGCAGATTGGCGACATCCTGCCATTAACAGTCGTGCCCTAAAGCCCAGTGCAAACCTTACCAAGCTGTCTAAAAATGTGTCCAGCCATCATGCACAAATCCCTTGTGAGGCTGCTTTTGGCAGTTTTGTGTTACAGGTCTTTGTCTCTTTTGCTTTTAATTAAAAGCTGTTATTGATAGATTTTTGCACTCTCTAGTTCAGATGATTATGAAGCACATTCCTAAACTCATGTTCCCTGCCTTATAACACAGTGGGGCTTATGCTTGTTTATGAACCAAGGGACAGATATGGAAACCCTCTGTATGGATTTGTATGTCTTTATTTGTGGACAGTTGGTAAGAATAAATTACATATCAATATTTGCTTACTCTGCCATTTGATTAATGCACTGCAAGCAGATTTAGAATCTTGTTTTCTGTAGGTTTTTCAAGAGCGGCTTAATATGTTTACTCTTGGAAGTACTTGCCCATTAGATTGAATATACACAAAATAAATCATCCAAACAGTGATTAAAAATAAAGCATATTTGACTATCACATCATTTAGTTAAGACCAAATATTTCTGTAGAACTGCTGGACTATGGCAGATGAAAAGAGCAATTCCTGCCTTAACAGCTCACCAAAGTGCCATCACTGCAGTGAAAGATCAGATGGATATCACCTAGGTAATGCGCCTTGTCAGTAGCTGTGATGTACTGTGTAATGCAGGTGGTTTCAAGAGGTTCTCAATCTTGTTATGCTGCTACCAGTGCACTGAAGTGGTCCTTTCTCAGAAGTGATGGAGGGGCACCTAGAGTCAGCCTGCTGCTAAGAAGCTCTTCATGTTTCCCAAGGACATAAGGAAGAGTGGGACACATACCAAGACCTTACTAGGTTTGCACACAGGATTCAGTGAGAAAAAAGTCTCAAGGATGAAAACGTGCTGAATGTATCTGCGCTGTAGATCAGAATATCAGCAGTCTTCAAGAAATGATCATTTGTTCCCTGGTGCTATAATGACACAATTCCAAAAGAGTTGTTCAAGGCCCATTGTGTCGTGCTCTTACTTGCTTTTGCTTTTCCTTTCTTTTCCCCAAAAAAGCTGTAAACCTCTAATGTCCTCTTTTACAGAATCCAATTTGTGACCTGCCATAAGGGGCATTATCTCATTAATCAGTGAAAGCAGCAACAACATGCCAAGCCCACAAAGAATTATGGGTGTGCCTTGCTAACAATTGGAGCAGCTCTCCTGACAAATAAGACACACAGTTTGTTCTCGAGGCCTCTGACAAAAACTCACCTATTGTAATTAGGCACAGCTGCCTTTACACTGTGTTTGAGATGGTGCTGGCTGCACAAAGAATATTTTCTCTGTATTATCAATACAAATGATGTCAGCACACAGAGTGGCTCTTGAAAGGCTTCTCATTTCCACTGCCCAGGTATGGAGGGCAACAGGGAACAGAAGTGTTTTTTGACTTAGACATTCCTTTATTTAGAATTAAGGACATAGAATAAGCCATTCCTGGATCCAGTCAAGAGACAAGTATGCAAAGATAGCAGACCTGGCTGTGATGCCTTGTGAAAGCTGACCTAGAACAGAGACCAGATGGAGTTAAAGAATAAAGTAGGTATTTTATTAAGAGGCTTCAATAGATCCACCTTGGGCAGTACAACCCAAAATGGTCACAAAATAAACAACTGGTCTCGGGGTCTCACACTTTTATAAGTTCTGGTCCATCAGCATAATGGAGCTAATTGTCCAATTATAGCTTTAGCCCATGAAGTCCCACCCTTCTTGTTTTCTCTCTTCAGTCCACCCACTGTTAATGCTCTTGGGCCTGAGACCTGGATCAGCTGTCCTTGGTCCCCAGCAAGAGAAGGAATTGTTTTGTCTACCTACTCTGTGAAGAGAGCTTACCATCCCCTAATTTGAAGCCTAAACTTGCACACTAAAGCAGAATGGAATCTGAAAGATATAAAAGTTAAAACCTGAGGCATCAGCTGAAGCTTGTAGTGTTTGCACTGGTTTAGGCCGCTGCTCTTCTTGCTTATCTAGTTTTGAACACTCACACTACACATCTCAGAGGCTTTCCAAGACCCTTTTCGTCACACCCATTTTTATGCTGTTTTATTTTTAGAACTCCACTGGAACCCTCTGACTTCAATGATTCATTAGAAGTGAAGTCCAGCAAACTCTACCAAAGGCTGTAAAGTTAAAAATATTCAAGTGAATTGAGTGAAGCTTTCCTACCAACTTTTGGCCAGCTACAAAAATACCAGATTTCTCCAGCTAGATCTAGAGGTGGCAGAGAGAGACTGGGAGATGTTTTCAAACAAAATTTGACTCTCCCAATTGTAGGGATTTTTTTTTTCCATTTATGCCACTTAAGTCTTCACAGCTCTGTTGTAAATGTTATTGACTGCCATGATTATTCAATTTATATTATGTTTTCAGTTTTGCGACTTTTGTTCCATTTTTTCTTTTCCTTATTCTATGTCTATCACTGTTTATTTTTCACACTGTTGCTCACAATCTTTCAAAGGTATTTTGTAGCTCAAAGTCAACTAGAAAATGGTCAAGCGATATAACTTTTGAACCTATTTCTCTGAAGACAGCATTTCACCTCCTTTTTTTGTGTGATCTGAAGTAGGTTGTGAAGCTTTGATATTTCTGTCAATTTGTAGGTCTGCATCATACTTCAGCCACTGCAGAGGGCTTTTGCTTTCCTTAAGTCATGCTGACCATGCTGAAGATCTCAGTTTAGATCTTATTTGAAGGGATAAATGTCAATTATTTTAATTCTTCCTGCCCTAGTTAAATAACCTTAAATGTTCCACAACTATATCCTGGCAAGTTGAAAATCATACTCTCCCACTTACCTCCTATATGATATCTCCCCTTTTTCTACAATAATTAGAAATACAGTGGCTCACTTTGGACAACTGAAGAACTGGTATTATCTTTTAGCCAAATAAATCACAAACAATGATTGATAATATTTCTCTGTATCGTTTTAACTTTTTCCTCTATTTCTGCAGCCTGTCCCAAAGGCTTTTCTGTGAGAATGAGGAACTATGTGAGGCTCATGCTTCTGCTCTTCAAATGAGTCCTTCGTAATTACTGAGTTGGTTTTGCTGGCAAAGTGCAAGATGTCAGCAGTGGACCAAGTGCAGTACAACAAAACAGGGAAAGAAAATTTCCATTTAGATGGGATAAATGAGACAATTTATTGATATAATAATTAGACAGTGCTCTCAAAGTAGAGGCTTAGGGTGGTGCTCACAACTGGTTCACCTTTTTTTCCCCATTCATTCTACTTCACTTTTTCCATTATCTTTCCAAAATGAATATGTTCAGTGCTCAAACTGATAAGTATGGATAGTCCTACATATTAGGCACTATCTTCTGTACATATCTGAAAGAGTAGGACTCTATAAATAAAAACCTATGCTGCTAGCTCAGCATTTCCGTTCATTTAATGAGACTCATGTGACAGCCCCACAAGAGCACATCTAGAAGGGATATCCTCTTGTCAGCTCAGCAAAAAGTATCTGTGTCTTCCAGCAATATGAGTCTGCTCCAGCCTGGCACGATTTTGAAGACTGAAACGTGGGAAAAGATTGTGTTTCTAAACAAAGCACTCCTGAAACAATCAGCTCCTTTGAGGTTCTCTTGAGTCAGGTTGTGCTGGCACATCAAGCTGCTGACAAAACTTGTTACATCAGATTGTATCTGGAATGACTGAAAAAAACCCCTTATACAATGTATGGTAAAAGAACTGGATTATGTACGTTTTCTCTTTTTGTTTTTTTCCCCCCTAAAAGAGAATGTTATGTCTTCAAGACCGCTGTTTGCTCACTTGTCTAGCCTTCATTCACCTGAAAAACACAGACTCAGAGTAGTCACACATTCTCAAGGTACTGGGCTTCTGTTTTGTTTATTCATCCTTTCATTCTGAGCATCTACTCGTGTTTTCCTTTCTTTTTATTCTTTTTTCTTTGAAGCTTTTATTAAGCAGCAGTACCAAAGATCTGTGACTGAAAGATAACAAATCCTCTGAGAAGGTACGAGACAGCTCTTGCAGGGTATTTGCAGCATGAGGCTGACAAAGCATCTCTCCAGGATGCATTGCAAACAGGACACAGGGCTGGGAATCATATTCTGGGGGAATTTTTTAAAGCTGGGGAAGAACCATGACAGGCATCTAATTCCATTTTTTGCACAACACGAGCCAAAGTACCTTTAATATTTTCATATTCAAGAGACCGAATAAACTTTCTTTCATTCCAGATATTCATGCAAATTAAGGACTCCATGTAATGGGGCAACACATCTGTACAATCTGCTGCTAAGTACCTCTTATATTCACTTAAAACTGTTGTGCATTTAATTCCTAGCTAATATTCCCATTGCCAACACAATACATTAAAAAGTTGTGGTTTTTTTTTTTTTTTTTTTTCATTCTTGTTCTGTAATTTAGACTTTAGTGTTCATAGTTGAAATGTATTTTGTCTAAAGCCACTGAGGGATAAAAATAATTTTTTTTTAGTGGAAACACTGATGCTAGGAATGAAGTAATTGCAGCAGTTGGAGGCTTTATGAAAAATCCTGATATCATGAGACTTGCATTAAAGGTGAAAAACTCATCAGCTAAACTCCCTCAAATTTATGTAGCTTAGCTTCTGTCCTCATGCACTGACAACACTTTGCAGTGTCATCTTTTGTTAGCTTGAGGAAATACCTGGTGTTCATTTTTTTCCCCCTCTAAGTGTTCTTAAAACCAAATAGATCCTTTTTTAATCCTCTTATGGATAAACTAGCTAAATCCAGGATCTCTGGTTTCTAGACTTGTCACTTGGCTGGTATTAAGCAATAGCTGCCTTCAGAATCATTGAAAGTTCTTGCATGTGTGCACTTTGGGTGTGATTGCATCAGTTCTTGTGTTTCCCAGGACCACTGGGGCAAATGCACACATGCATTTGTTGGGAACAGCAACTCTACCTCATTCTGGCTGCCCTCATCTGGCTCAGGTCACTTGGACAGGGCTTCTGATTTGGCAACAGCCTGTTTAGATAGAGGTTAGAGAATGTCTTCACATGATCAGCAAGGTAAAGTACAGGCCCTTTTATGATTCATCTCTTATGAGTGTTAACCACAAGCTCCTGCCCTTCTCAGGGAGCCATCATGTCCTACAACGCAAGCACAATTTTAATGAAATTCAGCACAGTGCTGAATTTAGTAGTTTCTGTGGTTTTTCATGTAGCTCATCAGTCTTTCATGTAATCCATTATGTTCAGTTGAGTTAATCATACCAGGTGTCGCTCTTAATAAGATATTTTTAATTTTTCTTCTTATTTGCAGAGGATTCTAGTGTCATTGTTAAATCATTCCTTCGACATGGGATAACAATTTGCTATGCTTCAAAATTCTGTTGCTCCAGTGGGTAATCATGCAATCATTACCATCTTATCTGTAAGACAGTAATAATTTTGCTGCTATGAGATGGGAGGGAGCATTGTGAGGATAAACCTGTAACTACTTGGAATGCAAAGGGATATTGCAATTAGAGATGCTAGGAAAGATCTTACTGATAAAAAGTGGAGAATTCTTCCTGAAGATACAACAATTTGGAGGACTGAGTTCAGGACAATGCAAAACAGCTTTGAAAAATGGTTTGGTTTTCGTTTCTTTCTGCTGTGGAAAACTGCATACACAGTAAGGAATAAAATGAATAGTTCATAGCAATAATGCACACTTCACAGCTCTTTAGACACTGAGTTTTTGTGCAGTTGTTTAAGGTGGCAAACACAGCTTTGGCCTGTGGTAAAACTGTGAACAATGCACAGATTTGTCAAAAGTTTCGAAGAATTTGTTTTCTTAAAGATATTTTTCATTAGTTAAATCAATGTGTCAAACCACAAGATGGAGTTAATGCAGTTTGTCAGAGAGACTTGTGCTTTGTTTTATGCCAGAGTTGTTAAATTCATGTCACAAGAAATTCCAAGTTAGCAATGGCAAATATTAATAAAAGTTGCAGTAAAATACACTGTGCTAGAAAAAAATGAAATAAAATGTTCTGGTTCAGGAGTTAGTCAGAATGGAATGCACCACATTTGTCAGTAAATGATATATGAGGTGGAGCTGAAATGTCCCAAATATATTTATTACTCTTTGGAACTGTCTTTGTTTAAAATTCCTAATTTGTGCATAAATGTTTTGTTGCAGAGAGAAAGCTGTAAGATGGGAAATGATGTGACAGGTTTAATTATATTTAAGAGAATACAGGGGAGATCAAAGCCAAAGAGATAAAAGCTGCAGCTACTGTGTAGGCTGGAAACTTCTTGTGAATCATAAGCACCCTTAAGTGTAGTGCTTCAGAGGCAGCCGTCCTGAATTCAGGACAGAGGCACAGCCGAAATGGAATTTCTCTTTTTACCGTGTTTTATGACCTGTATTGGCTGCTCTTGGTGAGTCCTGTACTTAGGCAGGCACCAAAATGTCTGGGAACAGTCACAAGAAAACAGAAAATCCAACAGTGCCACCTAAGTGAGCGGCTCCAAAATAACCCCCAGGGGCAGAATTGCTGTGAGCTGCTTGCAGAGATGGCATCTGACTGTGGGCCAAGAAAAATCTTGTCTCCACAGAGGTAATCAGAACCCCTATGGCAGTAATGATTCTGTCACAGTTTTCATTAGCTATTAGGAATTTGGAAGGAATGGGCTTCCTCCACCACTACCTTTTTTATTGGTGCTATATGATCTATCACTAAACTGAAGTTATCAAACTTCTGCATCTCCTTTCCGAAAGACAGTACTTAATAAAGGAAGTGTAAGCCAAAACAAGGTCCTGCTAATACTTCAAGCAAAGATGCATCTCCACAGTTTTGCTTCTATTGTTTTACTCTAAACCCACTAATCCTATATACTCTGCTCTCCTCAAAGCATTGCTGCTGTATTCCCCTCTTCAGAGGAAAAAAAAGCCAGAATCCCTACCTTTCCCCCTGGAAAGTTTCTCACCACTTTGTTCCCCAGCCTCTGCACCCTGATCTTCTAGACCTGAAGATCCTCCAGATCCAGTGTGCCTCCAACTCAAGTTTCTTAAGGAAATTCCTTCCCTTCTTGTAGATGGGCATGACAAGATGTCTGTTGCTTCTGCTACAGAAGAAGAAAAAAAGGCATTTGGCTGCCTTGGGCTTGGGGCATTTGATTGAAAGGAAAGAGCAAGTCTTTTCCTTGGAGGGTGGAAGTCAGGTACCCAGTGAGGTGTTTTGAGGAGGTGAAATCTGTTGTTGGTGCATGTGGTTGAATCAAGCTCTTTAGAAACAAATTGGTATTCAATGTTACCAAAGGATGATTGGAAGTAAGTCACCTCTGAGCTGCTGTCCAGGGTATTTCTCTTCTTCTATGCCATTCTTTAGACATGGGGTAGTTCAGTTGGCTTCTCTGCACATCTGAAAAGCCCAGTCAAGAGGATGAAGTAGAAATAATTGTCTTAGTTCAGTCCAAGCTTATAAAAGTCATCACACCAGGAAACATGGCTGCATGTATTCTATTTTTTTCTGTTCCTGCTGCTGTTTATTAATGTATGTGTAGAAGAAGATGATAGGGATAAAACACCTTTCCTATGAGGAAAGCCTGAGAGAGTTGACATTATTCAGACTGGAGAAAACAAATCTGGGGTGACTTTTTCACAGCCTTTAGTACCTAAAGGGGGCCTACAAGAAATCAGGAGAAAGACTTGTTACAAGAGAGTGCAATGATAGAACAAGGGGGAATGGCTTTAAACAAAAAAGAGGGCAGGGTTAGATTGGCTATTAGGAAGAAATTCCTTAATGTGCAGGAGATGAGATTCTGGAAAATGTTGCCCAGAAAAGTTTTACATACTCCAGCTCTAGAAGTGTTCAAGGCCTGATTGGTTGAGTCCCTGAGCAGCCTGGTCCACTGGAAAGTGTCCCTGCCCATGGCAGCAGGGAGTTGGAATTAAATGACCTTTTGTTCCCTTCCAATCTGCACCATTCTGTGATTCTATGTCAAGGTAAACATGCATGTCTGGTAAGTGCTGTCACATATTCTTGCAGTCACTTGAAATGTATACACCAAGACTGAATGTTTCTTTTTTTTTCCCCACACAGCAGATTATACTTAACAAGAGTAATGGTATTGCTCCAGAGGGAATTCCTGGCTTTCTGGGCACTGGAGGGTTGTAAACTGCAATTAAAAAAATTCTGCATGTTTCTTGGAATCATTTGCAGCATCTGCAGTGAGAAGAGTGTGTCAGAAACACATGGATCAGACCAGTGTGTGCAGGTACACCAGACCACAAAACTGCCACGTCAAGGCAAATACACATAGAGCTATTGATCTGTTTTTACAGGTTAGACCAGCTCATCTAAAGTGTAATGAAACTGTGCTGCCTTGAAGCAAACACATTCATAGTGGTGCCACTGGGGTCTGTGTCAGAATCTACCTCTTGTTTGCTCACGTAGCAATAAGCCAATTTCACACAAACTGGGAAACCAGGGAAAACCCTGGGTAGACTAGAGGACCGTAGACATTATGATCTTGTACTCTTTTCACATAAAAGAGAGTGATTTAATACATATAAATTTTGGTTAATGTTTGTCCAACTCTCTGCAAATTTGGTGCCTGTCGAGAGTGTTCTATGCTGCTTCTCAGAGGCTTCATTTTGTTATTCATGTTTATGCCCAGGGGGACTATCTAATCATTTGAACATTGATAACTGGGCAGGAGAAAAAGGATCAATCTTTGTGATGTTTTTAGTAGTACTTATTTGCAGCAGTCATCCTGGAGAGAGGTTGTTATATGGCATATCAATACCAGTGGTTGTGAAGAATGTGAAAGTGCATGAAAATGAAAGCTCTAGGAATTTTATGAAGTAGAACTGATAGGGATCACTTCCAGTATCAGACAAGAACATTTTTTACATGTGCTCTTGGAAAGCATTGAAAAAAACTTCAGAAGCATGTAGTATTTTTAATGTAGCTTTTCCAGACACTAGGAGATAAAAAGTTGTGTGCGCAAACTTTGAGTGGCAAAATATGTACTGCAACCATTTCATAGATAAAAGGGGTGTGTGTGTAAGCAAGCACAATATATCAAACCACTTTTTTTCCACAAGGGAGGCTGTCCAGGTTTTTGTAAGAGGGTTTTTTTTTTTTTAATCTCTTGTATCTAAACAACTAAAAAAAGAAGGGAGTCTTATGAATAGGATAGGGCACACTTCATACACACAGAATATACTTTCCTGTGTACATCTAGATGGTACACGTTGAGTCACTTCTGCAGCTCCAAATTTACATAGCAGTGTTCCTAAAGCCATTAGACACAGCTTACAACTTCAAACCAAGATTTTAGCATCTCTGAAGCACAAATAGTCTTTCTTAAAGCTGTGTGAAAACCCGCATTTTTCACAGTCCTATTAGGTTTAACCTTCCGGAATCAATACAAGCTTTTTCCCTGCCTCTCCGCTCACTGACAGCATCAAGAAGGCTAAAGCTTTGGCTTTGAGTCAAATTTAGGAGAGACTTATTCTTTTTTTCCCAGAGGGTGTCAGAGGAGGTAAAATGATATTTCCAAGTCCTTTTCAATGCCAAAAGTTCCCTTCCTCAAGTACCTTATGGGCCATAGGGTGGGAGATAAGAGAAAGCTTGGAGTGTGGGGCTTCAGGGTAAGTGCCAGCAGAACACTCCATGGGACTACCTGTGCTCAGCATTTGTCACTCCCAAGTCCACTGGGGCATATAGTCCAGTATTAAATCTAAACCCCCTTAAGGCTGCCCAGCTGTTTTGCAGGCACAGCCTCAAAGTCGTGGTGTACAATGGGGATTTTAGAGCAAAGCCAAGATCTGAGCCTTTGGTGACTTGAATGCACGGATATGCTACAGGAGATTTCTAAGAAGCAACACGTGCTGCAGAAAACTCTCCTGAATATGAGTAGATAGGAATTAAATCTGTGCATCATTGGGTGCTTTTTCACCTCTATTATAGGACATCCATAAATTCCATTTCCTAAAAACAAAGGGAGCACATGGATTTATTATTTTCTCATAAAGGCAAGAACATCTGAAATAATGTGTCACAGCCACAGTCCATTTACTGACAGTGCTAAAATTTCTAGTAAACCTTTTTCCTCCACTCTATCCTTACAATTTACATAATGGAGCACTACTCCTAATTGTTTAAAATCCATACTTCAAAGGAGCTGAACAAATGAATGTCTGGAAGTGTTGAAAATACGTTTTTTTTTGCCATAAAACAATGCTGTAAAAAAAGATTGCTATATATTTAGGAAAGTGGTTTTAGTTCAGTGACATTTCTCACACAGAAACTGTTTCAAGTAGAAGTTTTCAGCCACTGCAAAGGAGTAGGTGAATGCTTAAATTGAAAAAAATGGCAAGTCCTCCAATTAACCAGTGGAATTACAGCTAAAGCAACAAAACTTTTTGTTTAAATAATGCTGTCAGAGCAAAAGATCATTAACTACAAACCACAGTATCTTTTTATTTACAAAGTTTTCTCTTAGGTGAAGGGTATGGGGAGGGTGTGCTGGTGTGTGTGAAGGAAATGCAATACAGCTCTAGGATGAAATCAAAAACTATATACTTTTCAAATGTGAAAAATAAAAGCATAATTTTCAGAAGACAACTAAATGCTTGAACAGGACCAGACCCCCAACTTTGGGCAGATTGGGAGGTGCAATTATAGGGATGCTGTGCATTGTTGGCTAGTCAATGTAATGTAATGTCAGGCAGAGATACCACAGATTTTATCAATGGTGCTGAATGGCACTGCATGCTCATCACTAATAAGGTTCCCCAAGGCTCGGTATTGGGGCCAGTCCTGCTTGATACCTCTTTTGATCTGGGTGAGGGGATCGAGTGCAGCCTCAGTAAGTGTCATCCAACTAAGATGACACCAAGTTGGGTGGCATTGTTGATCTGCTGGAGGGCAGGAAGTCTCTGCAGGGATCTGGACTGGCTGGATCCATGGCCTGAGACCAACAGAATG
>JAYDZK010000202.1:21534583-21582158 GCA_034509185.1 Euphonia xanthogaster | reverse complement strand
GCAGCAAACAATTAATGGCAACCATTATGAGATAAAAACACATGGATTTTGAATTAGATTATGGGTATCTACACTTGGCTATTTGTGGTGGACACAGAAAGACACATTTGTGATACTATTCACAATTCTAGAAGTTTCCTTGAAAAATGTTTTTTTTTTCGTTAGCTATATTTAAAGCACTGATGTTGAAAGAGTGAAGCAATACTTGCATAAAAATGTCTTTTGGAATAGTTGATACACTCAGTTATCTCACTAGCTCTCAAATAAGTGTTCCAGATGAAGAGGCACTGGATCTGCAAGAAAAAAAAAATATTATTTATAAGAATGTGTCACAAAATAATCCTTAAAAGTGCTGAAAATTCAGAAAACTTCTAGACACACACGACCTAGAAGTATCAGCCATGTTATAAATGTATGTCAGTTTTGAATAATAGGACAGGAGATTGAATAATGAGGTAGCCATAATAAAGAGGTAAAACACATTCAGGGAGATCTTCACTTCTCCTACTGGCACTGACAAAAAGTGCTAGGCTTCTTATTTCATGTCCCAGCATTGTTGGAATGAGAAAATGTATCTTTGTGTTTGTATTTATACAGAAAAATATATAAATATATATAAAAGAGTTAACTGCCTGGAAGAAAATGATGATAGCATTAGAGTTTTCACTCCCACAGTGTTATCCAAGTAATCAGAGGGTTCAGTAGCAATACTGAAATTTTATTCAGCTCATCATTAACCCTCCTCATTTGACATTCCCAGCAATTAACCCCCATGCCCTAAGACAAAGCATCACAGTGGGTGAGAGAGACACCACTGCCAGCCCTAAAGCTGCTTGTGCCAAGGACTTTGGCAGTGGTGTGGCCCAGTCTGAGCATCGTGGCAGTCAGGGGTTGGGATCCTGGCTCTGTTGTTACCTTTCAGCTCTGCTCCCTGTGCTGGCCTCCCCTTTCCCCCCATGTGTCCCTTGGCCATTTAGTGATTTGCTCATGGTTTGCTCAGTGATTTGCTTGTGGGCACGCTCATGTTGCTGTGCCAGCGACTGTGTTCTCTGTGCTGTCCTACCTCACCCTCCTCCTTCCTTGTCAAGGCCTGCAGCTGGTATTGCAACATGGATTCATGGCACCTTTTTCTGAGCTCAACTTTCATTTTTCTGAATTATTTAGATTTAGTTATGCATCCAAAAATAGGGTGGAATCTACAATTCAATGCAAGAAAGAAGAAAGAAGTGTGAATTTTTCACTGATGCCTGAAGCTCCATTGCTCTTTGCTCCTTTGGGCTGGGCAGGTGATACCTCCCAGCTGGTGCTGGTCGAGCTGGGCATACACTTACCTGTGTGGGTTGCTGGGGTGAGGCTTATTGTTCCTTAATTCAGGAAAAGCATCTGCTCTTTAGTTATACAACTTGGGAAGCAAGTGTTTAAAGGAACTTCAACTAAATGCTTGTGAAGGATGGTGTGTACTCTGAGCTCTACTCAAGGACAGTTTGAGTTTTGTGGCAAGGTCTAGGGACAATAAGGTGAGGTTTCTCTGTTGTCACAACAGCAACTTGAGCACCGTCAGAGCCAGCAGCAGATGTTCAGCCTTCTCTGTTTACTGATGTGCGTGGCAGAGTCTCATTGAGTCCTGTAAAATGCCTGCTGCAGGGCTTCCAAAGAAAGCGCTGTCTAGGAAAACGAGTGTTTTGTCTTCCTGAGAACCTTCCTGTGCTTTATCAAATGATGGTTAGATTTTATATTGTGTTTAATTAATTTTTATAAAAATTTACTGGCTCAAGGGCTGGCAAATAAGGGATTATGGAAAATGGGAAAATAATTGCTTGTTTCACCTGATTGCCATGAAGGTAAATAAACTGAAGGTATACTTTGAAGCACCTGGAATACAGACTGAGGGTTTTCAGCTTGAGCCTGTTAATGCCAAAACCATGTGAAGAATCAAAACTTGCTCTGGGGCAGCAGTGCTGATACAGATTACCTCATTTTATTAAAGAACACAACTAATGAAGGTGATTCAGTTACTGTGTTGTTTTGTTAGTGAGCTTTCTATCCAACTAACAATTCTTCATTTATTTTCTGCTTTCAATTACTTTGTTAACTTGTGCTTTCCTTTCCCTCTTTTTTAATAGATACTCCTGTGTTTGTACTGTTTTAAGGTGTCCCACTGCTGAAAAGCTTATGTTATTCCTCATAAAGCTCTTGAAGTATAGTGCCCTTTTCTGTTTGATTTTAGTTGAATGTTAATTTAGCTTTTCCTCAGTATCATAAATGCACTCCATTTTATTGAAGGTTCCTGGCAACTAAGAGAAAGCCAAGCATAAGGAGATACAGGCTAACTTGTTATCAAATACATTTTCAAATTAAACTTGGGATACCTTAAAGTTTGAGAACATTTACTGATACAATATAGCTAAACCTCACCACCTATAGCTCACAGTAAAGAGCTGGTCCTTAGCATAAGCCCCATTCTTCAGATTTGCATCCCTTCTCAAAGAAAATTCATATGACATTTGGAATATCTTTTAAGATTTTGGAGTATTATCTAACCTGAGGGTTGGAATGAGCAGAGAAATAGGAGCAATAAATATTTTCCCAGCCCTTGCACTGACTTGCTGTGTGACCTTGAGCAAGCAGCTTGAGCAAACACTAGGTGTTCTCTCCGATTTTGTGTTATTTCCTTTATCTAGATAATTTTCTTTTCAGGTGTAAGTTACCAAAGGAAAAGGCAAGGAAACTATTTGTGTTTAACACTAATAGCAGCCAAAATGCTGGCCAGCATTATTGAAAAAATAGTGCATTAAACTCTGCCTCAGTTGTGCCACCTCTAAAAGGGGGAAGTAATGTGGATTGTAAAGTGCTGGTGTTTGGAAAAGGAAAAAATAATCTCTGCACAAAATATTATTTTATTTTAGGGTTTCTGGCTGCTGTGCATAACTCGGGGAATCTTCACATTCTCATGAATGAAAAATCTTTATATTTTTCTCCCTCCTATGGAAGGGAAAACTTTGGCATGCTCAAGTATGCCTTAAAGGCAGCGCTGCCTCTGGGATCTCACATTAACATCATGATAAATGTGCTGTGTATTGCTTGAAAACACCATGCACCAATGTGTCAGCATACGTTTTCCCTGCACACCTCTTGATTAGCATCTTATTTACATATTGGCAGGAAAAGGATTCTGAGAAAGACCTACAAAATAGAATCTGTGTTAGTACGTTCTTCTCTAAGGCCAGGGTATTAGTTCCAAAAGCAGCTCTCTGGTGGCCTGTCATCCAGAGCTGGTGGCTAACACATTTTGCAGTACTGAACCCACGTGAGTTTCAGCAAGCAGAAGCAGTGCTCATGCACCTCTCCATCTTACACACCTTAGCGTTGGAATTACTGTATCATCAAGACTCCATACATACCTTGGACAAAACTACTTTCCCACATTCTCTGGTATGTTACAGGACAGAATATCTAACTTGAGGGGCATTTTCTTCATCCATTCAAGTAGTATGAAAATGTGGAAGAAAATAGAGGAAGCATTTAGCATCACTAGTAGTTTATTTCTCATTGCTTTTGCTTATGTCTAAGTATATTGATTATTCTTTGGTTTTGTTTGTCTGTTTTGAAATAATTTTCTGCTTTGCCAGTATCTCACATTATTTAGAGATACTGAATAATGTGAGATACTTCATGTTCTCGATACTTATTTTAGCAGAGATAAGCTTGAGTGTATGCAGTCAAAAAGGCACTGAAATGATACTTGCTATTCCTTCCACATAAATTAAAGATACTGTTGACCTTGTAATTATACTTCTGCTGTGCTCATAAATCCTTGTTATTAGAAAACCTTCAGGCTAGGGACTGCATGGATCTGCCACTCTATCCTATTGAACTGAGTCAAAATAAATTTCAAGATACAATGTGCAAACAGTATGAACAGGAAAGAATGCATGCCCAAAGAATGCATGCCTAAAATTATTATGAAAATCATCTCACTTGAACAGACTGAACAATTTTGTGGCATCACAAAAAATCAGGTGCATATTTTCACATCTGAGAATAGATGTGAAAGAAATTAATGAAGTAGCCATTAGTAAAGTAAATGTCATTTTCAGGAAGATGCTGCTTATTTAAAATATACTTTTTCAAAACCATTGAAAAGGATGTAGCACTTGAGATGTGAAGTGATCAGAGTAGATGAGCTAATTAGGCATTTAGAGAAGAAAAAAAAACCTCTTGGAGTTGCTTTTATGATTTAAGGACAAAAAAAATCTCAAACCCCTCTCTGAAGCAGACACAGCCTGGATGCCATGCCTGGAGTTGCCAGATTGGAAAAGAATATGAAAGAAAAGAGGGTGTTATGAGTCACCACCTTCTGGAAAGGGCATAGCAGAGTTTGAAGAGGAAGATTTGATAATTCAATTTGTTCTTTCTGATTTTTATATGAAAACTGGAAAAAAAGTGGGGTGAGGTGCACAAACTAAAATTGTAGTTCAGAGGAAAGAACTCAAGAAAGGAGATAGAGGTTTCTGAAGCATTAGAATAGAGTTAGGAGAATAATTCATGCTTTCATTGACTTTTACAAATGGCTCTGAGCAAAAAATTGGTTCAGGCTATGATAAATATTATTTTGAATGTTACAATGTAATGCACAGTACACTAATATCCCCTCAAGCAATGACTGTAAATACAGTTGTTGATATTAAATGTCTGGAGGTCATGTTATTTTAATTGCCTCTAGAGAGGACTATCTCAGGGAAGTTCTACTCTGATGTTGCATGTTACTGGCTCCTACTGGCAACTGTGAAGTCTGAAAGTAGAATATTTCTGCTCAGAAAAGCTGGAGAGCTGCCAGATCCAGCTGAAGTCAGTGGATCAAATTCTGCTGGTTTTACACACGAGGAGTCCGGCTGACTTCATTAGGGTCTCAACGTGTATAACACAATACTTTCTTCCAATATGATTATATCAGGAAACTGGGATTCAGCTGTAGCTGATTTATTATTGCATTATATATCAGTTTGCCTGCATCATACCTGTCAATAACACCTTGAAATAAAAAAAAAAAAATAACACCTGGAAAGAAAATAAATTTGGAAGGCAGATGATGGCTTTGGAAAATGAAATAGATTAAACAGACAAAAGAAGTGAAAAACTGATAAAAATGTCAATGCAAAGTGCCAGGGCCAGACCATGAGGCTTAACATCTCTGCTGCCCTCTCACTGATGGCTTGATTTAACAGCACGCTGAGGAATTTAAAATGCAGTAATAGCTGAAACAGGATCATTACAGATGGCAGGTGGGATTTTTCAAGCACAAGTTGAGCACTCTATCAAGTCCTTGATGTTTAAGCTTTGGTTTTCAGTAGGTGCACAGGTGGGCCAACCCTGGTGTTTCAGACCTGAAGCTGGTGTGTCTGCTTCCAGCCACAGAGAACTGGCTTCTACCTCGTGTTGTGCTTCTGTAGTTTTCCCTCAAGTTTGCTCTAGACAGCCAGGCTACATAGCTGGACTCTCATCCTGCATCATTAACAGGGCTAAGAACTCAACTTGAAGGAGTTCTTGAGAGAGCAGTTTTAAATTGATTACTGTGCTGCTCAGAGGCTCTGGTTACACAGCGCTCATTAGTGACAACTAAGGCACTGAATAAAGCCGACCTGTCAGACTTGCTGCCTTCAGAAAGACAGATAAATGAGTCTGGGCACAGTGCCATGCTAGTCTGGTTCTATTACTCCCAGTAGCTGAACCAGCTCCTAGAGCTAGCTCAGGTATCCCTTCAGGAGAGGAGAGCATGCTGTCCGGATGTCTCCCATGCAGACAAACAGTTTATAACACTTTGAATTGACTTTGCTCTGCTTCAGTTAAAACATTCTGGCAACTCAAAATTATAGGCTAAAAGTTAGAAGTTTTGCATATTTTTTTTGTTGGCTGTGCTGTACAGGAGACCTACTGCAGCGCAAATGGTGGGTAGCCTTTAACCTTTGCAGCTGGCTGTGCTATTACTCAGTCAGGTTCCTTCTGAGGTGCACTCATTTGTCTCCTGGCCCTGGGGGCTGGTGCAAGTGCAGTGTTGGCTCAGGGGAGCTCAGCTAATGCAGAGCCTGACATTGAGCAAGAGAAGAAAGGACAGAGTTTTCTTGCTGCTCTCTCTTTCTGTGCCAGGCTACAGCTGGACCCAGGGAGGGGCCATCAAGCTGAGTTGATGTAAAAGCTGTAGGATGCCTTTGCTCATCTTTTCAGTGATGTGGCATCTCCACAAATGTTATAAAAGTGTTAGCAACAGGTTAGCCATAGATTTCTAATTTGACCAGAAAGTGTATATATTAATTCACCCAGACAACCAAGGGAAATTTGTGCTGGAAATACAGTTTCTCAGAAACTGTTTTCTTTTCTCACCTATACTTTATTATATATTTTCTCACCTCCAATATCAAGATGGAATCAAAATGCTCACAGTAATATCTTCTTTTTCTCCCTCTGCCCCCAAATATGAGTGAAAGAAGAATCAAAGAGAAGGACAGACTGCCTAGAACTTCTATAAGTTCAGCCAGGGGTTTGGATCAGCAAAAGTTTGCACCAAGGCAGACAAATCACAGCTACTTTATACAGGGTGGGAGGTCCCCAAAAGGAGAGACGTGTTTACTTCACAGAACTCTAGCCTGGAAAGCTTATGCTCTAATGAGTGGTAGAAAACTTGAAAAATTGTTTCCCATTTCCTAAGGAAATCCTCGTCCTATGCATATGCTTGGGCTGGGTAAGGCCAAGCTTGATCAAGTTGGTATTTTCTGATGATACCTGACATGTTTGGACATACCTCAGTGAAGCCATAGGAAACCCAGCAGGGTGTCATTCAGGAGCCTTTTGCTCTTGAAGTACACATGTAATGCTCATGGTACTGGGGAGGTGAATGAAGAAACACAGGTAAAACTGACATTAGCCCTTGGTAGCTTTCTGGAGCACTGGTCAGCATGCTCCTTACCAAACCATGTTTGGTCTGGTTGAAACATCTGGTCTTGCAGATAAATGGTGAAATCTAGGGGCTTCTGGTAAACATTGATTTAACAGAATAAACTCAAATTCTGTCTATTTAAATATCCTGGTGTTTTAGTTTTTAGACACAGATAGTGAATTTTAGAAAGCTCAGCAATTTTACTCAGGAGTCCTTGACCAAGACTCACATTGCTGCCCTGTGCGGATGAGCAGGAAGGGTGTTACAGAAAACAGCAGGGTTACTGCAACCTCTCATAACAATATTCACCCAGGAAGGACGCAAAAATCAACTCTCAGCTAAAGTGGACTCTTTGTAACACTCCTGATGACTCACCAGAGACTTGCAAGACTCTTACCAAATGCTGTTAAACAAAATTTTCTACTTCAGCAGCTTATTCAACCAGAGGGAATTCAGTCTGCAGCACAACTGAAAATATTCTTGTTCAGAAAATAGACATCATTGATTACCCAGCATTTGTGAAGGCATTGCTCTTGATGCTGCCCATTGGTCTGTGCTTTGAATAAGCCTTCATGATTGCTACTGAATAAATCAATGTTGCAAAAGCATCAAGCAGAGAATGCTTTATTATTATAACCACTTGGTTATCTGCAGTTGTTGCCACAAAGGCTGGGTAGAAACAACTAAGATTTCCTGTTAAAATGATACCAGGTTCATTACTCTAGAATTAGGGGGTTAACTAATTGCCATGTAAGATACTTTTAATAAGCAATGTACTCCCATTTATAAGTAATGAGTATAAAGAAAGAGAAAAACCTTAGTGGAGGAGAAAAAAAATCACAAGGGCAGCAGTAAAAGCACTTGACAATACAGCTGTGAAAGGAAAAAAGCAACCTTCAGTTTTCAGGACAAGATAATGAGTTAGGTTTGCTCATCACAGTCTAGTGCAAATGTCCAATAACCTAATGTTCCATCACCTCTGTGCTGATCCTTCCCTCCTTCCAGAGAATCCTGCCATGTTTCAGTTTCAGCATGACTTCAAAATGAAGGCATCCCTCCAGCACCTGGTCCTAATCTGTTCACTCATCCTGCTGTACCTACATTTCAGATAGTCTCATCATATATTTACTCTGCCTATCTTCCATGATGCAAGGTTATCTGCAACAGCTTTTTCTGGGAAATGCTCTGTCAATATTACCTTATAGTGAAGATCCCAGCAGAGTATTCCTGTTATCTGTATTGCCATAGTTCTTTGAAGCTCCAGAAAGGGTCTGACACCCTATTGCATTTGGTACTCCCCAAAACTTACCTGAGCATTTCCATCATTACAGAATAAGTATCCTTTCCCTTACTGTCATTTCAATCATGACAGAGAGGATTTTAAGTTCACATATATTAAGATGGGTCCTAAAGCATCACTGAGAAATTCTGAATAGAAAACCACAATCAATTAAGTTTTTTCTGTCACTAAATTCCTCATGGCCACTTAAATCTGAGTGGCTCCTTCATCTTCATCAATAAATAACTTGTTCATGCAGCTAAAGCAACTGTGACCATTCCTTGCTCTCATTACCTTAGGAAGGGGAAAACAACTTCTTACCTTCTCAGAGGCTTAATTTTTTATTCGTTTTTACATTACAGCCATATCTAGACCTTCAGGTCAATAAGTCACTGTTGGCCAAAGCACTGGGCAAATACTGGTGAAAATACAATGTCTCACCTTGAAAATCCTATATTCCAGGATGTATGTCATGCAGAGGGAGGGCAGAGAAGGCTGACGTCAAAGTCATTATACAAATTATACTAATTTCAAACTTTTTTTCTCATTATAAATTCACAGAAAAAGTGTTGCAACCCACCATCTGTGCTTTAAGCTATTAGGCAGGGCCCAAGGATGCATCTGTAAGGTAGCTGACAATCATGGTTGTCCTCATTTAGAATATTCCTGGAAGACTTTACAGAGAATTCAGGGGCAGATGTAGCTAGAACAAAGTCTTCCTCAAAATATTCAGGAAGGAACAGTAGTTTTGAAAAGCCTTTATGAAGGGCAGCCTCAGAGTTGGTGTGGCTAGCCTCTGTCCAATGATATACAAGGATAGTTTTCAGTTTATCTTCAAGGAATGTGTTGCTCTTACAGAGAAGATTTCAGCACAAAGGCAAAAGTGATCAAGGTGTCTCTGAGATTCATTACAGATGTACCTATTGCATTACAGATGTACCTATTAGTTTTTTTATTATGAACTGGCAGAAGTTGCACTGAACAAGATAAAACAAAGCACAACAGAAGAGATTAAAATGCAGTAACATAGAATGAACCCATTTCATGCCATTTTTATCTTTATTTATTTTTTACATACTGTGCTGGATGGTTTTATATGTAATGCTGGATGCCACACAGTGTCTCTAGCTGCTGTTAGATTCCCAATACATTAAGATAAGGGTTCAGTGCTGGTCTTAAAAATGGTAGGCTAGTCAAAGGCCTTTTAGTTTTCAGTTTGGTCTCTCACAGCAATTGTCATTTTAACTCTTAGTAGCAAGGACTCAGAGGAGCTGCAGCTATGCCTAAGTGGCAAAAATTGTAAGCTTGGTTGTAAATTAAGTGTGGAATTCACTGCCAATACAAGCTGCCCAAAACATAATGAGAGCATTTAATATTTTATGATTTTTTCCAATGTTCTACCAGAGATTGAACACTGGAATGAGTCTTAAGTGAGAGCAACTTACCAGATGAAGAACATAATGAATGTCTTTCATAAAAATTAATATTTAAGCAGTGTAGTTAGTTGTATTATGATTGTTCCACCTCACCCCAATCATGATGCTTCACTATTATTTCCCCTAGTATATTTCTGATCTGAATATTATATACATAAACCCCTCTGAACAGGAATCCATCAGGCATGGGGTGAGCTCTTAGAAATGCAGCTTTTTGCGATGGTTACTCCAACCTCATTTTGAAGATGTTCCTTCAAGTCCTTCCCCGTTTCACTAAAGAAAAAAATCATGTTTACTGAGCGTGGCCAGGCAGATCCAAACATACACATACATACACACTTACTGATAGACAACAGAAACACTGATACAAATTTCAGGCAGGATGGATTGGGGACCTAAACCAATATGTAAGGTCATCTGGGAACATTCAGCAGCAAATTCAGTTAGCAAAACTTTCCATATGAGTATCAGCTATCTTTCCACTTTGCAAAACCTTGCAGCGATGTTTTAAATCAGCAGCATATTTATCCTTCTGAAGTATCGTATAAATTGTTTTTTGAGGACCATCTTGTTAAAACAATTTCTGCAGTTAGAGATCAAACTCACTCAGTGCTTAAGTAAGGAGGCAACTCTGTGTCTGTGCACAACAGGTGTGAATTCTCCCTGTATGCAGGAGAGGATACCAATAGAGGAACACCTTTCTTATTGGTGTGGATAGGCAGATGAGTGGGAATTGAGGAATAAATTATGCCAGAAACTGTTGTTCTAACCACCAGAAGGTAACAGCAGCACAGCACCTTTGGATATTGAGTGTATAATGAGATTTAACATTTTGAGTACAGGAATACACTGGACACTAAGTCTGCCCAGTGCTGGTCAGCAAGGCAAATTGAAAGAGATGGATAAAGAATGCAGAGCAGAATAATTTTTGGATGAAGCTGGTGTTCCAGCTTCATTTAATTCACATAAATTAACCTAAGCCAGTTTTTCTAAAGGAAGATAGAGCAGGATTTTGCTGGTTTTGAGCTAGCTAATTTTGAAACAGTGCTATTGCCCTTGATCCACACTTACTAGAAGCATGCTGCATATCCTTGAAACCTCTCTTATATTTGCTTCTCTACATTTTCAAGGTTTCAATGTAATTTAAAGGATTACAACACTCTCCTGTGTTAGCAAATGAATTTTTTGTTTGGTGAGCACAGAAGTAGATGGGGAGAAGAATGCATAAGTGAAATACTTTAACTGAAACACATCTGAAAGTAAAACAGTTAAGGTTTAAAAGAAAAAAGCAAACAAACAAAAAAAACCCACCAACCAAAAAACCCAAATCCCCAAAATCTACCAGGTTAAGCTGTTCCTCTTGAAAAATTGTTACTGCATGAAATCTCTGCAAACACTAATCCTTAGTAGATGGCATTTTATTTCATTTAACTGATATTCTTTATTGCAGCCAAGTAGATAAAAGACTGAAAATCTTCTATTGTACACGTGTAAATACCTTAAGAATCTTTTTAAATATGCACACCAATTAGCTTATTAACAAATTCATACTAAAGTACCATACTTTGAGATGCTATTCCAGCTATTTGCACAACTAACAACCTCAACCCACCTATCAAAAAAGGGGCAGGATTATTAGCACAGCTTTGTAAATTTATAACACTCCTACTATAATGGTTATGTGGTGTTTGCTTTTATTGTCACTGAAGAACAGAGCAGTGCTGCTGCTGTAGCAAGGCATCCAAGAAAACAGCAAAATCTAGGTCTCACTACAGCATTTTCCAGTTTTATCTCAGAACTGATGTGCTGCCAAGGCTCTTACCATGTTGACAATGGTATTGCCTTGACCAAGACAGCATCATAAAACCTGTGGGCCCCTACAAGGCAAGAGTAACGTTTCATTAAGTCATCCTTATGAGATATTCTTTGGCTTCTCCATAAATTTCATTACTTTCTCCTGCAAAGCGTTCAAAGACTTTCAGTTCCCCATGGGCTCAGTGAAGGATAAGACTTTCTCAGCTCTTGGATGGATTATGCTCATGTGGACCTTGCAGTCAGGAAACTCCTCTGATTCACTAGTGCATTTAATTGCCCCCAGCCATAGTTTTTACTCTCTGCCATGAGTGCAGTCCCTTAAATGCACTAGACAGCAGCCACTGTGAAAAGCCTTTTTTATTCCAGTGCATGAAAAGTGACTGAGTAACACATGATTGGAGGAATGAAGCATTACCCATGTGTGAACAGTGAGGAGATACAGAGCAAAAAGCGAGGGTGAATTTTGGGACAGATTGAAAGAGATGTGTGACAAAGATAAGTAGTGCCAAGAGAGAGCGGGGGGGGAGGGGAAGTTAAAGGATGTGATAGGCTCTCCATAAAAAAAGCACTCAATGGAAACTAAAGGACCTAAAAGATGAGCAAATAGTGACCATCTGCAGCCATCCAAGGAGTACTAAACAGGCAGCTTCAGAGCTTCCTTTAGGTAGGACACCCAGGGTGAAAGAAGGATAGATGCAGCAATTTTAAAATGAATTAATTAGTGATTTATGAAATTGTATTTTTGAAGATGCTGGTAAAGCATTTCATTAAACTCTCGCCTTGTAAAGGCAAATATACTCAATTTTAGCCAAGAACCTTCTTGCTCTCCTTTCTCTTATTTTATCTAAGATAGATGACAGCCTGAAAGCATTCTAAGTAAATAAAATAGGGGGAGTTGTTTTTAGATATGGTAATTACTTATCTTCTAGAGAAGATCAACTTAGAAGTCACTAGATTGTAGAAATAAAATCTTGTTGGGCTCAGATTTAACACTTCAAATCTGATTCTTCCACCTGAATCAATACATGATGTAATTTTGGACTTAAACTAACTGCTTTTACATCCCCAGTCCTTCAGCTCATGTTTCACTGGATAGTTCTTCCTGTCTGGTCATATTATCAATAATATTAATAGCCATCCTTTTCATCTGCAGTATTAAGGTTGTATTTTCATGTCAAATTATCTTATTTCATTGAAGAATTAAGATTTCAAATTAATTATGTAACATGGGTTTTATTGTTTCTACAGGTTTTATTTTTATAGATATTTGGACTTATTGTACTGAGTCAAATCCTCAGCAAATGCAAACTGCTTTGGGTCCAGGGAAGCTATGAAGTTGAATCTATTAAAGCACTTAAATATCTGGCCTTTATTTCTGCATTTAAACATCATTGACTTCACTAATGTACATGAGCTGAGAAATGCATTGACACGCACACACAAACAATCACGAGGCTGATGAGCTTCTACAGAATCATATTCAAGAATTACACACATGTAGCTGTGGCTCTGAATCCAGCCCTTCCCCTGCTTCTATTAGAAGTCTCAGAATTTTCTATCTTTGGTATAATCTAGTGACAACAAAGCTTGACAAAGAGCCTAACAAACAAATAGTAAATTAAAAAAAAAAAACAAAAAAAAAATCACACAGAGAACCAGCATCACATGAATCCCAAAATAACAATTAATTTTAAGGGACTCTGTGTTTATTTTGGCAGCCATATCTGTTAGCATTTGGGGATGAAGAATTTAAGTTTCAACAGATGCCCTGAAAAGCAAGGAAACCAAGGGATTATCTGAATTACAGCAACAGGACATGGTTGTACTGATGCCTTAAGTTTTAGCTTTTATATTTTTCAGGTTCTGTGCTGCTTTAGTGTGTAGTTCTGAGCTTCATATTAGAGGATATTAAGCTCTTTTCACAGAGTAGGTAGACAAAACAATTCCTTCTCTAACTGAGGACCAAGGACAAGTGATCCAAATTTCACACCCAAGACCATAAATCATGGTGGACTGAGAGAGAAAAACAAGAATGATGGGACTTCATAACCTAAAGCTTTAGCTGGACAATTAACTCCAATATGTGAATGAACCAGAACTTATAAAAGTGTGAGACCCTGTGACCAGTCATCCATTTTGTTACCATTTTGGGTCCATCTTGGGTGCAGCCCTGGCTGGGCTCTTGTACTGCCCAGGGTGTATCCATTGAGGGCTCTTAATAAATACCTACTTTATTCTTTAACTCTGTCCAGCCTCTGTTCTAAGTCAGCCTTCACAAGGCATCAGTTCTAAACAGTCATCAGAGTGACTTATTACAAAGTGACCTGCAAGGTACAAATACACTTAGAATATTACAAGAGACAGAGCTCTGAGAAAATCACTTTTGGTGTCACAGATACCTCCCTAAACCACCCTCAACATCTCTTCTAAGCCCACCCCAAAACTTAAAATAGGGCAGTGTCAGACAGCTTCCCAATCCATCTGGGTGCAAAGTCATTTACAGTCTGTTTTCATGCTGCAGTTAATCCTCTTTACTCACACATGCATCATTTGTCCTCTGAGCTATGCGGTACACCTGGCCTTGCTAACATCACAACAGGCCTCCAAGCACAAGCCTACATTCAGGTAGTATCTCTCCCTTAATTCCAAAAGCAGTTCCAAGGATTAAAAGCAAAGCATTGCCTTCCTGGGGCCCAAGAGGCTGGACCAATTAATTTTACTTTTGATGTCTGAAACCAGAACTGACACAAGGGATCTGATACCATTCATATATTGCATTATGACTATGTCATACTACTCTGAGTGCCATGGTAATATCCACACATAGGTAGGGTGTCTGGAGAAATACACCTGCAGTGTGCTCTGACTATGAAACTGAGTTTTTGCAGGTTTGGTCATATGGGGAATGTTACCATGATTCTTTATGATCTGATCAAATAGAGAAAGCAGGATCACGTTTATATTACATCTGTAGAATTAATTTTGTGCCAACTGTATTAATACCATGGTAACATGTCTTCAATTTTTTTTGCCTGCTGTTAGCTAATAATACCAGTTTCCATAATCATAAATTCAGAACAACAAACCACTTCTAAACTTTTAGAAGTTAAATGCAGAGAAGCAAGTACAAAGCCTGGCACTCAATTTTTCCTAAATATTTTGTTGCCTGGGTTTTCAGAACACCCCACTAAAAGAATGCACTTTGATTTACAATTCAAGATCAGACTTGGAGTGTATTATATTACTGTGTGCACAAAATATGCAATCTCTTGTCAGTTTTCCAGCACAGACCTCGATGCCACTTTTTGGAAGCCTGCTGTGTGCACGTTTCAGAGCCCAGGACACAACTGTGAGCATGGATCCACTGTCACCTATGGAGCCACCTGCTGGGCTTTATCCCAAAATAAAACATCCTGCAGCATCCTACCAGGGAGCATCATCACTGACATGTAGGCAGCACTTGCCTGACTGCCTGTCACCATTTCTAATGTTTTGTTTTTCTTTTCATCTGGGAGAATTCTTGGAGCAGTTCTGGTGGTGCAGGAGCGAAAGCATCCCCCTGGAGTCATCCCTGCTGCTTCCTGAACAGACACCTGAAGGCAAAATCATTTGGCCATTTCTGACCTGCAGTAGATTGCTACTTGCAAACCTTTTTATGCTGTTATTCATCTCCTGAGCCATCTGGTCCCTGTTGCAGGATACCTGCAGATGGATTAATAAACCAATCTAATAGAGCTGTACATATTAAATATACAGCAGAAGCAGCTGTTGGGTGTTTGTTGTGAGCTTTCTATTTTTCCCTAGTGTTTCGGCCACTGTAATTTAAAGTTCTAAGACAGTTCCTTCAAGGAAAGGAACAGTTTTTTCCCTCAACTACCCAAAAAACCAAAATAAAGTTATCTCTCATAAAAGAAGCCTGTCATTGAAGAACAAGTTATAATCAGCATAAATATAATTCTCTCCTTGGAGTAGAAACCTTTGTGTCAGCCTTTGAATAGCACTATTAGTTCATCTTATTATAATATACCCCCCCGACAGCTCTCACATTAATTGCACCAGATTGCCCACAGTGTGTTTGTTTGCTTGTTTACTCTTAACTAAGAATGACTTTCAGAAAACTTTGCTTCCTTGCCCATACAAGTGGGGTCAGAGGGAAACCACACCTATCTTAAAAGACTTCAAATTGTAGATTATTAATTTTAATGATCCAACTAGTGTTCTTTGGGATAGTGCTTATAAATTTCTCAAAGTGGGCCTATAGATGTTGTTATATAAAACAACAGACAAGAAATATGTCTGTACACAAATAATGAGAATAATAAAAAAATAGTATCCTTAGGGTGCCTCTGAAAAATACCTGAGGGGGGAAAAAAAAAGAAAAGGAAAAAAACCAGCACACCACATAACTCCCCCAAACCAGGTTTTTTTTCAGCTTGATTAAATGGCTGTTTCAACTTTGCTCACCTGGTAGCTGCTGATGTAATTAAGCCAGCATTCAAAACACAACTTAAAGATTAAGAGAAAAGTGCAGATGTGGGATCAAAAAAAAAAAAAAAAAAAAGAGGATTGCTAACACCACCAATTAAAGGCTGCAGAGCTGAAACTCAAGTGTGTTAGTTGCAGTAATTCAGGGTGATGGGGTGGAAAAAAACCCCTATCTGTGACAAAAAAAACCCCCAACAAACCAACAAATAGACCTCTCCCCTGCCCCCAAACAAAAGCTAAAATTCTACCTGAGACAGAGAGTAGGAATTTGAAGGTATTTGAATAAAAAAAATAACCCCCCCCTCTTTATAAACTCAGCTGCACTTTCTAAAGATCTCAGAACACGAGCTTGCAGTTTTCAAATCTTGCAGAAGTGTTTCTACTGGGCCTATACAAAAATCCTAGGAAAAAGATCCCTGAACTACTCACATTGGACAACTTTAGTCTTGCCTAAAGCCCATGAAAGGTCATAAGGAACTTGTAGATGAGTTGTGGAGTAAATAGCAATAATACTACATATCCAAGGAGAACCCTGTTACTGAAGCCAAAGTGTTCAAGCTTTGAACACTCCCTACAAATTTTCAAGGTGAAGCCCAACAGCTGTCTCCAGAGCCCCAAGTATAGCAAAGATCTCCTTTTTCCTCCCTACAGCTGAGTTCTGAATTCCTTTTACTCTTTTTAAAGCACCTTTAAGTTAAAATAATCAGAAGTCCACCCTGTGAAGATCAGAAGCACCATACAGAGAAGATTACGTAGGCTCAGAACAATCCCCTTTGACTTCAAATGCTGCAGTGCAGAACAGGAGGCTGTGTCACTTGCCCACCTCTCCATGTTCCTCTGAAAACATGGAGAGGTGGGCAAGTTTTTTATTCCTTTTTCTTCCCTGTGTGTGTACTGGTGTTCCTCAGAAGGATGTGCTCAATGTGAGTCCCCTTACTCAAGTGTATTTCACCTTCTCTGTCTAGTGAGCCCAAATTGCTACAAACCATCCTCATAACTGGTCAGATTTATGCCGACCCAAGCCTCATCTCCATCTGTTTCAGTGGCTGCATTTAAGAGGGTCAAGCTGGATGTGAGCCATTATCCCAGAGGTGGAAAACCAAGGCTTTACAAACTAAATCTACGGTTATCTTTGTCCCAGTGCAGTGGACAAAGGGATGCAAGATAGAGAACATAAAAATTCTTCACTAGAGATACATAGGAGGCTATTTGGCAGGTGAATTGCACTTTTGACACCTGTCAGTAATATACACGGCCATCTATTGAAATGAGCTTGCATTTTTCTCAGAGCAGAAAATAATTTCAAACTCACTTCTGAAGTACAAGGATGAAGTGAAAACGTAAAACTTATAGCATAATTTGTAGGTATATTAAAAAATATATGAGTGACATAAAGGACTGCTTCTCTTCTCTGAGACAGGTACAAGGATACACCTTACACGGAACCATAAAGTTGCTACAAAATATTTCACATTCTAAACCATTTTAGAATAGTCTGCCCAGTTCTGGGGGAAAAGAGAGACAGAGAAGCAGCCATGGATGGATGCTGACAGGAGAATACCCTCCACTTCATGCAGATGTGCCTCCCTAACTGCGTGAAGTATGCCCTTAAGTGTTCCTTGGTAATGAAATATGGATTTGTTTTTCCCCAGTCAGTGTAGAAAAGCACTATTGCCTCTGATTTGTAGGGTGAAGTTGTGGGGCTCAGTAGGTAAGGTGATTTGTTGAGGCTCATCAAATAACCACAGGCTGAACCTCAGCAAGGAGGAGGGTACTTCTTCCCTCCTAGGCTATTGCACACAGGCTTCTCCACCAGAGCTGCCCCAGTCAACAAGTGTTCTCCAGGACGAAAAACTAAGAGGCCAAAAGGCCACTGGACAAGGAAATCCACCCCTTTTCAGTTCTCACAGCTAGACAACTATTGGGTTTCATGTTCTTTTTTTCCACGCAAGTATGACTTATGTGCTCTGGAACTCATTAACAGCCATTGCGTTAAGTCAATTCGCTATCCAAATAATGCTTAAATAAAAGTATTTTAAAAATAAAAATTCATCCTGCTACTTCAGTACAACTTCAGAAAACAGCCTGAAGTGACTTGTTCCTCCCCAGCACTGCTGCTAGAGCAAGGTACAATTACCTTTCTGTTCTTAGTGATGCAGGGAATATGAGAAGAGAGATCATTTGCAGTGTTTCCAAGGGTGTGCCAGAAAATTAGGAGTAGTCTGTGCCGGGATTTAGCACACTGAGCCTCCTTAATGTGGCATATTACAGTATATTTAACATTTGATTAAAGTGGATACAATTATTAGTCCCTGGATCAAGTTTCCTTTCTACTGGGCATTGCGTATTATACATTGCTGTGAAATGTTTCAAGGAAGATAAGCAGTATAATTAAGCAAGTGAAATACAACTTCCATTTCTCTTAAGATATATCCTGCTGTCAATTCAGTCACTGATTCAAATTTTCTAAAAACTGTAGATGTTTGCCAAAACAGTAATTTCCTGTTATTGTCATTCAACTACTTCAAAGCACTTCAACGTGGAAGGCAAAGATCCCTCTCTCTAGTCAGGAAATCCCTGAGAAACCTCAAGATAGCAACTTCCCTATGATCACACTCTTCCAAGCTGAAGGACATCTTGGCATGTAAGGAATTGGCTAGTTTGAAGGTTATGAACTATTTTTTTCCCTTTCTGGGATCCTGTTACAGCTTAAAAAGTCCTTCAAAAACCTTGAAAATCATGGCCAAAGCCAGTGTTACAGTAACTGAGAGACACCAGAGTGCAGTTTTTGAACTTCTTGCCAGAAGCAAGTTATGAGTTTTGAAATGTGGATTGTTACTAAGGGACTGGCTCCCACAGAACAGTATGTTACACAGCGCTTGCATTTCTGCTGATAACTTAAGGTTTCTTCCCCCTTTTTCTCCAGGAAAGGTTGAGCACTGCAGAGCAGAAGCACAGATGCAAGTCCCTTTCACATGCTCACAATTTCAGCCTGGGATTTCTACCTCAGGTCTGTGTAAAGGGCAGTCTGGCTTTGAGTCACAGTCTGAATGTGACAAAACTCTCTGGAGGAAAGTTGTTGCCTCTGACCCTGAAACCTGACCTTCACCAGATTTGTGTCATGAGAAATCCAAGCAACAAAAACCAGCATAGCATATTGTGGGTTTTTTGAAACAGGTGTTAATACCACCCCTGTAGCACAGTCCAATCCAACTGACACGATTATAGCAAAATCAAATTCTTTATCCTCACTCCTGTGTTTAATGTTAGTGATGTATTTGTCATAATTCTGATAATATTGATCAGAAAAAATCCATTAACATTTAAAATTGATTTTAAAAGGCACTTCCAGGTTCAAACACCCCTGAAAATTTGAGGTAACAAGGAACAGCATAAGATTTAGGTATTCTTTCTTGTGCACAACACAAAAATTAATATTCCTCACCAGCAGTGCCATGCAGTTCAAAACCTAAACAGAGATGCCATTAGATCATTTAAACAATGGTTTCCTTTTTTTAACACTTCCTGATGCATGGCTGAAAAGTACATTAAGTATGAGCAGCACATGTTCTTAATCATTCAGTGAACAGAGGCCAATATATGGGCCTAAGCTCACCTAGACCTGTGTTCCAAGTGTTACGTAGCTCTGTTATGCCACAATCCATCAGCATTATCTTCCTTTGAAGCAGCATTTTCTACTTCAAGTTCCATAATGTTCTTGCACTAAAAGTCACTTGCAGTTAGAATTGCAGCTAAAGAGGTACCTGCCTATTTCTTTGTTAGTGTGTTTTATGACAGGAAAGAACACCTATTTCAGGAAAAGCAAATCTTGAAATACATACAGTGAGCTTATTTTTGTGTCTTATCTCATATGTTATCAGTTACACCTCGGAAGAGGTTTTTCACCCCTCATCAGTCATCTTGAAAATGAAACACAGCGAGAAGGACAGATGGTTGTGTGTGCCTGTGTACGTCTGGATTTTTGTTAGAGGAAAGTGTGTGGGGGTTAACAGATAGCAAAGGAGTGGAAAGGGAAAGGGCGTGGCTTGTCTCCTGGTCTTTGATTCAAGCCTTGTTCATCCAATGGATCAGTGGCTCCCAGTGAGCAGCCACAGGCAGCACCGCCTGGCAGCACGTGTTGGCTCAGCAGGGCTGCTGAGCTGCTTGCCTTTGTCTGCTCACCCACCCCATGGGCTGAGCACCTACTGTCACTCATTCCCCTTCCTCTCATTTAAACAAGTGTTTTTATTACAGATACAAGCATAATTATGAATAAATATTCTCTCACACAGGCACATTCACACAGGGAAGGAAAGCGTTCAGCAGGACTGAACTCATCCTTGATGGAAGTCTGCTTACTTCAAAGCATTAGGGCCATAGGCACACTCAGGTAAAAGGGTCCTATCCTCCTTTGGCAAGTTCCTTCAGGAGAACAGAAAAATCCCATAGTCTAAAATAGAGATCTTCTGTAACTCTTTTACAAGTTATCATTGTCTCCTCAGCCACAGTGGCAAGGAGAAACAAAACAGTATTTGGGATGATTTGGAGAATATAACTCCACGATCTGTTTGCCCTTTGAGAGATAATTACTAAACCAACCAGAAGCAGCTGCTTTTCAAAGCCACATACACTTTGGATTCAGGATAGTCACAGAAACTATACATGCAACACACAACTTGTCCCAGAGACACTGAGTGCTTGGTTACAGCTTTGGAGCCGGTGAGGTATAGGCTTGCAACCAAAAACTCCATGCTTTTTTATTAGTCTTGGTCAACAGAAGGTAAAGTTCAAGAGAAGGGGAAAACCTGTACTTGAGCAAAGGCTAAAAGAAATGGTGCTTCCTTTTTAGAAGTTCCTTCAGCCCACCTAATAAACAGGAGCTTTGGCATTCACAGCCAGCAGTCAGAGTAAGGGACTACAAAAGATACACGGTCATGAAGTATCAGACTCAGGAGCAGGTTTAACTGGTTTAGGAATCAGTACAACAGATCTTATTGCTGGACATAGGAAAATGTTCAAAGAACTTGGATTCAAGTTGGCTCTTCATAGACAGTGAATACCAACAACTTATTAATTTGGTTTGTGCCTATGTAGATTCCAGAAACTAAATTGTCACATAGCAAACTTTGTGAATTATGATTTCTGCCTCTGGCTAGCAAGGGACTCCTATCTGATGGATAACAACAGGTTTTTACTTCCTTGATCATAATTCAGCTGCATTAGAGCCATACAACATATCCTTAGCAACACAACTATTTCAAGCACATCAAGCTTTTCTTCTGCTTATGGCAGGCTGTAAAATTGCGAGTCATTATACCTTGATCTTTATCTAAAATCAATATATAATAACGTTACATACATATAGCCCCCACAAAGTATTTTTAAAAAATGCCCTTAAGCCTTCCTGTAGACACTGCACTGCCCATACTTTTCCATTCAGAACAGACAAAACATCCGACAACAAGTGATGGTTTCAAACTGAAAGAGGGTAGATTTAGGTTAGCTGTTTGGAAGAAATTCTTTACTGTGAGTGTGGTGAGACACTGGAAGAGGTTTTCCAGAATCATTGTGGATTTCCCATCACTGGAAGTGTTCAAGGCCAGGCTGGGCTTGGATGGGCTTTGAGCAACCTGGTCTAGTGAAAGGTGTCCCTCCCTGTGGCAGGGGGGTTGAAACCAGACAGTCTTTAAAATTCCTTCCAACCCAATTGATTCTGTGATTCTGTAGTTCTAGAAGGTGTTTAGATATGTTTCTTTGTATTTTGCTCTTCTAGTTAAACATTAAGAACATAAAGAGAAATCCAAATTTCCTCTCTGCATTCTACACCATCAGACAGACAAATGCACAGGGGATTAAAAAATGTACATCACTTAATGGTTCACATATAAAGGCTGAAGATTGAGGTAGAAATCAGAGAGCCTCTTTTCTTCTCTAACATTAAACATACAAGGCTTGTATCTTTCACTTCCTCCCATAAAATATGCTGATGGATTTTACTTGTGAAGCGTCTCTGCTTTGCAGAGGTGACAAGGCAAGGAGAAGCTCAATGGAGGCTCTTTTCTTCTGTTCAGTATTGCTGTCACACTGCAGCCACTGCAAATAAGTCACTTAAAAATTCATTTCGAAAATCACAGTTGCTGAGGGACAGAACGGCTCAGGTGAGAGGTGAGAGGATACAGCCACAATTTTCTCTGTCACACAAAATTTATTTGAAGATCTGTAAACAGATTTTTAAAAAGTCAGAATACTTTGCTCATCAAGAGGACCACTTGCCATATTTGAAAATAAAATAATTCAAAGAAAAAATCATCAAATGAAAGTGAAAACGTTAAAATATTTTCTTAATCAAATGATAGCACAATATGCCTCTCAGCCAGGTGGTTTCTTTTTTTTATTTTATTTTTTTTAAACTTGTATCTTTTGAAAACAGTGCGCAGTTTTACACAATCATGTATCAACACTGAAAATCGTAAGAGTCTCCCTTGATTATTTCATGAGAAAATAAATTGGAGGAATAATGTCAGGTTTTAGAATAGGTTTACCAGTTAAATTTATTTGGGTTCTTACAGACCTTTGAGTTGTACAATATATTGGATGAAATGCAGCCTATGACCTGAGAGGAGGTGCTTACAGCTGGTTACATAATTCAAAAGTAGATCAACTGCCAGCTGACTTATTTTCTGTTTTGTTTTTTCATCACTATTAGGAAAGCATACAAACTGACCTTTAAAGTATTTTTTTCTCTAAAACTTCAAAAGTAATTTTAGTTTAAAAATTAAGGGGAAAAAAAAGGGGAAAAAAACTAATTTCAAAATCTCAAAGACTGCTTTGAAAAGGGACTGTAGTCCTTCAGTCAGCTCTATTACACCCAAGACAAAGGCATTTGACATACCTGTATTGATTTACCATACTTATATTGATTTTGCATCTAGAAAAAGTATAAGAACATGTTTCAAGCAGATAAACTCTATGTAGAAAAAAAGGATTAAACAATAGCACAATATCCAGTATTCTGACTATAGGTATACTTTGAATTCAAAATCAGCAATAAGAATTTACAAGTTAAAAACACTAAGAAATTAAGAACTTACAGACAGTGCGGTGGATATTGAGGGACTACGAGAGAACCCACCACTTTGTGATATTACTTTACTAGTAGTGCAATATTCAGTACAAAGGACCCCCAGCCCCTCATTCTCCTTTCCCTTCCTTAATTTTTCTTCCTCCTTACTGCAAAGATACAATACACAAACAGGCACTCATCCAAATGGCAGTGGCTGTAAAAAGGAAATACACACATATAGATAATTGTTAATTAGCTCCATAACTAGAACCCTTCTTTATGCTTGTATAGCTACCCTGGGGCATCATGAGTCCCCTAAAGCTATGCAGGAGGAAGGAGGTGTTTGAGGCAGATTTCACTGCTGGGGAATTCTCCAGCTGGTTCATGTTGTCACATTTTGTGTAGTTGTGTACAGCCAGGGATCTGCTTCTGAGGAAGCAGAGACATCACACTGGGCAGGCAGAGGAGCACATCAAAAGCACAATGGGGTCATCCAGAGATTCAATGTTTTGAGGAAAGCAGAATAAAAATGACCCAGCCTGTGATTTAGATGCATGTTCAAAATGGTTTTTTCCTTACAAATGGAGTATTCCATAAAACCCTGCCTGCTGTTCATTAAATCAGATGCTGATGAAGAAAGGAGCAGTCCCTACAGCAGAGCTTTGCTCCTGCTGAGAATCTCACACAGCCTGAGGATGGGATGCTGGCACTCTCCAGGTGCAACAGCACATGTCCAGGGCAGAGTAACCCTAAATCCAGTCCTTGCGAAGTGTCAGGAGAAGAACATTTTCTATGTGCTGAAATTTTTATCAATCAAAAGAAAGGACTGTCCAATAGGTAGTTTGTTTGACTTTTAAAAACTTAGGCATTATCAGCAATATGCACTTACATTTTTACGTTACATTTTTCATAGGTATCAGTAAGGTCCCCTCTTCCTCAGGCTGAACAGCTCCCTCAGCCTGTACTCATTAGAAAAATGCTCCAGCCCTTCATCATCTTTGTCACCTTCCACTGGACCTGCTCCAGGAGCTCCATGTCTCTCTTGTCTTGAGGAGCCCAGAACCAGACACAGCATTCCAGATGTGCCTCATCAGGACTGAGTAGAGGGGGAGGATCACATCCCTACCATAAACATAATAGAAAAGTCTAACGTAAATTATAGAACACAAGTCCAAGTTTTGGATTTAAAATTTTGCAGAGATATGAAACTTAGACTCCCTCTGTAGCCAAAGTGCCAATGCCAGCTGTTGAGCTTTCACAGAATACATAAACCAGGGAACATGTGTGGTTCATGTAAGGGACCTGCCATTTTTATGAGGTGACAATTTCTTTTTCCTTGCAGATCATTCTATCTTTCTGCAAAGAAACAGGGACTGGCCACTGGACTACTTGGTTTTGTTATTTCTTCTTTTATAAACTAAGTCCATGTTGAATAACCAAAAAGTAACCAGATGCATTATAAGCTTAGCACAGTTAACCTTGGAAAAAAGCTGTGGTCTACAGCCACCCAAACTTCCTATACTCATCAGCTTCAGATTACAGTTTTGCATAGTAATTCTACTGTAAATACTTAAATAATGCATGGAAGCATCATGAGTAAGACTGCTGATGTATTGCAGTAACAGACTGCTTGCTGTCTCTGTCAGCCAGCCAATCTTGATTACTATTCATCAAAAAGTTTCCATGGAAATAAAAGGTAGTGATTCCAGTACTGCATGAGAAATATTTGACTATTTCCAATACTTAGTCACTGTTAGCAGTGCTCAGGTTATGTATGAATATGTGAATCTGCTGCGTTTGTGGAAGTCAAGCAAGACTCTTGGGACACAGTTTTGCAGAAAGCTAGGGTGGATGAAGAACTTTTCACTTACAAGTTTTTAAAAATCTAATCTGGAAAAACAAGACTGTGTGTTGGTGGTGCTTTCGATTCAGGTTTATCAACCTGATATACCCCAGGCATGTGGGATCAGAGGTTACAGAAGACTGATGTCAGAATGATCAATAATACTAAGGTGACACTAATGAGAGTATCTTCTGCAAGTATGCAGTTGGTCTTTTATGCCCATGGGTGCCCGAAAATAAAGAGGCAGTAATTAATCTCTATATTAACTAGCAATTGTTTACAACACACACAGAAGCAAAGGGGCATCTTGTCAGCAGGAAATAATTTGCTGAGAATAATGGACTGTGATACCGGAGATCTGGCCAGGATTGCTTGGCTACTGCATCCAGACCACACAGGGAAGCCTTTTAAAGTTTTGATCTCATTGGAGCACTCTTTTTTCCCCCAGTGTTGTGATGAAAAGCCTTTTTGGCTGTTCTGGCTGTAAAGCTTGATTTGAAGTCTGACACGGATCTGAAATCATACAAAGGAAGCAGGGCCAACCTTTCTACTCCTAGGGTCACTGGGAGGGAATCCAATACCCTGGTCTTGCACCAAAAGAGAGCTGTTAAGTTGCAGGTTGAAAGCTATAGGTCGAAGGTTTTTAACTCTTGTTCTGACTAATATGCTCCTGCCTTGCGAGAAAAGACATTGCTGAATTTTTAGTGTCTGTTTATGCTCCAGGAATCAAAAGCACATCAGTCTGTTTTACAAATGTGAAATTAATTTCAGAAGGCTAGGTGGGAAAAGTGCTTCTCTCTTCATGCAAGCAAGACACATTAAAAACTGTTCTCTGAACAACAACAACTCTATATTATGCATTAACAACCCTAAATGATTAGCAGAAAATTCTACACATATATTCAATTTCTAAGCATATGATCAGGCTTTAAAGATATTTAGCAATTTTAATTATATATCTTATTTTTAAAAAATGGTGCTAAAATTCCAGGTGGTAGTAACTTGCACATCAAAATAAATAGTTTTCACATTTAAATAATGAATGCATGGTTTTCTGATTTTAAATATTTGTTTTTCTAATAGTACAATTCATCACTAAAACTTTACTGATGTGAATTCACAGCTGACTTCTTTCCAGGCAGTAAAAAGTCTGTACTACATTAATTTAATATTTTTTAACAGTGTCTGTGGACAGAAAAAAGAATCAAAATAGGGATATTTTTCCCTTCTCCACACATTTTCTATCAGGTTGTACATGTTTTTGAGCAGTAATTAAAAAAAAATACTCCACACAGGCTCAGCCAAGAATGCAGTCAAGGTATTTGAAAGATGTAGGATAGACAGCCTTTTAAAAAATATGCTGTTCACCTCAGTGTTTCATACATCTGCAAAGAAGAGTGGGAAGAAGTATATCACTGGCCCTAAAGACAGAATAGCTGTACTATGAAAGGATTTATTGGACTTTCAGGAACTTTATAAAGACCTTAAATTTACTCCTTCTTTGTTACTCACAAATCCTAAAAAGCTCTCAGGAAGACTGTAAGAACCCAGGAGCCTAATGGCTTAACAGCTCCACCAACCTTCCCTTCCCATTGCAATGTTTTCCCTTTCCATGTACCCTGTCAGTCCTGGCTTTGTGCTAGGCACGAATCGGGTACTCAAGGACAATCAAATTTCATATATTTAGGCATAAATAATTGGATGCTATGCACAGAGTGCATGCACCAAGATTGTTTCTTAGAAAGAAGGTATCCAAATACCTGAGTTCATCACCTGACCACATATTCAGCCTCTGATCTCCCATTATATGTTAAGTCTCATTTACAACTAATCTCAATTTCATTTACATATCTGAGTATCACTTCATTTGCCTCTCAAGTTTCTTCTCAGTGGAACTGCATTAGCAGTCTCAGATCGCAGCCCAGCCTACTGCTAGCAAGCTGGTATTGAGTCTCTTCAACCACAACTAAAGCCACTTTCCTTTACTTAACCTGCATGTTTGACCTGGGCTTTAAATGCTCCTCAACCTGCAGCAGTCCAGCAGCACTGAGCAGTGACTTGGTTTGTCTGGAACTTTGACAGTTTCCAAAAAATTGCATAATCTTGAGTGACATTGTACTCTCACAACAGTCAGTGCTAAAACAGTCAACAATACAAAAGCTTTATGGAAAAATGTTGTGGGCAACTCTTCTTAAGTTCAAACATTCCTTTGAAATGTTTATAAATATTTAGGATACAAAGATAACCAACCACGCAGAATTTGAACCATATGTATTTCTATGCTGCCTTTGGCAAGAACCAGTTTAAGATGAAGGTAACATTAAATACATCAAGAGTGTTTGTGTGACCATGGCAACACACAAACTGAATTATAAAACAAATATTAAATTTTCACACTGTTGCACTTATTAGAAATGTCTGCCTCATTTCTGCCCATCATTCCTCCTGACAGCTCCTGCATCATTTAACAGCCACAACCCAGAAGGGTGTATGGAGAAGCTGTCATTTGGCTCAATGAATTGCAAAGAAGGACAAAGACGGTGATTTTAGCTGCCATCCCTACCCACCAAAACCACGCCTGTTTTTTCAGAAGTTGCTGGGTACCAAAGGCCTCACTGGCTCATTTGGAGATTGCAAGGTGAATGTCAAACACAAATGGCAGCCACTGAATGGGAGGCAAGCTCAGCACCTGTTGGGATGAGAATGATGGAGAACAGCACATCAGGTCACCTCTAGCACCGGTAGCAGCATCATGAGGAATACACAGCTATCTGTAACCACCATGGTTTGATGGATGCCAAGAAATGAAACAGAAGAAAAAACAGCTTCATATATGGGTATGGACAAAATTAAGTATCAGATCCTAAATCATGATACATTTTGGGCAACAGGAAAACGATGACTTTGACAACAACATGCTGCAGCTTTGTAAAGAAATTGACAGCAGGTTCTTGGATAGGATGCAGAACAGACAGGACAGATGGGACAGTGAGGTATTTGGATAACTATCCCTGCCCTTCACACATGAGGTGTCTGAAGCAGTGTATGCTAATGAAAGCAGCCTTCATCAACAGAGTCCACTAATTGGTCCTGAAGAGTATGGTTATGCACTCTCTGAGCAGCCTCCCTAACAGAGAAATCAGTTCTGAAAATCTGGGCCCATGTGCACGTTCTGTGAGTTAGATTACCCTTACACGGTGTCTGGGGCACAGCTTAAAACACTGCTCACGTTCATTTGGAAAAGAAAGAGCTCACATTAGAGGTGACTACCCCTGCTACAATCCTTCTCCTCAGATTTAGAGTCCATTGGCAATAATTATTAATTATTCTTACTCTGCCTTCCTCCTCATCACACTAATATGTGCCATCTTCTTGTCACAAAACATGAACCTAGAAAGAAGTGCTGAAATTGCTGGCTTAAAACAATATGCACTGTTGATTGATATTAAGAGGGCTCCTGGCATACCAAAGAGCTACTTGTAGACTTTAAATCATAAATAAAAAGAAAAGTTATGTAAAACCAGTTAACCAGTTATATAAAACCAGGTAATATTAGATTAACTGGTAGTAAGAATGGGAAACTTTATCTAGAATAGCTTTGAAACTCATTTTAATTAAAATTTTTATTATTACAAAGGAAAGGAATATTCTGGAAATATTTGGGAAATTCTGGTTGTTGCCAAAAAAAGGCATTAAGGGAGGATCAAATGATCATCTAACTACATGTAGCTGCATTTAAAAGTGGGTCATTACGCATTTTCTAATTTAAAAGTAACATTTTTCACAAACTGTTACATATCTTCTAGCTGAAACTCTTACACTTTAAGTTACATATGCAATTTCATACTTCCTATTTTGTAAAAAAAAATAGCAGTTTTCCAAAAATGGCTAAACTTGTAAAGACTATATTTACAGCTTGTGATGAGGTGAGAAGAAGCAACAGAGGCTTTGACAGTTTTGAAAGCAGGTAGTGTGAATAAAAAAAAAAGTCCAGAATCTTCAGCTTTTCCCTCAGAGAAATGCAAAGAGCCTGTAGCTGATATGAGATGGGATATTAAATTAGCATCTCACATGTAAAATAAGAATTGCAGCTCCAGGTTACCTATAAGGTGTGAAGAATACCTAATGGCTGTTTGCATTCTTTGTTGAAGATGTAAGACACTGTATAAGTGCTAAGCATTACTACAAAGAGGAATTTTCAGACCTTGATACATGCAGTTTACATAGTATAAATGACTTCATATTTCTGCTAAATATTTCTCCAATACTTTTACCTGTGCTTGCCTCCATCTAATTCCAAAAATTGAAACCGCAGCTATCTTAAAGGCAAGATGACAAAATTTTGCAGACTATCCATAATAATGTATTGCAAAGCAGAATAGTGCAAGAAAATATTAACCATGATGAAGGCCCTGTGTTACATTCTCTTAAAGCTGATTCATTCTTGTTTAAATCATTATAGACATGAGAAAAACAAAAAAAGGATGAGAAGAACTAAAATTTATTAATTTCTGTCTTTCTAAAAATCAAATGAAGGAAGTGCTGGAAAAACCAAATCCTGGTGGGGCCACCCCTAGCCCCATTAAAGTCAACATGAAAACTCTACTGATAGCAGAGCAAAAGGGTCTCAGTCAATGCACCCTTTTTTAAGCACAATTTTACTGAAGAAAAGCAAGTTATGCTAGATAACTGCTCATAGGTGATTTGGAAAACAGCACAAACCCTGAGGTTACAAAGGCAGCTGCCGATACTTGCTTGCCCAAGCTAGTAAAAAGGGAAGCAGATTTGTGAAGGTGCAGGAAGACCTCTAGCACTGACTGGAGATAAAAGGAGTGGAGACATTAAATTTAGATAAAGGTAGTACCATATTCTAAAGAAAACAAGTTTAATTCCATCTACACAAAAATAGGCTTGGGCAACACAGTTCACTGTCTAGGAAAGAGAGGTTGCCATTACATAGTTCTGGGAAATATCACTTGGGGAAAAAGTTTGGTATGTTCTAACTTCTTTTCAAATAGAAGCTCTAAAATTTCTTCTGTGAACAGTAGAAACAATCATTACCTACAAGAAAAGCCTTGATTTAGGAATGAGCAGAAGTCCATAAATATCCACATATATCCTGCTGCTTCACATATTGCTTGCTTTTATTTGGACAAGCCATCTAAAAGAATTGATGAAGAATCGGTCTGAATATAACTTATGCTGGAGGCCGGCTGCATAATTTTCACACAGACCTTTTGTTCATTTTGCTTTTCCCTGCTGACAGGATGTCCCATTTTCAGGAAGGCAATCTGCTTTTCAGCTGCTGCTCTCCTTGGAGAAGGTATGGCAGGGCAGCTAGGAGGTAACATCCTCGTGTGTCTCCAGCTGTCCGCAGGAATTGCAGCGTATGCTGGGCCACAAAAGGGAGAGGGAGGATCACGGCTGAATTTCTGGCTTCCTTCTGTCTAATTGTGTTCTAATGATCTGACTGCTGGTTATCTTGCCCATCAACTGCCCTATGTAGCAAAACAGGCCCCATGAATCAGGCACATCATCTCAGCAGGGCAGGGCTATTTATAGAACTGAAATACCTAATCTAATAATGCTTCAGGCCAGATTCTCAGCTGATGTGAACATGCACAGTCTCACTGAAGTCAGTGGGTCTATTCCGACCAGCTTCAGGCAAGGAGCTGGCTATCTGTTCATAAGGATTGTAAAAAAGAGCCTTTATTTATGCACTGTGCAAGGGCAGGAAAATCCCATACTCCCACTGGGCTGTCTCACTTCATGCCAGTTTCTCAGAGCTCTGAGCTAATTTGAGGAAACACAATTAGAGAGAGTGTCGTAGCTGCTAAAGGGTCTGTAATTCATCACCTGCAAAACAAGGGCAGTCAACACTGAAAAATACATGAGCTTTTTGAGCCACTGGAGCAGTAGATCACAGCAGCATATATTCCAGTTCTCTTCCCCTCCTTCCAGGTTAGCAAAACCAGGCTGTGAGTAGAACTCTTTCCCTGCAGAGACTCTGCCTCCTTTCTGCACCCTTTGCACAACAGCACAGTTTTTCCAGCAATCTTACTGACACTTTTTTAGAGCATTTTAACATCAAGGTCAGTACCCTGGGAAGTGACACATGGGTGTTTAAAATCTTTGTGCAGTGGATACATTGTACTCCACCTGGATCTCCATCTGCCTGATTTGACAGGATCTCCACCTGCCTGATTTGACAATCCCTAATTCCAGTCTCAGTTCAGAAGCCCAAGTCAATCAAGGCAGCTGGCACACTTGGGCCATTCCTGCTAGAATGAGCTCCACAGGGACTAAGGCAATGCCCGGTGTGTGAGCTCCGACTCGTTTGCACGCACCCGTGATGCTGTGAGTCACAGTCTGGTCAGGATTGCTGAGACAATGCTGAGGAGCAAATTCAGGCACCCGAGGGACTTCAAAGTGCAAAAACGAGTCTCTCCTCAGATGCCCAAAGTTCCAGATACCAAATGAGTGAAGAGACCTAAGGATGGCCATTAAGATATAGATCTCAAAATCCATTTTTGCAATTTTTTTAACAATGGAAATTATCAGTAGTTTAAGCCTGAATCATTACATATTTAGATCCCCAGCTCTGGAAATTTTTCTCAGCCTAGATTTGATTTACATGTTGTGTTATATTCCACTAAAAATTTCCAGGTAGTTTTAACCTGTTTTTTCAGTTTGTTTGTTTGGTTTTTGGTTTTTTGGTTTTTTTTTTTGTTGTTGTTGTTGTTGCTAAGCTATCTGTGTGGCAGAAAGAAAATTCATGAAAATAATTTCTGAGCAAGCCCTTCAAAATGAGATAATGCCACATCGGCTGCAATTGTTATAAGAGAGAGACTTTGTGGAGAAGTTATTAGATGAGAAGAAGCACACCTGTGACATAAGAGAATTTTTGGGTTTTTTTTGCTTATTTGTTTTTAACAATATTTGTCTTTCATATTTGAAAACAAGGAGGTTATGCTCTCAGCATTTCAGGTGCATATTCAAATCAGGGGTTGCATTTTTAAGCACGAGAATGAGTGGAAACCAAGGAGAAAGTGGGTTGCAAGAAATACTATGCCCTCTAATGCCAACTACTTGGACTTACTGAAGTAGACAGCAGGCTGTACTGTCAATTAATGGGATCAATGGCATGGTGTGCCCTGGGCCATGGCACATCTGGCAGATGTTCTGAGGACAATCTGATTCTCCCTCAGCATTGTGTATGGCTCTACACATCTGTTTGTGAAAGCTCAAGGCTCAGTTCATACCATCATTACACCCAAAAATATCTTCTCACACATAGCAGGCACAAAACACAGTGAGAAAAAGCTTAGGAAATAACCCATGAGAAAAGAGCTGAAAGCAGAAAACCTCACAAATCAGCAAGAGTCTGCCTGCCCAAGTTCCCCCCAGTTCCCCCAAGTCCTGGTGAGGTAGAGGTGAGAATTTGAAGAGAAGATAAAGAGGTCTCATATTCCTTGATGACCACAGAAACGACGACTTTCTCAGATTGGATATACATGACAGTTGATGTGGTGATGAGAAAAATTCATCCTGCTTTAAGAAATGTGCTTTGTATAGTTGGTGAACGTGAGGTGGCAATTATAAACATTGAGGGATTTTTTTCCTTCTGGAGAAAGTTTTGAAGAGCTTTTCAGAGAAAGCTCTCACTGCTACGTTGATATTTTCACCTTTAGATTCAATTGACCTGACTCTGCTTGAGGTAAGAGATGTGAGAGCCAGTAGAAACAGCACCTGGATCAATGTGGTAGGAAAGCTGAACCAGGTAGCCAATGTCAGATGTTAGATGAAACGAGGTGTACTCAGAAATATTTTTAGCACCTCTTTCGAACCACAGTTTAGCTGATGTTTGAAGTAAAGCTAGAGGCACCTTTCTGACATAAGGATGTATCCATGTTGATGAAGCTGCATCTATTTTTGCCAACATTAGTAGCAAAACATGAGAGTTTTACAGGTTGTAAAGGTGGTTTTGATTTAACACAGATTTTTCTCTAGTACTGAGAAAGGTGTTAAAACAGACTTAAGCACTCTCATTTTTAAAGTAGCTATTTTGTATTAAGCAGTCCTGTTTAAATGAAAGTCATAAATTGTGCATGTGCTCCTGCTGGCTATTAGCTTCTAGTTAGTAGATTCTGAATTACCTTCCCAGAGTGAAATGCTTATGTGAGTCACAGTTCATAATATTGCTTATTCAGCTACACCTCTGTCATTTGAGCTAATTGAGTTAAGTAATAGTGTCACAGGACTTTCATACAGAGTTTCTGCTCTGGCTGTAGTTACCTGCTGTCAATTATCAACTCACACTAATCACTATTACTGTCAAAACTGACATTAGTGTATGGCAGTATTTATCTCACTCCAAAAGGTTCATTTACATGCGGTATCTATTCTCTGCATCCATACCTTACTGCCATTATTTGAAGCACTCCCACCTACCCTCCCCCATTCCTCTTTCTATTATTAGCCATAGCCCTCTTTCATGATTGTTTTTTAGTTTACAGTATTAACCCCATTATTTCTAGCACTCGTTAACAAATGTGGGTTCCCAAGCAGCCTGCTTTCCTCTTCTCCTCCTAATCAGTCATTACCACAATAGGCTTCTTGTTACTCTGAAAGCCTGCTCTGCACATTTTTCCGAGGAAGGTGCTGGAGAGTCTAAAAAGCCCCTCAGCAGAGGAGAACTGATCTGCTAAAGTCCAAAGGATCACCATCACTGGAAATGGGGGAAAGGAATGGCTGACTGTGGCTTTATCTTACACCACTCTGCTGAAGCTTTCAAATTTACTTGCAGCTGCTGCTGCTGATACAGTATTGGAGAAGATTTTACAGCAGCATTATATTGATGCTATAAATGAGATCAAACAGTATTCCTGTTAATGATGAAGCTTAATAAGAGAGATTAAAAAAATCTTTCAAATCCAGTAGTGTTTCTACAGTTTGCTTATTCTCTCTTCAATATTCCATTTCTCTTGTGATTCTTTGTTATGACTTTGATACATTTAGCTATCTGGCTTTCTTCTAGGCCTTATTTTATGTTAGACTTAGATTACTTTTTCTCATGCTATATGGACAATATTTGTTTTCCCATGCCTTCCCTGTTCTTTATTCTATCCACATCTTTTTTTTCTGCTCCGGCCTTGCTGCAGGTCTCTCCAAAATTCTGTGACACTTGCTCCCTTCTAGTGACTGCTTTATCTGTTCATCTTCCTTTTTATTTCTATTCCCAATGTTCATTCTACTTCTTTCTCTCTTTGTGTCCTTCCTTATACAAGGCCTTTCTGTATTTCATTTGGACTGCTTATTTCAGAATACAGTCCCTAAACACAAGTATAATAACCATAACTTAAGCATCCCCATCAGCACAATTTCCTACTGACCGAGAATTTGTCTGGCTGAATTTAGAGAATACAATTAGTTAGCCCTATTACGCAAAAATATAATCTGAAAAAAAAAAAAAGAGCTACATAAAGATGAATATTGGGGTGTCCCCTGGACCATCATTTTCTTCTATCAGAGATGCAATGCATGGCATCACAGCTCTCTCCTGAACATCTCATTTTAATTTTGCTGAAGACCATGCCCTAAACCTCTACAGTTCATGTTTTTAAACCTGGCTTGCAGCCTTCACTCCAGCACACCTTTGCAGAAGACAGTATCTTTCCCTCCAGTCTTCCCAGTGGCCTTGGGAGTAGCTACTGGCAGCTGAACCATCTGCAGTGCACAAGAAGGGTCTGCTACTGTAGGATGTACGCGCAGAAATTGCAAGGCCTGACCTGTGTGCTGGCACCTGGCTGAACCCATCCTTCTCAGAGCCCCTGCCTGAGGGCAGGGCAGCGCCCAAGAGCTTTTTCTCCTCCCTGCAGCAGCTGGGTAGCAGCACAAGCAGCTATGGCAGTCACAAAGCACTGCAATCCTCCTTCCTGCCTGGGACTTTCAGAAACAGGTACAGCTCAGGTATGCAGAAAGTGTTTCACCGTGTACTGTGAAGTGGGAAAGACAAGCCTGCAGTCAGTCGTGTCCTGCCTGTACTGAAAGCAACTGCCTGGGACATTCACTGTCCTCCCAGCAGTGTTTCTGATTTATCTCTGTACCTCAAGAATTCACCAGCACCCCAAGCCCATGCTGCTCCAACAAAGAAACCCCTTGCCCTTACACAGCTTCTACCAGACAGCCTGACAGCATACGTCTGAACTTTTCCCTACAATAAAGAAAATGCTGCCTACTCAAGCACTGCATCAAGTATTTGGCTGTGTGGGTTCCTCCTTAGGAGAGGAACTGAGGGGAATTGTTAAAATAGCTTTTTTGTTTCTTGCCTACTGCTTGGTCTTTGGAATTCTATTGTAGTTTTGCAAGCAGTCAGTTTGTAAGAAACACCATTGAGAGACCCTGCATGAGTTCTCTCTGAGTATTGTGATTTAGAAAGCCTAGACAGAGCTGAAGGACACAGTGATAAACCATACAATCCTGGAGACCAGACAGGGTCACTCTGGACTTTCCCACTAATCATCACTGAAAGGGGCAAACAACTTACCTTAGATATTCAGAGATGCAAGAGTTTTGTGCCAGTTTTCCCCTAATAAAGCAGAGACATTAAACATACCAATAATTTTGCCTCCCAAAGTGAGCCTTATGTACCCAGCATAGCTGAGGGAAAAGGAGAGGAAATAACCTGCAACATAGATGGAACAAAGGCTCTGAAGATTTAGTGTGCAGCTTCCAATGTGAAGTGTCCTTTAGCAGTAAACCTGACTTTAAATATCCTGGGATTTATCACCATTGCAGCTTGGTCCTGCTTCTATATCTCACCTAGACTGCCTCCTCCACATAGAATTAAAGCAACTTTTAAGGGCATGGACTGAAATAAACCAGGTTGAAAAACCCCTTGGGATGGGGAAAGTGGTAGGGTGGAGAAGGCAACAAAAATCTGATGCAAAAAATTTAATTCTTGTCATAGTTTACCTAGTACAAATTACTTTTGCGGGGTCTACGAATCATAATTATTTTAGAAAATGCTTTGTTATTATTTATGGATTCTGTAGATTAAAGATTGTTGTTGAAACTTGCATGCTGTGATGAGAGGCTTTTGAAAATGACTTGAGAGTAGCAAAACTCCAGTAAACAGGAACTAGTTTCTGAATATGCACAGATTGAAAAAGAAGAAAGGAGTCAAGGCATTAAACACCACAGGAAAAAATGGTGCAGGTTTTTGATTTGAAATTCCAGAATATCATAAGTTTCTTCACACTGCAGGAATGAGTTCTTGCCCAGAAGAAAACAGCCACAGTGGGCGACAACTCACATGTAGCCGAGAGTGGGGTGACACCTCCTAAATATGTAAACTATGATGGATTTCTCCAAAATAAAAGTACCCAAGTAACAGGTTTCTGAATGACCATAGAGCCCCAAAAGCTACCTGTGAAATGACACAAGAAACTGGGGGAATGAGCACTTCTTCCCATGGAAAAGGGCCACCGTTTGCGGCCACTTGCATGTGGCAAAAGTGGGGTGCAATAGCCTAAATGAGAAAATTTGGAAAAAATTCTTTCAAAAAAAAGGTGCCATATACTAGAACCTTGGCTGCACATGGGACCCCAAAAACTACGTCTGAGCTGACACCCAGACCCTGGGGAAAGGAGTTCCTTTTCCCATGGAAAATGGCCTCCATTTGCAGCCACTTGCACTAGACCAAAGTGGGGTTCTGACCAGAAAATTTGAAAACTTTGCAGGATTTCTCCCAAACCAAAGCTGCAAGTAACTAGGACCCTGCCTGCCCTTCGAGCCCCAAATGCCACCTCTGAGCTGATACCCAGATTCTGGGGAAATGAGCTCTTTTTCCCATGGAAAATGGCCTTGGTTTGCAGTCACTCTCCCCAGCTGATAGTAGGGTGCTGACCTAAAAATTTGCAAATATTGCAGGATTTCTCCCAAACCAAAGCTGCCAGCAGGTTGGACTCTTTTCTGCCTTTTGAGTCCCAAATCCTGGCTTCGATTTGACCCTGAGAAACTGGGAGAATGAGGTTTTTTTCCCATGGAAAATAGCCACTCTTCCCATTCTCTTGCATGGTGCTGTAAATGCCACACTGACTGCAATTTTGCATTTTTGTCAATTTTTGGGAAGGCCTAGAATTTCTTTTACTTTCTCTTTCACCTTCTCTTTAAGTAGCTTTTGATTTTGCAGTGTGCCTGCCTGTTTTCCTTCCCTGTAAAGATTTAGAGACCGTACTGCAAATCTCTAGCTTCTTATTGGAAGAAAAACTACTTTCAGAAGTTTGAAATGTGTATGAGATATTTAGTGAGCAATAAATATTTAGCATATTTATTTTGTTTATAAATATTTAGGAACACTTAGCTCCAAATAATTTTCTCTGCAACAAGAGGTCTAAAGGGCAAGTGCTTTTTCAGTGTATTACAAAACAGTTTCATATATATTTAATGGATTTTGCTAATTTGACCAGATGTCAGATTAAGAGGACCAGTGACACAAAAGTGTTGCAGCTGTTCAAGAACTTAGGTGTTTTCAGACAATTTGAATGTGGAGGATTGGGCAATGTAGATAATTTTTTTTTGCCTTTCATTCCCTTTTCCTTCACTGCACCTTTACCCCAACTTCATATGGCATTGGAAAGATACCTTATTATTTCCTCTGTTTCTTGGCAGCTACTGAAGCTTGACTTACTCAAAATGTCTCTTGTGGAAGTAGGGAGAAGAAAAGGGCCTGCTGGAGGTGTTATAAAGATGCAGGCTCACAGGCTAGGCACAGGAGAAATAGCAGTTTGCTGCGAAGAGTTAGGCTGCAGCAGCCTGAAGGGAGGCTGAGCTGAGAGGAAAAGCGAGAGCAGGCACCAATGTAAATTCTGAGCATGGCAGTGAGTGACAGATGGCAGTGCCAGCCTTGCCCCAAGGAACAGGAACAAATATTGCCATGAGATTTCCCAGGGACTCGTGGCAGCCACGGCTATGCCTGAGCCTGATGGAAGGGGAGTCTTATCAAGACTGCTATCTATTTTGTTTTTCCAGGGTGACCTCCACAACACTGATGGTTGCAGCCTAGGCTTGAAACCAGAGTTCTGATACCAAGACATGTATAGTTACATGACATACCATAAAATAAGGTAATTTGTAAGTCTACAATACAAAAGAGGATTATGGATCACAATACTTCAACAGGAAATTCATGGATATACCTCCCTGACATATCAATTTGGAGCCCATGCCTCTGGATGACTTTTCTCTCCCTTTTTTTTCCTCCAAGCATGGATGTCCTTTCGAGGAAGCCATAATAAAACTAATTTCTACCATCACCAAGGGCACTGCAGATGAAAAATGAGAATACAAGTTGAAATGAACATAAATATTAGATGCTAAAATACATCACTGTTCAGAATGCAGTAGGGACTGAGCACTGTGCAGTCCTCCATATATTCTGTAGCTTGTGACAAAGTCATTTCTGTTTCTTTCAGGAAGATAAATAGGTCATAGAGTTCAACTATATAATCAATTAACATGTATGGGGTATAGGAGAGAGTAGCATTTTCTCTTCTTATATCAATCTTTATGGAAACAAATAAAGCCTAAGAACTTCCAAACTTTCAAATGCCAAATGAACCCCAGAATGAGAGTTTAGACACAAAATCAACAAAATTCTGTTACCAAAAAAGGGAAAGAAAATTAAAGATCGAATTTAAGAGCTTGATGATGATTCATGATTCAATGTCTAAAGCATGAAGTGGAGCCTTGTCAAGTTGTTATTTATTACCTGTGAGACTGGAGAGTCTTACAATGGCACTCAAAGTGAAATGATGTCTATCAGGACTTTGTTGCTTTGGACCTAAAAATAAGGCCTATCCCTCATACTAATTTCAGTAAACATTTAAGTCTGGCTATGACACATGTATGGGATTGAGTTCCAAAAAAGCCAATTAAAAAAAAATATTGACCTGTGATGTATATTTTTTGCCAAGTAAAATGTATATTAATTATGTGAAAGCTTTTAGTCTATATTACTGAACTACCTGTTACAAGTATTCACTGTCTTTTCACAATGTGATTTGGAAAAAACAATTAAAAGCTTAAAAAGAACATCCAAACTTACAATTTGACCCATAAATGGATCATATTAATTTCTTATCTAAATTTACTTTAATGTTTCTATAGTATAGCAGCATATACAAGAGGTTAGAAGAAAGTAAGTTTGGAATAAGGATACTTATAGCAAAAATTTCCCATTCCATGTCCCATTTCCATTTTCCCTGTAGTATGAAGAATATTCATATACTCTTGTTTTAATTTGTTTAGGTATAATTACTCTGGGAGATATTGTCATGTAGGAGAAAATACAAAGATAAACATGTTTAGGATCAAGAAGAGAGAATTTGCAGTATCATTTTCTTTGTGATTTATTTCACTGTCAATGGGAACTTTTCTAGAAAAGGAAAGGGAGCTGAAGATCTGTGCCAGCAACCTCAGATTAGCCTAAGAAAAAAAATATATAGCATGCAGATAGGTGGTCATGAAATTCAACAAGGCCAGAGATGGGTCTGCCTTAGGGCAGGTTTTTTGTATATATCAGGATTCAGAAGCAGGATGAATGCCAAGGTCCTTGGGTCTCTGTGGTTTCTGTCTGAATCCTCCGGTAATACATACATTTAAGGAATCTAGTTGTTTGCATGAGGCAACTAAGCTCTGCCACTATTTCCTGTGCTGGATAGCACTTCTCATATTTTGGAAGTAGAGAAGATTATCAAAGTAAAGAGAATCACTTAGGAATGCGACTCACAGTAATGTAAAAATAAAAAAAGTCCAGAAGATGCCCATAATTATAGTTTTTAATGGGATTGCATGACACAATCCCAGTAAATAGGTGGATAGGAGGTGAAATAGGAGCTCACAAGCCTTCAGCCAAACTTTGCTCTGCTGCCTTGTGCGCCTTTGCTTGTGTAGATGATGGCAGCCTCAGACTCTGTCAGTACAGCAGGCTCTGCCAGCTTCAAAATTCTTTAAAAATTAAAAGCCTATTCAACCAGAAATTTAGGAGGTTTTTTTTAACCTCTTTAGTCTGTAAAAGCTTTCCTGAACCAAATCATCTAACCCTACTCTCCAGGTAGAATGAGACACAGAAGGAAAAAGGTGTCGGGGAAGGTCCGGATGAGACCACTTTTATACAAAGTAACACTCAGTGTTAAAAGTAGGGATAAATTAGGCTAAAAGCAAAATGTGATAATGGACAATGATAAATTATGCGAGAAAATATAACTACAAATGTGCATAAATTTAGGCAAATAGAATAAACGAACCTTAAACCCCTGATATCTAGCTCAAAACTTCATTGAATCAATTAATGGATATTATGTGAACCTGATCTTTCAGTTTTTAAACCTGTTCCCAGCTGTAACAAGTTGACCGGAAGGATTTTTTGGTTTTTTTTTTACATTATTACATGACAGGAGTTAAATGGAAAGATGACTAGAGAAGAATTCAATTAAATTAAAGAGTGCCCTTAAATTGTATTTGCATGGAGGAAATACATTTTACCACAACAAGTTTAGAGAGAAGTTGGTGGAAGCATATGCTACAGCAATGGAAAATGTCAAAAACCCTTCACTATTGCTGTTGGTTTATAAACAAAAACCAGCCAGTCCACTTGAAATAAAGGAGCATTTAGAATTCATCATTCGTTGCAGGCCCTTATCAACCCAGGTGACTGATAACTGAGGTTATCTCTAACTATGTCCATTACTTGTAAGGTGATAGTGTCTTGCTCTTTAAATAATCTAATAAGTGGCAATTTAAATGGGGCTGGGGCGTGGAAAGAGCTCCAGGCAGAGTAATGGTGGTCTCTTTGTGGTTACAGGTAAGGAACAAGTGAGTGTGTTCATACCTCTGAATCCCAAGCAGCAGTTTCTGAGCTGCAAACCAGACAGGGTTGCAGGACTAGGTAGGGAAATTTTGAGTTCTGCCACCCTTTTCCTCAGTGCCCCCATTGAGCCACATTGGCCTCAACAGGTGACAGCATTTCTCAGGAGGCTGCAGACACAAATTGACACTGGGACATCCCAGCAGCTGGTTCTTGACAGAAACACAGCAGCACAGCACATCACAACTGCTTCACCTTGCTTCAATAATAAAAGTGCTATCTATGCTTGCTTCACCCCTCCCCATTATTGCAATAACATGAGGAATTTAGGATTCCTGCTCTACATCCATGGATGTTTTTCAGCTCACATTGTCAAAGCAGGGACTCAGCAGTGAGGAAGGCTGTGTGCATAAATGATAATAACAATAAAATCTAGGTCAAACTGTACTGCAGATATTATTTACATATTGCAGGTCCCTCTCACTCAAAAACTGCCAGAGGTCTGGATTTGTGACTAAGATGACAAAGGGAGTGCAAAGGAAGGTCACTAGCAACCACTATTTCTCTGTAAAAACCAAACAACCAAGAACCCAAAACTATGGTTGAGATATGATATGTCTGAGAGCAGATATCATGAGAGTTGTAACTGAAGTATAATTGCAGGGAGGAGAAGAGAGAGAGGTCCTCAGGACAGGGGCAAAGTGCACCCAACACAAATAATGGAACACAAGTTTTCCCCGTGGTGCTACCTGCAGTCATACTATTCACACAGTCTTCCCTCCAAGCACCTAAACCTTATGAAGCAAATATTTCTCAGTATTGAGGGATAAGTGGCTCTAGATAAGAGGCACCTGGATTTTTGAAGACCAGCCCTTGGACTACATTTTCAGATCATTCAATCCCTGTAAGAGCAATGAAATGTTGAGATTACATAGGATGCCTTTGAGGTCTAAGGTATGAAAAAGCCCACAGCAAGCTGGCATCTGGGAAAAATTATCTTCTGGTAACCCAAACAGAAGGATACACAGGCAACACACATATTTTTACAGTTCTCATTCTAACCTTTGGCTATCAAGATCTCTCAGTTTTGAATAGCTAAGTTTTTTACCAAAACTTTAACAAAGACTGAAAGATAAGTATTCTGCTGTGTGTGTAGACATACACATTTTACTGAACAGATGCCTGTAGCTTCTTAAGCAGATAATATTCATTGAATTACAATCGTTGGGATTTAAAGTAATTTGTGTGCACACCTAAATGGTGTGAGGAATAGAAGAATAGAGCATAACACATTCCTCATTGTCTACATGTCAATGTGACAATGTTACTCATTCACATACTCACTAATTGGTTCATGTATTCCTAAGTTAATTCCTAAGACTTTTTAGAGAAGAAAATGCATATACAATTAAAATTTTAAACTTTGTATTTGTTTAGGATATTCACCTACCATCTATTACAAAGCTTGATTATTTCAGTTGTAAAAAAGAAAAAAAAAGGCTGCATTTACCATCTGCCCCTAAAATAATTAGCATTGTTCTACTTATGAGACTCTGAGACTCACAAGGTCACAAAAGAAAATACAGCAGAAGGAAAATAAATTTATTATATTCAGGATCACACCAAGAAAAAAAGAAGTTATTTAGCAGAAAGTAATTTGGCTGCCTTTTTAAACCTCCATTCAAATTTTTTTCACAGGAGCATCCTGAAAAATGTACAGATTCACTACATTTCAGAAACCAGCTGGCTTTCTAACCAAACACATCAGCCAAGACAAACACACACATACATTATTATTTACAATCCAGTATTTCTGAAAGTATCAATCTTGATGAGTCCTTCACTCTGCTCTTTGTATCTTGGTAGTAACAGTTCATCAACAGAAGAGTGACCAATATAAATAAATCAAAACAGAAAATAAATGATCCTAAAAAGACACTCTGCCCTCTTCATCTTGAATCTGTGAGAGCTGAGTGATGGAGAGCTGGACACAATAAAAGATTTAGCACTGCAAAGAGGGGCTACAAGGAGCACCAGCCTCTCAGTCTGAAACTGCCATTCAAAAGCAGGCACCAGCTGCCACTTCACCCTGAAGGGGCCTTTTCTCCCCGTAACTGAGAATCCCCCAAGGCTCACACCTCTACAGGTACATCTGCTGCTGCTCTCCTCAGACACAGCAGTGAACCCTGCTCAGTCCTTCATTACCAAAGGACGGAAACAAAACTGTTTTGGTGATATCCTTTAGGCTCTGAATGCAAGCTGAACAAAGAGGCCTTTTGACAATGCTGCGTGAAGCTCCAAACCAATGGAGTATTCATCCATCACTGGTAAGGTCTTCCCTCCTCCCCTCCATAGCAGATCTCCCTCTTGTCAGTGCAGCTGCTTTTGGTTCAACTCTAAGTTGCCCTGCCCTTCCCACACCTCGTTCAGGAAGCTGAGGCACTCAGCATATGATTTCTTCCTCAGAGGCCAGAACCTGAAAAGTTAAATATTGAAGTTGAGGAACTTTTTGGGTTTTTTTTTTTTTGTCCTTAAAACAAAATCCCACAATGGATGCAATTCCCAAACTCCAAATAGAATCTTTTATTAATATCTTATTTTAATATACCTTCTTTTATCTCAGGTAATTTCAAGCCTACTTTTTTGCTGAAAACTTTTGGAATTATTTGTTTTCAGGGAGAAAGACACTTAAAATATTTTTTAAATGCCAACATTATTTTTCATGTATTTTCTGCTCACCTGCCTCCAGTTCTAAGTGCAATTCTGAGCAAAGAATGGTAGGACAAAGATGGGATCCATTCTTAATTTAATTCAGGTAATCAATCATTTTAGCACAGTTAAACAGTAAAAATGTGCAGAGGGATAAAGGCACCACAGAAAAAAGGTGCACATCAGAATCTTATTCCCAGTCCTTCCATGTCTCATATTTCAGAATTTGTGCATGGTTGCAGAACAGAGAAATCATTTGCACTGGTAGCACCTTCTCTGACCACAGCAGTCACAGAAGCAGCAGTGCCATTGACAGGACAGGAGAGACACCTGGCCAAAGACTGGACTGAAGCTGAAAAGTGAACTCGTGCTCTTGGCAGAGCAAGGTGTGATTTCCCAGGGGACAAGTACTGCAGCATCACAAAAATAACAGTTTCATGAGGGATTCTCAAACTCAGAAAAAAAAATATTGGCAGAATGAAAAAAGATTGAAAAAAAGATTGAAATTACATCTGTGGCAAAAGAGGACTAATTTTGAATTCATTGCATGACAATGGATGGAGCCCTGTTACGCAGCCTGTTTTGAGGCAAAAACAGCACAATTTTACCTGCTGCTCTAAGCTCTATCCTCTCGCAGAAGTCACATGGCTTTGCTTGTCCTTCAGGCAGAAAACAGTCTGCATACTGTTCAAAGATCAGATGCTGCTGAAACTTGATGAATTAATGGCTTAATTCTGCCAAGCTACTCTTGAAGAGACTTACATTTCATGGAGGAATTTAAAAGGGGTTTGCTCTTTTTGAAATATTTTGTTTGGTTAAGAAAAAAGCACTTTCACACATCCTTTGCAGTACCAGGGCACTTAGCAACTCCTCTAGTGGGTCTTTACCCTCTGCCCAGAAATAAGATGGCTATCAAACTTTATTGCTTTTATTTTGTGTTGAATTTTTGGCCTTCTCTGAGCACTGTTGTATACTGTAATAACATATTTTGAACTAAGCATTTCCCAAGTTCATTATGGACATGAACACAGTGTTGTCTCCCATTTTCCTTAGAGCAAACTAAAATATTTAAAATTAATTCCAATCAAAATATTTGCTTTTTTTTCTTCAAAGGAAAATAAAACAAATTGATTTGGTTTTGGTTGTAATATGTGTCTGAACCATGGTGTCATATTTTGAGGGAATGGCATGAAGCTGTGTCAGGGTAGGTTTAGTGTGGATATTAGGAAAAGGTTTTTTCACTCGTGAGGTGTTTGGGCACTGGCACAGGCTCCCCAAGGCAGTGGTCACAGCACCAAGCTTGACAGAGTTCAAGAAGAATTTGGACAATGCTCTCAGGCACATGAGGTGGTTCTTGGGGTGTCCTGAGCAGGGTCAGGAGTTGGACTCAATCCTCATGGATGATCCAGCTCAGGATACTCTATGATTCTATGACAACCCCAGCTGGCAATTAAGTTCACTCCCTCCCTCCACAGTGGGACTGGGGAGAGAAACAGAAAAGTCACCCTGAGAAGACTCGTGGGTTGAGACAAAGATAGCTTAGCAGATAAAGCAAAGGCCATGCACACAAGCAAGGCAGAACAAAGAATTCCCTCAGCACATCTCACGGGCAGGCAGGTGCTCAGCCATGCCAGGAAAGCAGGGCTTCATCACATGGAAAGACAAACACCATCACTCCAGTCAACTTTCATGTAAAGAAGACTCATTAAAATGTCCAGGCACATTTAACTTGAAAAGGAGTACTCCAAAGCTTTCTGAAAATGCACTTAATGCATGTCACTGCTCTTCTTCTTCACTGAAAGGTAAATGAGCATATAAATAGTGAAATTCTTAAAAAAAATGAAACCAAATCACGGTCTAGAGCATGGCCTTTTAGAATACAGGTAATCTGCAGCCTGCAAAGCCATACAGGCTGCCTGCAAAACTGCTGTTCAGAGGTTCTGGTGCTCCTGGACATCGGTGTTGCAATAGTTGCAAACCACAGCACAGTGTCCACCTTGGAACCAGCCCTTATTCAAGCAAGTTTTAGCAGCTGAGTAGGAACTGAGAACGGTGGGAAATGGATTTGTGGAGAGTTCTCAGGGCCTCACAGAAGGCCCATACAGTATGTATCTGTATGCAAACTCTGAGATAAGAAATGCTGACTCAGAAACGCTACAGAATAGGACAGATATTGCTGAGAGAGAAACTGAGCTAGAAAAAAGTTTTAAAGGCTGGCCTTGCAAATAAAACTAGGTACTTTGGAGAAATAGAACTAAGAAAGGTGCATTGTAGTAGGACCCATGAGGGGTAATTTTAGATGATTGTCACTAAGATATTTACAGAATGGTATGGTAAAAAGCTGATAAGCTAAGAAATGCTTATGGCGTATTGTAATTAAGAAATAGTTGGCTTCTGATTGTGATAGAGTGCATTATAACATCTGCATTGTGTCATCCTTCTCATGAGACTGAAAATGGAATAAAAGTTTTTGAAACACCTCTTAGTTGCCCCATCTCTGGGTCAGAAAGGGGTATAGTACGACAAAGAACAACCTCAAAAACCACAGGTCACTTTCCATGAAGTCCTATAATGCCATGGGGAGAGAGTAGGAGACGAATCACCAGGTGAGAGCACCAGTTCGATTCTGAGCAAAGAGTTTTGCCTGACTCAGCAGGCCTGTGAGGTGAACAACAACCTCAGACAAATACGGGGCATTTGTGCCATTTCCATATACATGCAGCCATCCTACCTGTCAAGATGAATTCATACTAATTCCTAACAAACTCAGAGACATGACAGAAGCAGCTCATACTACCACATCAAAATGGAACATGAGGGCCTGATTTTCCTAGGTTTTGGACAGTTATTAATGTCCTTATATATTCATATAGTACTTAATACAAGCTCACTATGATCCTAGAGTCAAGCATGATTGATCATTATGAATTACATGTTAATAATGACTAACTGCAATGATTAACCGCTGCTGTTCAAGTCAGTGACAACTATAGTTGTCATTGTTATGTTAATTTGCAACACTGTAAAAATGATGATGGACTAAATTGACTTAAATTACTTTAACATAACCTATACTCTGTTTTAATTATTGTAAAATCTGTTCTTACAGTTCTATAAATAACTTGCTGGAATTCATGTCAAACCCCATTCTCCCAATTCCTATATTATTAGCAGAGCTTGTTGAAATCAAAGTCAAAATATATATATTTCTAAGATAATTTATCTATAACAATATATTAATGTTCTTTTCTATTATTTAGGAGATTGAAAGAAAACACAGTTTAATTCAAAATCCTTTCATAGACCCAGCAGAAGGAATTCTCACATTACCTGACTGGAGGAGAACTACCCACAATTGCAACCCAGAGGGAATGTGACAACTCCTGTAAAAAGCAGCTGCTGCAGTAATTGAGACAGTTACCAAAAACTCGAAGTTTCCCTGCCTTGCAGGATAGTGAGGGCAAGCACGACATCGATGCTGCCCAGCAGGACAGAGGGGCTGCCCGAGGGCTTGGCTCCCATTGCCTTTGGCAGTTGATCACTTCTGCTCAGCCTTTTCTACCTACACCAACCTATTCCATCTTTTTTTGTTCCCAAATCATACCAAAATTGCTTTGGTGGAAATGAGAGCTGAGGTCTCTCAAAAACCCAGCACAGAGAGCAGCAATGAAATATGAAGATGAACAATCATTTAAAATAAATAAAAATCAACCAACCCTCTCGGTGGCTGGAAAACTAGGAAAAAAAATTCTAAATAACATGTAGTGATAAATTAAGAATAGGTGTATTTCCCTCTTTTAGCTTTTGTTTATTATGAGCCTAGAACTCCAGGCTCATAATAAACAAAAGGAAAAGAAGGAAACTGTGGCAACATTTCTCATTAGCTAAATTCAAAATAATTAAGGACCATCTGAAGGTTCCTTCGCCAATATCTACAAACTGAAAAATAAAATATAATCACAGAGTTATAAATAAAAAATATAGGCCTATTAACCATATGTTTCAAAACTATTAAGTGTCTGTCCTTCTGATTTGTACTTAGAGGAGAGATCTATGTTCTGATTAAATACCCCTAGCTATACTGACTGTAAAAAGGCAGCTTTAATATTCCATCTACAACTAATCAGAGGTAAAATAAAATAAAAA
>JAYDZK010000202.1:21504037-21534483 GCA_034509185.1 Euphonia xanthogaster | reverse complement strand
TAAAATAAAAATATTAAGCTATTCACATGCTGTGGAAATTATAACCCACATTCAAGACTTGGCTGGTTTGCAAAGTGTACCTTTTATAGATTTCACAGTATTTCCAAATTACAGTCAGCTCAGTGAAGGTCACTAGCAGAATTTGAGCATTTCACAATTTCAGTTACCAAAGACATTATTGAAATGTTGACAGCGTATGTTAAAAACACTGATCAATAAATTCTAGTAGAGGTCTTATTACATGCATGTAACACAACTGATTATTACTTTTCAGTAGTAATTGGTAGATTCATAGTCTTTTCCACATTAAGGAAGGTCATGTGTGGTCAGATGGAAGTGTCAGATGCTTGGTGTAGCCAGGGCTATTGGAGCACACAGTGACCCTTTCAGAATTGGAATACAGAAAATGCAGAAAGTTCTGTTTGCCCTCGAACAGCCCACAGCAATGAGGTTGGGTGCCTGGCCCCAGTGCCAAGCTTACAGCTTATTTCTCAAATTCCTGATGCCCCAGATTCGGATCCTGCCTTGTAAAGAAGCTCATTTTTTGCTATTGTGCCTTCAGGAAGAAAATACTTAGCTCTCAGCTGTAATATCTATCATTTTTGTTTGCTTTAGTCTCCTGCTTTTACAGTGCCTTTTATGCAGTTTTTTTTTTTTCTCTTTTCATTTCTAACAGTGATCGTACTATTTTTATACAATTACCTGAGCCAAGATAGCTTAGCTTGACAGATTATTAATGTTCAGAGTATCTTTTCTAAAGTACACTAAAAGCTATTGACACACCAAAGCACTGACTACACACACACACAGAAATGTAATTCGAAATCATTGCAGATCCCTGGACTCCCATTTACAAACGACACTCACTCACTCTCATTTTCTGCTGTTGTAACTTTTCCTCTCAGGCTTTATTAATCAACACTCCATGGGGATCAAATATCAAAGCCTGACTGCCCTAAGGCAAACTACCATGTAAATGTGCTGTTTGAAGAATAAAACAGCAGAGGGTTAAGTCACTCAGATGCCTCAAGATTAGGCTTACTAAATTCAGCAGTACTAGAAGGACAAAAGTCAACAAGGGCTTTTACAACTCCCTAAGTTTTACAAACCCAACATTTTCTTGTGCTTGCAATGTGAGAAATCATTTTTATTGTGGTTTCCAAAATCAGCAAGCATCAATAGTTTGGGAGCTGTGGTACTGCTGTAATTATCATTTATTTCTACTTCTGTCACTGTAGCTTATGAGAGCTCGGGTGCTGAGCCATCATTGTGCAGTGCTAATTTGTGTTTGGACATAAGGAAAAACCAGAGCAACCAGACACAAGAAAGCCCAATGGTTAACAAATCAAAGTGCTGTTCTGACTGGCCATAATTAGGAGGAAATTTTGTAGGTTAAATGTTTCCTACCTTCAACAGACCTTATGTGTAACACTGTTTTCCAATCAGCTCTAATGATAACCTCTTCCTGAACCCAGCAAGGCCTTGGTGCAGCTTCAGGATGTGACTCTGCATGAACAAACAGGGCACAACAAGACATGCAAAGGCAGCGTCCCCACTGCACAGGCAGGAGCAGGATATATAAATATATAAATATAACAGGATATGGCAGGAGCCAGGTCACAGACTGCTCCTTCTGCTACCCAGAGAACTTTTCCTGAGATGAGTTTGCACTAATGACACCACTGAGGATCCTGAGGATACAAAACATCATTAGCCTTACCTTGGTTTCTAAAATGAAGATGGCAGGAAGCATTTCTAGCAGTTCAGAGACTATTAACAGCTGAAGGATGTTATTGTTTTGCCACCCTGATATTTTTGCCCTCTTAATGATCCCTATTTTGTAAGAGTTCATTTAATTTATATTTATATTTTCAAAACAGGAGATAGCTGAGAAGTAATAAAATACCTTGTGCAGGGCATTTATAATGTCCAGAAACCTTATTATCCTGATCTCCTAAAGAATGTTCAGACACGTACAAAAATTGCAGTGAATTATATATATTAAAACAATTGATAATGGGCATTAGAAAGTCAAACTATTTCAGAAAGCAGGCACCTTATCCAGTAAGCTTGTTATGGCTTGCATTAGGTTTAAATAAATAACAAACTGTCTGAGGTCTCCTGTGAGCTCTAAAATACCATATTTAAAAGTACTCTCTTTCCTTGGTAGGCATTTAAAACACAATATGATTCCTCAAAATCCAGTTTGCAATACTTCATTAAAAACTTTTTAAATTACTGAAAAATAAAGGAGAGACAGTAATGCTTTTATTAGTTTTCTGCCATGTTAAATAGTCATCTGTTCCCTGCCTTTAACATTTACAAATGTGCACCATGACTGAGGGAGAACAGACTCCTCTCTGTGTGCACACACCAACCCAGGAACAGCTATACAGGTAATCTTCCTTCTGTGCTGCATCGTAAATTACATATTTATCCCTAAAGTTCAGGCTTTATTTAGTCATTATCCTCTTGTTCCAAGTATTTTCCAAGGTGAAAACAATTCTTGACATTTGATGACCATTAACATGGTGGTGGTGTTGCTGACTGGCAGAAAAACTACAGGCCTGAGGTTTGCAATGGTTTTAGCAAGCAAATAGCACTAAAAGACAGATTTATTCTATGATTCTCATTGGCCAAACATTATTCAGCCTGTAGTTTGTATTTTGTCTATATGTGTTTTTGACAGTAGGTGATGAACCCTTTCGCTCAAATGTACTTCCAATAAGAGAAGACCAAGATAAAAGATTGTCAAATAAAAATGGAAGAAGTAGACCCGATCTAGTGAAAGGTGTCCCTTCCCATGGCAAGCAGTCTGGAACTAGGTGATCTTTAAGGTCCCTTCCAAGCCAAGGTGTTTTATGATTCTGTGAAATCACAGCGTGTCCAATTTCATAATCTCATGTTCTAAAAATGCTAGATTATTCTTTATGTTAGCATGTCTACACTGAGTTTCACCTGTATATCATTACTGGGCCTCAAAATTTCTGAGTAAATTGCTGTGAATTTCCAGTGGGATATAAAGGATGCCACTATTACCCTTACCCTATGGCACATAGGGAATAGCACATGTATTTAAGTTAAGCACAAATCTACCTTCAGTTTCTGTGCTCTTCATCTCAACATCACAGACCCGTACTGCAGATCGTCAGTAGTCATAAACCAAGCACTCAGGTATTACATATCCCTGAGTCCTCCTAATATTGCATTAGCTTCTAAAACATAGTTAAATTCAAGAAAGAAAGAAAAAAAAGGTGCAATGAGAATTACCTGATTTGGCAAATTCAAATGCAAATGCAAAGAAACTTCCCATAGGAAAAAAAAAAAAGAAAAAAGCAAATATCATGTAGTCTTCAAAGGCAGGGATGGCTGCTTAGCACTGCATCTAATAATCTATCCTGATGATTGGTAAGAAATATAGTTTATATTAATCTGCTGAACTAAGGAAAAGCATGTCAATGATACAGCCATTGCTAAACAGCTCTAACATCTGAAGGCAGCTGAGTCAATTAAATCAATGGTAAAGGTTCTGTCTGTAAAGCATTGTATTTCCAGCGTGTAACTAATGGGAAAGGAAATCACTGGCTTCCAATGAAGAGATAGATACGATTCCTCTTAATTACAGTTCATTACCCAAGAGCAGTCCTTGTGAGTGATACACAGCAAAACAGAATGCAATCAGTTCAATGTTTTATAAGTAAAAAACCACCGTGGGATGTGATGCATGCTAAGAGAACATGGCATTACTCTTATCTTCTTATTTATATTTTATGACTACTGGCCCTTTCAATGATGAGATTTCCTTTCGTCTATGAATGGATGTCCTTTGATAAGGGACTACTTAATTAGTAATCAGTAATAGAAAGGAGTTTTGGCATTTAGGATATTGCAGTCTTAATCTCAGTCCTTTACAGCTACAGATGAAAGGCATGCTTTAATGACTGATATGTCTCCTTTATTGGCCAAAACAAGAAGCCGGTATAAAGGAAAATTTGGATTGACCAAAAATATGACCACAAGGCAAAAGAAAAAAATTATTAAAGATTTATTGTCTGGTGAGCATACTTTAGTTAACTAAGAATGAAGTATTTTTTTGGTGATTTTTAACACTATAGAAAGTAAATTGATGAAGATGTAGTGAGACAATTTTGAAAAAAAAATTTGTTTTTTTTTAATTTTCCATACTTTTGTGAGTTTTCCCAATTTTTGTCTGATAAAATTTTAGAAATTATACAAATGTTTTGGTTGACTTTGTGATGAAGTTTGTGAATTACGTCTCAACAGAAAAGATTCTTCCAATGGCAGGAGACATAATGGGAATTTTGCTATCAGACTAATGAGAGAGAGGCTGAGCCCTGTATCTGCTTTGTACCTGTATTTTGGGAAAAGGCCAGAATTGGGCATCAGGTACTTTATTCATTTGTGGACAATAAAACCTTTCATAGTTATATTAGAAGAGCAACAAAACATAGAAGGAAATACTTCAAGTAAAGAGCTCTGCCTAACAGACAGAAGGGCAGGAAGAAAATTACTGTTCCACTCTTCTAGCACACAATTCCTTATAATGTCTTGTCATGCATCTGGCCATTTTTGGAGCCTGAAAGGGTCTGATTTGATTGAGCAACTTTGATATTCTTATACCCTTAAATGCTTACATTTAGGCATATTTACCCATGGATTTAGAGCAATCTCAAAGTTATTACTTCAAAGTTCTTTTGTGCTCAGGAAACAACTTGAAAAAAAACTTAAGCCCTGTCACTTATGAACATATTTTGCAAAACCAAAAATAAGCCCAAGGTCCTGATAAAATATTTCCTCTAATTTCAGTGAATATTGAAGCAAGTTTCCAAAGAAGTGAGCACATCCAATTTCATCACATGAATTCTTTCCTATCACTTTTGATGGATCCATTTGTGGAGGAAGAGAAGTCCTCTAATGAGACCACAGATGTGGTGACTCTCACCTTGAGGCAGTACAAATCTAATTCTTCTAAGACCTGTCTACCAGTTTTCAAGAACCAGAACAGTAAAGAAGTAAGGACATTTTTTTTGAGCAATTGGTTGGTTTTGAGATCTTTGACAGTGTGGGTTCCATTAAAATCTTGACATATACCAGACCCTGGTATTTACATTTACTGTTTCCTTTTTGTGGTATTCCTATATAGATGTCAAAATTTTAATGATGCCCTCTGTTTTCTGAAGTGAAAGGGATGGAGCTGTCACTCGCAAGGGTAGGCAGGTCTGTTATCTGAGAAAGAAACAGCCATTCTGAAGATATTTTTCACATGAAACAGTGCTAAGCTAACAGCGAGGGACAGTCTTCGAAGTGTCAGTCCATTCTTAACTCACTCTGTAGTGCCTAGATACTGTCAGAGCACAGTGTAGGATATATGACACAAAAATCTTCAAACAGCATGTGGAGGGGCTCAGCATAAGAGCCGGGCAAGACAGATACATATGTTATAATGCAAGACCTCAGTGCACCAGAGCTCAGGTTCTGTACTTGCCACTGCTTGCTGTAGTCTATTTATATATGTATGTGTGTGTGTATATATATATGTATGTATATACATCTATATATGTATACAAAGATATATATATTTCTCTACATCTACATATATACTGTCCCCAACAGTTTAACCCCTCTTTGCTTAACTATTAATTTGAGCTCAGCTTAAACATGCACACAAATATATGTGTGTGTATAGTGTGTTATATAAATACATATATATATATATATATATATGTGTGTGTGTGTGTGTATTTATATACATATATATATATATTTATCCAGGGTCACAGAGGTGCCTGTTGAAGATACAAGCCACAAAAAAAATCATCTTCATGGTTGGTACCTGCAGCATTTTGCTCCTTTTGAAATCTTCTCACAGGCAGTGCAACTCAGTGACAGATTCAATTTTTCTGAACACCAAAACCTGGCAGCTCCATGACTAGGCTCTTGGGAATTGCAGTGGTTTGGAAGACCAGAGATATAACATCTCTCCTATGAACATCTTTGTCTTCTTTCCAGGAGCTACAAAGCGTCCTCCTACTCTTGTGTAGTAGCAACTGCTCTCATTGCCAAAATGTCCAAAGGCAGTAAGGCAAGGAGTTTAGGATAAATCCACAGGTGCTTTTAAGGGCGGAGTCCTTGAACAAGGGAATTCTACATTTCTTAGATGCCACAGTGGAATTACACTCCTCATCCTAATGGTCCCTTTGTTGCTGAAAGAGCAGGTCCAGATCTCTGAAGAAGTAATCAGACCCCAAGTAATCACACCCTCTTATCTTTCATGACCAGTGCTTTCCCTGAGCACTCTGGAAGCAGAATTAGCAACGGTTTAGCAGCTGTGGAGCCATTCCCTTTCTCTTTTCTTTCATAGACATATGCATAGATCAGGAAGGCTCAATTGAAAAAGGGGTGCATTTACTTAGGCATAAAAGCAGTGAGAATCTGGCTTCATATGTTCTATTTACTCAGAAAAGTAGTAACCTCTCCCCAGGCATGGAGCTGGGCCAAGATACAGTCCTGCCAATGCACTGCCATAGAAAGGGGGCTAAAATTTGGCTCTAAAAATTTAATTTCAAGGAGTAACTTGATTACTTTTAAATGCAGCTTCATTTTCAATTATTTTTCTCAGCACGCTCTTTCCTCGCCTCCATCCGGAGCTCGAGCTGTGCCATTATGTGCCTGTGCCTGGCCGGAGGAACACGCAGACCTCCGCCAGGCAGGGGGTACCAAACCATCCTTTATCAGGATGGCACCTGACAAAGGTCTCCTCCTCCTGCCCAGGGCCTCGAGGGACCTCGGTTTAGCCGAGAGCTCACATAATGCTCGGGGAGCCCGCGGAAAAGCCGCAAATGCTGTTGCCAGGCCGTGACTGCGAGGCGCAGAGCAGGGATGGTTCAGAGCCCCACGCTGGCCGCTCACAGCACGGCACAGGCAGAGCCATGGAGAGCTGCTGGCTCCGCTCCTGGAACAGCAGAACTGCTCCAGGGGTTTTGCCTCCTGCTCGGAAACTTGCTCACGAAGTGCAGTCATTACCTCACCGTGCTGTAGTTCGTTTGACAAGCATGTTATATATGATGGAATAAAAAAAGGAATGCTGCTGATGCTCTCCTTATTGTGCTTATCAGATGACAGCGTGTACTTCTGCAGGCACTTGCCAGCACTGAGAAGGCTCAGCACTTTTCTGAAACCCAGGACTTAATGCCAAAGTCAAACATAAACCTAATTGTCTGCATTTTGACACTCAAAGTAGAAAATATATGTTCACCTGGTGGCCCTTAGCTGCTCAAATATCAGTAAAAAATGGGTCAGTCTGCAAAGTGAGAATATCAGCAATTCTTTCCTTTTCCGAGTTCACTTAGATCAGTGCATGGTGATATTTTATACATATAATTTAAAAAATCAGGGCATGTAAATTAATCCAGTGCAATTAAATATTTTAATTTTCAAGTCCTAAAAATAGATCAAGGAAGATAATACAATATCTCTTCAGAAAACTACATAAAGATTAGTGGTATTTTCATGACATTCTTTAAATAAATTTGCTACTAAGGATAATGCCTGAAGGTCTAGCAGATAAAAAGACAAAAGAAAAATGTCAGGAAAATTCATACCCTGACTCAGAACTGGATTGCGAATGTAAGTAAAGTGATTAAAAAAAAAAAGAAAACAACCAAAACCTCTGTGGGATGTTCTAGAAAGCCAATACAGTCATATTAAGGTATCTATCATAATTTCACAGCTATTGAGTTGCAAACACTTAGCCACACTAATTCACTCAAATCTCATATTGATCTTCACAGAAACTAGTCAAAGATGAACTACGTACCAACGCACTGCAACACTAAAATGTAATTATTGATCCCTCTCCCAACACACAGCATTTCTCCTGTATGGTGTGAGCTTTGCTTTTGACTCCCAAGTGTTTAGCACGACTTCGTTCAGTCACACAGCAGAATCATTTGAAGACTGGCATCTCCTCTCTCAGTCAGTCACAAATGGTATAGAGCATCTAGTCAAGATGACCTGATGGCTGGTCTGGGACTTGGACCAAGAATTTAGAGCAATGGAAAACAAGCACAGCACATTTTTAATGGATTCAAATTAGAGAATCATCAATGATAGATGGAGTTTTTATCAGTGCTGTATAGTGATCAGGTTTTAGCCTTTATATGTTCAGCAGTTTTATCAATGCTCTGGAGGACCAGAGAAAATCACAATCTAAGCCACAAAAATGTCTGATAAAAAAAAGAAAAGCACCTGCTAGGTTAGACAAAAAAGAGCAAATCCTTAATGTTGTAACACAGCTACATGTAAAGGAATATATCCAGGAATAAAAAGTGTAGGACACACTTACAGGATAGCAGGAATTCCCTTCAGGATCCCCAGAAAGCATTTAGGAATGATAGTGGTCAAATAACAGTACATGAGTGCCAGCGTGATGCTGCATCCAAAAGAGTCAATACTGCCCCTGGAAGAATAAACAGGAAAATTTCTGCAGGCAAGCAGAAGGGAATTATATTAAGTCTGGATTTGGCACTAGAGCTTCATGCTCAGGAGTTTATATGATGAATGAAATATGATGTCCATGATTCACCAAGGATGTTGATAAATTGGAGAGGCTTCAGAGAAAATCAGTGAGAATCCTTAGAGGATTGGAAAGGAAACCTGTACACTCCAGGACAGCCACATAGTCTGTTATCAAAAAGGCTAAGGTGTAGCTTGATCTGTGTCTTTATGTCATAGGAAAGAAAACTTTGTTAATAAAATTATATAACAATATCCAGAATTAAAAGTCAGAAACAGAGTAAAATTTAAGCTGACATTTTTACTAATCTCTGAAACAATTTAAGAAATATCTGTGCTAGACTCTTAAATTTTTAAATGCTACCAATAACTTGGGAGTTACTCTAGAAGAGTTTCTTTAGTTAACTAAGACAGGAATTAACTCAGGAAAGGTCTGTGTAAGTATGAGGTCAGGCTATTTTAATAAAAAATGGTCTTTTCAATTTTCACAGTCTAAAAAGGAGCTATGACTAAAAAGTTGAAGCCACACATTCAAAAGGTCAGCATCACCTAGAATTTAGAAACTTTCTGCCCCTTAACTAAGGATTTGAAACTTTAGAGCACAACCGTGCCCCTTGCTATCTTTTTTCTCTTCACAACATGCAACTCCCACTGACCTGCACATTTCTTTAAAACTGAGCAAGAAGACTTTAAAAAGAGCCAGACCCACAGAAGGCACAAGCTTCATGTGAAGCTGCCACTGTTGCCTCGGGGACTCACATTCGGAGCATATTCCTTGGAATGCAGAATGAGAGCTCCAAGTCACACCTCTGCCACGTACCTGAGCAGCCTATTCCCAGTTCCCATTCGTGCACAGGGTTCTCAGTCCTCAACAGAGACAGCACTTGGCACTGGTCTTTTTGGAACAGTGTTATAGGTTTCAGTTTTGCATCACCTTGACTGTAGTTCTAACTGGGCCATGACACAGGGGAATGTGTCAAAGCCTGGATGTCACATCCTTTGCCTCCTCACAGTACCCACTGGAGGTGCAATGCTGCTCATCAAAGCCTTGTTCCAATATGATTTATTCTTGATAAATCCATGTGTGGAGTATCTTATCACTGCAGCCTCTCACTGTGGGGAAGATCTTTGCACTCTCTTAAGGTATAGAAAATCAGCTTGTTAGGCTTGAATTCCCCTTCTCTTTAATGTCTCCCTCCATTTTAAGAAAAAAAAAAGGAAGAATTATGTCCATCCTCTTCCATTCCTCTTGAATTCATCCTTCCCTACAGAGTGTTAATCACTACCCAGCAACAGCTCATCCTAATCTCTTAAATACTCCAAGGGTACATTCCAGCCAGCCTAAGGACTGCAGCACACTAACTCTAAGTGTTATTTGACCTGATCTACGACTGTCTGGCCAGAGTTCTTGTCCTCTCATTAACTGCTGTTAATCGTATCAGAGGTGCAATTACAAACTCATTATTTTTTAACATTAAAAAAAGAATCAAGCTAAATGTTTCCACTCCTGCCTGCATTGGGCAAGAGATTGAATTTTCCCCTGTCTCCCATAAAGGAACTATATTTGTAGAAATATTATGTTGTTTCTTATGTCCATCACTAGTTGTAATTCCATTACTTTCTTAGTCTTTCTGATCATTTGTATGTGTGGCCATTTATTATTTTACAGCCTCCAGCACCTAGTTTCTGCTTATGTTTTCTCTTTGATTTTCATGTCATTCAATAGCTCTTGGTGTTGAATTCTAGTGTTTTATTACAACCACTCTATTTTATTCACATTGGGATGGATTATTTTCTGGTCAGCTTTTTGTGTTTTGTCCCCTAGAAACTTGCAACTCTCCTCTTTGTGTTTGTACTCCTCCCTATGAGAACCTGCCAAAGAATTTCTCTGGGTTTACTGAGGCTCACTTTCTTAGCTTGCTGTTATCACGAAGCATGTAAATCCTCAGGCCATCACTACATCCAGGCTTCTGTAGGACATGAGCCATTGATCTGTCACATCAAGCCACTGCTGGCACATCATATCCTGTGTGTCTTCCAGAAGTTCCCTTTCTGGATGCAATTCTTGGCTAACACACTGGTTCCCCCCCCTCCTGCCTCTCGTCTTCCCATTCCTTACTGTAATTCCCCACAGGCATCGTCAGCATGATCTGAACATCTACTACTCCAGATAAATGAGGGACTGTATTTGTATTAGCTCCTGGCAATAGTAATTTATTAAATTCTGGAAGTTTAGCCACTAGAGTGAATCTAACACACCTTGCAAGCATGTTAAGCTCTCTCCCTTTGATCCATTTCCTCTTGCATAGTGGCATTTCGACTGGTTTTATGCATAATGAAAATCTACTTTTACCACCTTTGATAGACAACAACTATTTGAAATGTCTGTTCTCTGCAATGAAAATATCTTTGCTGAACTGCACCTGCTGTGGGTTACCTCTGAGAGCCTATTTCACTCCTAAAATTAACTCCGTATCAACTCCCCCTCACTGTCTCCCTAGATGCAGTCCTGCACTTCCTAGGGCTTGGCTGTCCAGGCATCCCTAATGAAGTGACTTACCCAGAAGCAAAAAAACCCAAAGTATGTGACACACACACTAGCAATTTTGGTTGGTGTGTTTGCATCCTGATGAGTTTACACCTTCTGCTACATAAGGGAGAACATGGTAACAAATCCTAAAGAAGTGAGAGTGTCTGCAGCTGGAAAGTAAAAAGATATCAAGTGATTTCTTCAAAAAAAAAAAAAATCCTTCTCCTGCTGAAGACATTAAGGGGGGAAAACAGGTAGGGAGAAAGAGCATAACGTACAATGTGGATGGTACATGGATAGCTTCAAAAGCTCAAAGTGATTTGAACTTTTTTTTTTTCCTTGAAAGTGGAAAAACAATAAAAAGAGAGCCCCTTTAAGCTGTACTGGCATACTGGGGCTGGTAAGTAACTGCACCCTGTGGTTCGCATTACTATTTTATGTGTTCCTGTTTTTATGGAGTGCTAAATGGCTTAATTACATTTTACTGGTTTATTCTGCTCACTTGCTCATAACCTCATTAATCTGACACACACTGTTTTTTTCCCAAAATAGAGAATACACAACCATTTTTGTGTAATAGGTATTTGCAACTGTCTGACAGGTATAATGTAGTTGAATTTGCTATTTATTAGGAAATTATCACCTCTACATAAAGGTGCAAGTTATGAATAAAAAGCATAAACTGGGCAGACTAAGCTCCTTAGCAGCACATCAGGATCCCAGCTGATTTAAGTACTTGGTGGTGCTGGTGGAGTGGAAAGGATGCACTGCTCAGTCTAATTATCATTATCTTACTTTCACATGAGGAGATAGATTGCTAGTGCTCACCCAGATAATTTCTAGGCCACAACTGCTCACTTTTCAAGCTTGATCCCTCCACTATTTGGTCCACTGAAGACAGTGTGGGATGTCTGGTTCTGCTAAACAGAAAAGCAGAGGTGTGGGGACTGCAGAGCCCCCTCATCACAGCCTTTGCTGGGAGGTAGATTTTATACAGCAGAGGGATGTTACCTGACACGTCTGGGATGATGCATCTTTAGGGTTTAGTGCTGCAGATAAAGGGAAGTTGATTTGTTTTGACTTGTTTTGGATAATTTTGTGTGAGATATGGCACAATGATGCAAACTGAAATGTCCAACCTCACAGAGATCAAATACAAGGCCAGATTTGAGAATAACTTGGACATCTTTCTGTGGCTGACTCCATTGCTTTCCCCCATCCCTAAGCAGCATTCACTCATTATTTTAGCTACTTGAACCAAGTAGAAATAGGAACTCTGTGCCTGTGAGACAGGCAAAAACCCCAAACAAATCAGCTTCTGAAAATCTTCAGATTTCAAATCTTCAAGTATTTCAAGTCTTCAGTAGAGACAAAAAGACTGATTAAATTTAAACGCTGAAGAAATGGGATGTTCTGTCATGTCTTTGATTCCACCCTTGTGAAACAACTCAGTGAGACTCCTCTGAGGGTAAAATGGTACCCAGCAAGGTCTTGGGACTTCACTAGTGGCACTCTGTCAGATTTTTATGTGATGGTTGTCTACCCATATCCCTCTGTTTTGCAGCAAGATGGTCTGCAGTTTACAAGCATGTAAAACACATGCACAAGGCTTCCACATAAAGTTGCGTGATAAAATTTAAAGACACTGCCGATGACTTAACATGTCCTAAAAATGTTATATGCATTACTGCTACAAATAACCCTTAAGGCAACTGCAAATAACAATAATGGTAAAACTCCTTTCAAACAGTCTTGCCCTTTTCCTTTTCTTTTTCTTTCTCCTGTGTGTTTTTTCTGCACTGAGCCAGCAGTACACTGGAAGGCAGTGCTTACCTGAAATAGCTGCCACAGAGATTTGAAATTGAAACTGGAGATGATCCAAGGAGAGACAGGGGTGAGGGCAGAGAGGAACCGGATGGGCAGCAGAATTCAAACACAAATCAGGGCAAAAGGCCTATCCTTTACACTGAAGAAACAGACCTTCTGTTCCAGGGGTCTGTCAAAAACTCAATGGTTCTGTATGAGCTACTGCAAAGAAACCACAGAACTGAGAGCGTCCTTTTAAACAAGCCACTGAATCTCAAGTTACAGATTTGCATTGCATGACTCAAGAGACAGAGACTACAATAACAGAAGAAAGAACCAACTTCAGGTTCAAAAGATATGCATCAATCTTTTTAAACAAATGTTAAAATAAAAAGCATCTCCTTGCTAAATTGTGGGGTCTTTTTCCTGATTGCTAAATTAATTTCACCTGCTTTGCTTTTTCTTCAACTATATTTTTCCCTATCCTTTTCTTAGTTTCCCTTTTTATTTTGAAAAAAACCCCCTCAGTTTCATATTTTTCTTTCATCTGATTATATCAAAACGAAGACTGATCTTTTTTCCTGCTTTCTGCACAGCTTGTTAGCTAAGGTCTCAATCCTGCAAACTCATTTGCACAGTATAGCTCCAGCTGTCAGTGAGCTGAACATCCCATGTAAAAAGACTGAAAGGCTTGGCTCTGCTCAGTTCACCCATCCATCTTTTCTATCCTCCTATATACTTTTTATTGAGATGTCTGTAAAAGAGTTGCCATGCACACAGGATTGGTTATTTTCTAAAGCACTTGATCTAAAGTAATAACAACCATAGGTGGTTGTTCCCATCAGCTCCAGAAAGGGTGCCTTCTGCTCTCAAACAGAGTAACTCCAAATAATAAATTATTTAGAAATAAAAGGGAAAAGAAATATGGGAAAAAATGCAATCAAATGGCCTTAGCTCTTCCATTTTAAAAACTCAAACTCCTATCATTAGAATTCATCACATGAAGTCAAACAGAAATAAAGCATTTCCTCTTATTTTTGTACATTAAAATGTTCAATATAAATCAAAGGAATTGCAATAATTCATAATTTAAAACTAAAGATCTCCACATTTATATCATGGCAGGAGGTAGTCTTCCTGCAAGAGCACTCTCATACAACCAAAAATTTCCCAGCTTCAGTCATAGGTTATTCTAAAGCAAAACACAAGAAAGTGATTCAAACAAAAAGGTTCAACACAACATCAACTATGTTAGATCGAAGACAAAGTTTATCTCGTGAGAATCCCTGAAGGTTTATCTAGTACAGGATCCCACATGATTCAATAAACCCCTGAGACATCTTTCCTCAGTCATACTTCTTCCAAGACAGTGAAGACAGCATACAAGAGAGAAGGAAGTAAAAAATGGAAAGTTATTTCGATGCAAAGCAGTTGCAAATGATCACCTTTGAAAGTGCCCTTTTGCACCACTTCCAGCTGGTGATCCCGCTACTGACAGCACTGAGAATCTTGAACTAGGCTTTAGTTAACCCTGGGAATGAACCTGAGACTACAAAGGTATCAAAGGGTTGCTAAAAATTTAAAAGCAGCACTTTTCAAGCCTTGCTGATTATACAAAAGACTTTGAGAATCTAGATTAGGCGTATCCTAGCACACTTTATACTTGTTTTGCTTACTCAAGGAGTACTAAGAACCTCATTTCATTTAACCTGGTCTGACAATATAATGGCTTGAACACAAAGAGCAACCCCATTCATGCAGACCCCACCATAACAAAACATGTTTGCGTTCAGGAGCGCAGTTCAATACTCATTTGTCACCATAGAATAGTTTGGAGAAAAGTCCATGGCAGGGCACATCCTCCTGGTTTAGTTCCTAAAACAGGCTCTGAAGCAGCCACAGCAGGAGACCATCACACATCTGCAGAGATGCTGTGCCATTAAATCTGTGCTGTACAACTGATCTCTGAACCTCTCCCGTGACCAGGGGTGGTCCTTCCAGCATTTAATATTGATAGGGAGCTCAAAAGTATTTCTGATGTCACAGCTGGGTCCAACCAACAGATCTTTTGCTCTACAGCTTCCCTGAAACCAAAACTCTGGGTTTTTCCTCAATCAACCAAACTTATTCTATCTTTAACTCTAGTTTTGACAGCATAATAACATCCCAAGGTGAAGTGACAAACTTTGAATCATCAATTTTAACACATATGGGCATAAACAAAAGAAACAAACAAATCATTTGCTCAGCTTGTGCTTTGTGAGTAATAATTATTATTTCCCATGTATCCTGATTCTTTAGGATTACAACTTAATTAGCTACATATAAGTAGAGTAAATAATTGGTGCAAGCCCCACTGGAGGCTGCTCTTGGCTCTAAGACGGATCCTCAAAAGAAAGCCTGGCAACTGGAAAAAGACGGCTCTAACAGCCACCTGCTTTGGATCTGGCATGAGTAGATGGACAGAGGCTTTTAGTCTCTTTCAGGATGCTACACTGCACAGTGGGGTATTAAAAACAGCAGCTGTGATGTCAACACAGTTCTTTGGAGTGCTTTCAAGCCTTGTTTCTTCTCCTCAGAATGGGCACGTTTCAGGAGCTACAGATTAATTTCAAGAAGATACCAAAGGTTTCCTTTACACTGTGTACACTTGCAGTAGGATATTATTTTCACATATGTTATGACAGAATGCAAGCTGTAGATACGCCATTCTTTTCAAAACAAAATTGGCACCCATGACATTGTCAGTACAGGTGCATTCAGACCCTCAGCACAGAAACACCACAGCCCCTTTTCTGGGGTCTAGGAATGGGTTTACTTGCAAATTGTCATTTGCACAGATACAAGTGGATTTCTAAAAAAGCACAGCTAAAGGAATTTTCTCCACTAGCCTGTTGAAAATCTCTTTTTATGCCTAGTGGTTAGTGTATTTAAGAGTACTTCTCTGTGCTTTCCTGGTCTGTGACAGCCTTGGGAAGTGAAATTCTGTGACTGTCACTACACTTGGAGCTAGCTGGAGTGGCTGACAGGTCCTCGGCCTTCTGCCTGAGCAGATACCTACTTTTGCCACTCACCAACAACCAAACCATGACCAAAAACAGGCAGGAAAGGACATAACCTGTCATTTCTAGCTCTGTAGGCACCCCATTCCCTGTACAAGAGTAAACCTGGATGTAAATGGGAGTGCAGTTGAACGGGATGAAGCCAGACTCTTCTGTTTTGCACTGTAGAGCAAACACAAGTGAAATTCGTAGTGTCAAATGAGATTTGTGATTCTTTCTATTTTGTCAAGACATCTAAGGCTGAAGAAACATAAGACCTGTGGATCAAAACATATAAGAATACTTGAGGGAGACCCTGTGAAATCAGCCAGGCATGTTTCTCACCATTTTATAGGACAGAAGGATGGAGGTGTACAAGCACATAGTCCCAGTAGTCCCAGCAATTTTGTTAATTCCATCTGCCTACACCATGGGGAATTTTCCATTTGAAAACTTCTTTTCTGTTTGAAAACTTCTTAACACCAAACAAGAAATGAGGGTTGCTGAGGGCATTACGTATAACACAAGGCCTTGTAGTGCGACCTTGAGTATGCCAGCACTTACAGATTTTCCATGTGGATGCCTGTGCTTGCAAAAGACAAGTGCACGTGTTTGTGGCAGATCGGACATCTGCCCACCTGCAAGTCGTGGATCTTTGGTCTCTTAAACCCACATAATTTCAGCACACAATTTCCCTTGCACAAATGCTTGCAATTTAATTGCAAAAGTCTGGCCCCCTTGGTATTTTGTGAGTGAGGGATACGACACACTCAGGTGCACCAAGGCAGGAAAGGCAGGAAAAATGGAGACTGGGGAAACACACAACAACTTTTCCGTTTTGGGCTTTAAAGAGAGTTTCTACAATACTAGAAAAGTCCTGTATGAAGAAGCTGACAACCATCATAGAAATGGATTTTAATTGCTCTCTTCACTGTATTTTAGTATGATAGCCATTTGTGTGCCAACTAAATGCAGTCTGAATTGAACAGTGCCCTGACAGAAGCTGCCAAGGTACTAGATCATTCTGTGCAAATATAGGTATTCAAAATTAGATCAGGACATTTTTGACATTTGCTCTATCTCAAGTTGCTAGGATAGTGCTAATAAGGAGTTTTAAAATCCTCTCTGCAGCACAGCATCTAAATCACAGAACATTATTCTATTTTCCTTAAATGATCAATCAATATTAGCCACCCAGAAGAGCACCACTTGCAAGCTCTCCTTGCTGCCCCATCTTTCTCTGCTTTAGGCACAGAATACCTGCTCATGTGCTAATGCAGCTACAGAAGAGACACACGTGCACCTCTACAAATGTGCCGTGCACCATTTCCCTCCTGCTGGCGCATCCTCTGCCAGGCAAATGTGAGAAGTGAGTACAGCATCAAGATTTTTGCTGCCAGCTTCCCTCCTCTACCAGCTGGGAAGAGTGAGGGTAGGGGCAGACAGAACCAAGAGGCTGGTACTCATCTCCCCAGCAACAAGCCTGCCACTTGGCCGACGTTCCACTTGAGTGGCCTGCCGGGATGGAGAGAAGCCTGGCTGCTCTCCATGGGGGCCCACTGGCCACCACTGCTCCACTGAACTGAGGGCTGCTTCGCTGGTGCAAAACCGAAAATTAAAAATGCGGCGAACTCTTTTCTAAGAGAACTGAATTAAGTAGTAGGCGAGAGCACCTCGGAGCAGCTTCCTGCAATCCCAGCACTTAGCTGGCATCGCCGCTGATAAGGAAGCACAGACGGTGCTGCTTTTCAATCTCCTTTTGTGGGCTTGATCTTATTACAGAAAACAAATTTACCAAGCATGAATTATCGCTAAAATTCTTAATGCTCTGGCAGAGAAGAAAGCCTGATGCAGACACCAGTAAATAGGCACGTCTGTGGATGAGGATGCCTCTCCTTGGCATGCTACACTCTCCCAACTTTTGGCTATGTGCTGCCGCTGCGAGAATTATTCAAAAGATGGGCTGCAGAAAAAGGATCAATTAATCTGCTGAGCGAGCTTTCGAACCCATTCTCAATGCCGCTGACAGCCGGAGACCCCCTCCCTGCGCTTGGTAATTACCCCAATATTTCCTGCACGCTTGTTTAAACGGCTTACACTGGGGCTGCCTGTGAAGAGGAGCTCTCCCTGCGCCGATCTGAGGCAGGGCAGAAAGGCAGCTTCCCTTATCGCTCCGCTTCACTCCATCTGCAGCCAGCGGGGCGCTGCCTAATCGCCGGCCCTGGGACAGGGACGAGCAGGCTGGGGGACACAGATAGATGTCACACCAAAGGAGACGGGGACTTTCCTACCGCGCTGGTGCCGCGGAAAGCTCATCACGCTCTCGCTGTTTCAAAGGAGGGAGAGGAGCCCCTTTAAACCAGAGGCCTGTCCCTTAATTATACAAATACGGCGATCAAAGTTATTATCTGTCCTTACAAAGGCCGGAGCTTTAATTGAATGGTGTGCTGCTACCTTTGACAGAAAGTGTTCAGTACTCCTGGAGAGCAAAGTGCCAGGAGGGGGGGAAATGGGAAAAGAGAGAGTGAGCAAGAGAAAAAGAGCAAGAGGGAGAGGGATGGTGTTTAACAAGGAGGCTGCTTTATATGGAAATGTAATGAATACAGTTGATAAAAAAAGGGAGAGACAAAAGTTGTGAAGTTTCAAGCTGTTAAAGAACTTCAAAGTGTATTCAAATGTCACATTGATTTTTCTTCAAATCTCTAAGTCGTAAGTTTTTCAAAAGAGGAATATGATCCCTATTTTATCCACTAACATTTTATCTACAAAAAGGGCAAAAAAGCACAATGTTTTCCTTTCACATGATATAATCCCTATATTGGAAGCCTATCTTTTTTTTTTTTTTCCCAAGCAAAGATTTTTTCTGTGTCTTTGAAAGTGCTGAGGTCTTCACCACTTTTGTGTATTGTATGTCTAACTCTGGAGAATTCTGGGTCTGAAAACCTGCTCTAAGTGGAGAAGAGCCATACCCAGGTGGGACCTTACTACCACAATACTCCAAGCCAAACACAGCAAGGCAATGCTTCCTTTCCTGGAAGGAAAAGATGTGACAGCTCTGGAAGTGATCTTCAAAGAGACATGAACCAACAAGGTTTTGTATCATGGTAGTAATATATTGGCAAAGTAGTAGATTAAAATCATGCTAATTACTAAGGCAGCGACACAACCTAATAAGAACAACTTAGCTCTAAATGAAAATTGACAGCATAACAGTCTGTCATCTTCAGTGGCCTACCACGGACCTAGGAGGAACCCATTTTATGCCCCAAAACACTAATTACCAATTGTGTTATACATCTGCCACTGTGATAGGTTGGTAGAAATTCCAGATAAAATCTCTGAGAAGAAGAGCATAATTAATGCCAAAAATCATTAGAGGGAACAAAAGCTGTTTTATGATAAATTCTTAATATCTCAAGCAGTTCTTACAACCTAAGCTCCTACAACAATGCAAACGGAAGGTTTCTGCAGCACTCACAGTTTAGTGATTACCCTGTAAAAATGAAAACCTCAAAAAGAGATGAACGCAAAGCAAAACAAATATATTTTGAGAAATCTCAAAGGTTTTGAGTGAGTGGTTTCATAGTCTTCCAAAAATAGCTTTCATCATCTCTCACTTGGTATAATCACAGCACTAGGGCTGCAGGAAGACCACAAAGCACACCTGTCTCAGGTGGCTCACATGAATTTTTACACTTGGCAAAAGAAACTGTCATTGCTTTTCTCCTTTTTTGTTGTTTTGTTTGTCCTTAAGATTTAGCCAACTTGTTGAGAAATCACAAAAATGGAACACATTCTCTTATCATGTCCAGTTCCCTTGGACATGGATTTCAGTGCTGATAATACTAAATCCAAGCAGAACACACTTAGACTTATGTGTAAAATGGCCCAGAATTTGGATTTCTTACAGAGATTTGCATTTGGGCATCAACTAGTAGTGGGAAGGGAAGAGTGTCTCAGCAAGCTGCCTAAAATTGCTACTTTGTGGAGGAATCCTTAGCCAAGGTAATACAGGGATAGGAACTCAACTACACTTTGCCTAGAGACTGCAGCTCTGTCACTTTGTGGAAGGGCAGGCAGGTGTGAAATATTGCAGTGCTGTGGCAAAGTACTTGTGAAATCGTAAGAATTTGTCTTTTAATGATTATTTTGAACAGCAAAAGGTACTACTGTACAATACCAGGAGCTCCTGGTGTGAAAAACCTTTGTATACATTTCTAGTTAAGTCACTGTAAATTTTTTTCAAAGGCTTTAGTAGCAATCCTCACATGCTTAGATGGAGTTCTCCACTCTTTCTGCTGACAGTTTTGAAGTCAAAATAACCACAAGTAAAATTTGTGCTATAGGAACAGTACTGGTACTGAGTCTAGGGCTAGGGCAGCCTTCCAGGTTTTCATGAGGAAAACCTTTGGTGGAGTTAGCATTTGCAACAATCCCTTTTCCCCAAGCCCTTTCTGCAGGAATAAAGCAGGCCTTCAGATATATCCTCCTGGGTTATGTAGACTGCAGATCAGTCTTTCCATGTAGGGATTCCAGTGTACTTTCTGTGGGGACTTAGACTTGATCTAGTGCAAATGCAGATGGGACATGTGAGCAGCCAGAGTCAGGGCTGAAACTGTGATGCCTACAGCAGACAAAGTGAATTTTAGGAAGGAAGTTTTGCAGATGCCTTTGAAGCCTGGTCCTGCTGACATGGATTTAGCAGGACAGATCCGTGGAGCCACCATGAATAAGACCTACTGAGAGAAAATCTAAACCAACCAAGCAGGCACCACAATGACATGCAGAAAAGAAATAATTTACCTTTCCTTGCCCAAAGCATTCAGATAAATGAATGATTCTTTTAAAACTGTCAGTCCTCTTTGGCTTTTTACGTGATTCCCAAGAGCTTTTTGCTCTCTGTGCTTCTCTTTCTTTGACCAGTTCTGCTATCTCTGTTCACAATTCTGTTCCTATAACTCACTCAGTGCTCAGGCAATAGTAATCAGGGAGATTTTCTCAACAGGTGGTTCAAGCCCCAGGAATACCTGCTAAATTTCTAACATAATTGGAGATAAGATCTGAATAATACTAAATGTAATTCCCCATCTCAGTATGGAAATACCAATTTGTTTTGCTCCTTTTTAATACAAATGCACACTTAAAACAGAAATATGCCCTTCTTGTGACACATTTTGAGTTACCTATGAGATAATTTATATAAACTTCACAGGGAGAGGTTTATTTGTTACTAAATTCCACTGATGGAAAATTTACCCAAAGTAGAGCAGGATGCACTGAATTTCCTGCGGTTACTGGCTGAGATAAAGGATACTTTTGGAAGCTGACGAGAAAAAAAGGTTGCCATCAGACCTAGGGACCATCACAAATCTTAACTTGCTCATGCTCCATTTGCTCAGTGTATTTGTGTGTTTCCTTCACCCTGCTTATTGTAATGCAAGCACACTGCATTTTAAAGTGAAATAAATATCTTATCATGACAGACATTACTACTGCAGGTTTGAACGCCTGGTGTGATAAACTCCTTCCCTGCTGCCTCCCAAGATGTTAACACTGGGAGCTTTCATTTACATCATCCAGCTCAGTAACAGCAAACTCCCCCTCCAATGAACCCCTCTTCTAGGGACTGTTTTCCAGAAACTTCTTTAAAAAATCCAAGAATGTTAGAGCCATTCAGTTGGAAATCTTTTTTTAGAATGAAATTTCCTACACAATTATAGCTGTTTTTCTTCCAAAGACTTCTCTCATGCCAGAGAGCCACTATTTACCCCTGTAGGAGATGCCATGGTTTGGTCTAAAATTATAATTATCTAATACTTGGACTGTAGTTAGATTGTTAGTAAATTTCCTTGAAGCTGAGATTAAGTTCATCAGGCTGCCATTCTTGAAACTGATCTTTTATTCAGTTAAAAAAGAATAATAATTTTTATTCTAAGTACAGGCTGGATTTTCCCTTTTAAAAGGAACAGCTGCGATTTTTAATGATTTATTGCCAGTATCTTCCCTCTCTTGCACTTTATTTCCTTCAGAACCCCCCGATGAATACCATCTGGTTCAAGTGATTTACTACGCTTGCATTTCATGAGCTGCTCCACGACATCCCAAATTAAGACAAGGAAAATATAGTCTGAGTTTCAGGAAAATCTTTCTGACAGATCTATTAGACAGTGGAGTAATCTTTCAGTGGGAGTCTCATTGTCTGAGTCATTTATAGCAAGACTGGACAAAGCATTGGTAAAATATACTTCAGGGGGCAATTCTGCATAAGCAGAAGGATAGTTCAGATACATGACCGAAATTGAGAAAGAAAAAAATTTTAAGGGAATGACTTCTCATCAGAAAATGCAGTTCTGCAGACAAAACTAGAAATACTTTACTAAACTTTGAGAATTTTGGTGAATACTATTGAAGAAAAAAATAAAAAGTGGATTAATTATAGTGTCAAAATGTCATATTGAATTATTCTCTCAATAAAGGATTTCATTTTAAATGACATTTTTATTTATTCTCTTTCTATATTACAATCTGAAGCAGAAATCAAACTAAATGCTAAATATTTCCAATTCAGCCCAAATTCATTGTTCTTCCCCCCAGAATTGTACTTCCCAGAGAAATACAGAAAAGCACAGGTTTTTTCCTGTCAAAAATGAAAGCAAATAAGAAATACAACTTGACCACTGAAAATTGCTTTCTGACAGTTTTCCATGGTAAATAACATCTCTTTGTGTTCCATGTTTACAGGACATTTCTCCACATTTGCCCTTTCACTTTGTCATTGCAGTGCCTTGTGCCTCAGCTCTTTCCAGATTAAAAACAATAGAAATGTGTATTTTGCCCTGGCTGGACTGAAAGGCATTTCATAACAGTTTAGATTTTTATTAGTGAATTTCTTTCTCATTCCCTGTGGCTTGGCTACTTTCTTGTCCTCAGGTTGCCCTGAAGTTTTATTCTGCTTTCATTGATGTGTTTTATCCTTCCAACTGTAATATAATGGGAAATCTTAATGACAATCGAAATAACTCCAAAGACAGCCTTGGAGAAACAGTCAACACTGAGGTGAATTGTGTATTTTTTTTCCAAAGCGTGGCTGGTCACAATAGTTCATTGAAGCCCTTCTATCCTTTTCAAGAGTAAGAGACAAAATAGAGGTTCCTTTTGTAAACAAACCAACTTTCAAAAGTGTCAAACCCCATATTAAATTTTGAAGTCCTGGGATCTGGCCAGTGCTTAATAGCACTCAAAATTACCATCCTTAGAAGCAGAAAGTCTCGATATTTGAAGATTGACTGTTGCTTCCTCTTTCTAAAGGAAGCGGCTTTCTGAAAGTGGCTTGCTTACCTCTTGATCTACAGACCCTTTTTGGTCTTCCCCTCATCTAATATCTATTTGAAGCCTAATATCTTCCACGAACTTAAAACAAGAATCTGCAAAAAGCAAACATGCCTGAACTCCGACGTACATTCCTCCCACAGTGAGGTTTTCTCCCTTTGCTCACAAAAACGCTCTCTTCTGCCACCAGTTGTCTCCTGCTCTCAGTGGTAAACCACCTTGATGTCTCTAATGAGTCCTTCATAATTCCCACACACATCTTGCCTCCTTGGAGACGATCGGGATGACTGGAGGGTTCTCTTCCTGTTCCCTGGGCTCCATCTGTGTTTCACAGAGGACTGGCAGAGGGAAGCATCCCTGTCCCCATCTGCAGAACCAAGTTGCCTGCAGGCAAAGCACCACATCCAGCCATATCTGATATCTTCGCAACTATCTGATCATACTTGGTAAGGGTAAGGGTGCTGAGGTCCCCCAGTTCCCATGGGTAGCTTTGAGGGTCTTTATCCATTCCTACATTTTATCCCACTATAAAGTAGATGCAAACTGGGCATCTTCTACCTTGTATAATGCTCTGCATCATGAGACATGGACATTTTTTAACAGGGTATAGAGAAAGAAGGTGCTTGGTGGCCCTATTTGTCAGCTTTTTAACAAAGAGAAGACCAAAAAATAGCTACCTGGAAGCTCACACAGCTTTGAGAAACTTACCTGAAGCTGAGCTGCAGCATGAAGGTGGAAGGAGATCTCTGGGTACTGGATTCTTTTACAGGTAGCAACGTAGAGAAATAATGTCCCACGGTTAATTTGGTGAGAAGTGAGAGATGAAGGAAAGCCCCAGATAGATAGAAAAAGTGATTGAAAGATTGAATTTCTGAAAGCTTTCTTGTCATAGTGCACATAACCACACCAGGCTGCAAGGATCTGCTGTAAAATTCAAATCACAAGCACTTATCTGTACCAACTGTAATATAAATGCACCACTCTCACACATTTTCAACACATTCCTGGATTGCTTTAGGCAATATCTGAATTAATTGTGTAGCTTTTTAATGTCTATTTTGCACATATGGGAGAGCAAAGAGTAAAACTCGAGTAAGAGAAGAATAGTTGAAACTAAGTCCTAGACGTATAGGCAATGGATCAGGAAGAACATTCTTATTTAGTTTTTGATTTAAAAGCATAAATGGAATCACTTGACACTCTACTTATGCAAAAGAAAAAATAAGGCAAACATTACCAATTTTACTGATCTACACTAGGAAGGACAAGTCTCCTGTGAAAACAGTGCTGAGGTATAATTGACTGTGTTACCTTCTAGCTTAAGGGGCTAAGTTATTGCCAGATCAAAGAGGTCAAGTTGTAAGTAACAGTGGTTATTTCAGATTCAGGGAATGCCATTAAAGTTAAAAGCAGTTATAATGCAGCTTAATGCCTTTGCCTGCTTTATTTACATCTTATTCCTAGCATTTAACAAAAAGGTTACGGAACAAAATAGCCACCTGTAGACAGAAAAGAATTTCATTATGATCTCACTTTTAATTATTTAGTGTTAAATGGTTAGATTCTGACACTCCTATACACATTATTGCCTTACTCCATAAATACTTTATCTAGTTCCAACAGTATTATGTCTTTACCCCCATAAAATCAAGAGGATGGGATTTTCACTTTCAAATTCTGCAGGAAAAAAGTCACTGCAGTTTATTCTGGATCAGATCTATTGATTGATGGCTGCTGTCCCACAGAGACCTGGACAAAATATTTCTAGTTCTTTCTTCGGTTAGCAGACGCCGCTTTAGATACATAACTGATTCCACAAGTGGATACACTGTCAGTAAAGCAGTATCTTTGGACGTGTGTCACTTACCTTAAAAGCAATATTTTATTATCAAGCTAAAAAGTCGTATGTCTTTTCCACTAAATTGGAGAGGTGAAAATCAAAGGAGAATCAAATCACCTGCAAGCGGCCACGCTGCTCACTGATCATCTGTGATACAAACAGAATGCACAGTACACAAAAAGCAGCCTGCACAATTCCAAACCCAAAATCTAAGCAACTCCATTAAATACCTTCAACAGTTGAAGTCAATTAATTTGGAGTGGCAGCATACAAGTAGCCTTATTTGTTTTATTTACGAGTTACTTGTCTCAGGTCTCACCTTCTCATAGGAACTTAGGCTGCTGCCTCTAAATATATGGTTCTTGAAAGTGAATTTTAGTGCTCCTGAGAGATACTGCAGTTTGATTTCTGACTCCAGGTCACAAGACTATCAAGTGAATTTCTATTTTCTCACTTTTCTGGGCAAGCAGGTCAGGGGGTCTCCTGTGAGACTGATTAAACTAGACAAAAAGTGGATCATGCTCTGGTCTGGATAAAAACACATGCTTGAGAACCACAGTGGTAAAAGCTAACACTAGTCCAAATAGTCTTGCAAGGGGTAGGAGGATGGGAACGCAACTGGCTTACAAGAACATTTTAATTACTGTAACTGTAGCTTCATCTATACAGAAATACCATAAAACGCCTGGTGGAATATTTTTATGCCACATCTAGATTCATTAGCTCATTTAAAAACCCAGTGCTAAAACCAGTGCATTAGCTGAGGTCATTACAATACTGCTATCGGATAATTTCGGTGCTTACGCTAATTAAAATGATGGCACTATAAAAGAAGAAACGCATCTTGTGAGGTTCAAAAGCTCTTTTGGGGAGAGGAATAACACTCCCTCGGTTGCATGCCCCTGTCATCTCCCCTGAATGGGGCTGCCCTTGCTGCAGGCCCTTGCTAGGGGTAAGTATAAACACATTTGTAGAAGCTGGTGTCCCAGGCAATACAGAAATGTTGGCAACTAAACATTTGCTGTTTACTTTTCCAGGGAAAGTACAGTCTCTGGAGAAGTCACCATGGTTTCCATAGTCCCTGCCATGGTAGACACCAGGGAAACCCTGCAGACAACCTCAAATCAACTGACTTTCCTGTGACCAGTTTGCATCTTGAATCCCTACTTTAAACACTTTTAGGCACAGTGTGACTTGATTTACCCCCAGAAAGAGATTTTTTTTTTCCCCCTAATTTTCTTTTTATCACAAGCACTGAGGGGAAAGGGGAGAAAAGTGCTAGCAAATGTTCAAAGTCCACTATGAGGTTCTCCCAGGAGCTGCAGTCCCCTATTGCTACCAGGAGGCGATAAGACATTTCATACTTAAACCCAATGCTGTGCCTTCTTTAAAATGCAAAATTACTTTTACTCCCTGCAGCATGGTTAACAATAAAAAAACCAACTCTGATATAGCTTTAACATTTGTAAAAACAGCTACTTCACAAGTTCTTTTGACATAACTATTATTTCAAAGTCTACTAAAGGTTGTCATGGTTTAAGAGTTATATACTAAATCTGACTGGCCATTACAACACAGTAGCTAGATACTTATGATGAAATCATTGTGTAGGTATAATAAAATTAGCTTCAAATTCTTAGTTTTACAGAAAAAATTTCATTATTGATTTCATTTTTTAAAGCTTCACAGACAGAACAAATATGAAAAGGAAAAAACGCTCATCAGTTTTTAAATGTATTTTTTTCGTGAGAAGTTACTGAAGCAGAACATGAACCACCCTGTTTGTAGTTTTATGAAAGAAATATTCAAAGTGTAGTTTGGGCCTTCCTTTTCACAGAGATCATGTTCTATCTTCCATTCCTTCTTTGCTATATTGTATCAAGAACATAAAAGTCATATTAGCCATGATTATAAGAGATTATATAGTTTTACAGTTTCATAGTCAGGAAAGTACTATGGTGTTTCTGAGCAGATTAGAGAGCATACACAGAAATTATGTCATTTCAAAAAATGAAGAGTAGGATTGATTTTCATTGAGTTGAATAAAATTTTAATGGCTGAGACCATAAGTGAAATTCAGTATGTGTCAGAACTTAACTCTTTAGGTTAGAAGTAAAGTCACACCTTCCTTAGGGGACAGGTCTAGATGAGACTCTGATAACTGCTTAAGTAAAGTTGAGTGTGGCAGGAAGCAGTTTTACCTGAATTAAGAACCACATACCCCCTAACGTGATGTCTAACTCCAGTGCCACTATAATAACCTAGTGCAGAGCATGGGGAATTTTTCTGATGGCTTGGTTTGATTTCTTTTTTTCAGCAACACATCTAATCTGATATTGCTGCAGATGCCTTAGAGCTTGTATACATGGAAACATTTACCCACCAGCTACAGAGCAAGGACAGTTTATTCCCTTAAACCTGTGACAATATGATTCCTCCAGATGGACTCCAGCCCTGCGTATCCAGGAGTGGGTCTGAAGCAATGGCTTTGATTAAAAAGCTGTTTCATAACCAACTTTTAAATCATCTGTGCTCCAGGATTAGATCTTTTGATCACAGAAGATGTTAGCAGGCACGGGCCAGAGAGAAAGATAGGATCCAAAAAGAGTCATGAGTCAATTAGACATAAAGATGCTGTTGTGGATGGTGGACTCACTTAAGTCTTCTGTTCAACAGTAGACACCAAGGAAAAGCATGAGAAAAGGCCATTAGGGTGGAAAACATTATAGGGTGGAGGAAAGACTAGCAAAAGAGGGAAATGGAATTTAAGTCAAAAAATTAATAAAGACATCATTCTCATAGGCAGAAGAGGGTAACTCAGGGTCAGTGCCTGGAATGATGTACCCGTTAACATGAGAACACTGTGGCACTGAACTGAAGTATTAATTCTTCTGCTGTGGCAGAGACAAAGATAACTGGGAGACCAGGCAAGGGTTCCATGGAAGCAGAGTAGCAGAGCACATCACTGGTACAATTTTCCTGTGATTGGATATTGGGGTACCTCTAGGCTCTCAGAGCACACAAGCTCTGCGTTCCTGGCTTGGGTCACACCCCAGCTGTGTCTGGACTGTGTTCAGTCAAGAGCCAGGCATGGACCTGAATGTCCTGTTGGTGAGGCCATTGAAATGATACCTGGATACAGCCCCCAAAACTAGCCTCAGGTCATCTTATTAGGCAGCTTGTTTTCAACAAGGTGGCGATGAGCAGCCTGTGACAGGCTGTGCTCCTTGCCAGCCACCATGCACATTCCCAGCAAAAGACAGTAGGAAGTTAAGAAAGAAACTGAGGCAGTAGCTCAACTTCTAATCTTTAGTTTACCTTGGCTTGCATCCAAGATTCTCAAAGGAAAAATGAAATCCTAAAATTTTAATTCAAAGATGGTATAGTATTCTCAAATATGTTCAGGAAAGGGGATAAAGTAATTATCAACAACATTTATAAACGCTCTGTGTAGAAATTCGTATGCACATCTGAAATAAGTATTTTATCTAAAAACAAGTATTTCTTCTGCCATTTTCTAAGTGAAACCTGCCCTAATAGTGTGAATTTTAGGCCCTTTTGAAATGAGGTGACATTTTTATACAGGTGTCCATAAAGTGATATCATTCCATTTATGGAAGTGGCAGTGGAGTCTACTTTGTTTGTTTGTTTGCAAACTCTCCTTGGTATTATCTGCCAAACCCCAATTAAACATACTTTGGTATCATATAAAAAGTGTGCATATGCACCAACTAAGCAGAAGACTTAATTAGCTGAAATATGCCAGCTCCATACCAAGGGAACTATGAATATTCATTGACTCAGTTACAAAACAGGTAATCAACTATTCCCTTTATGAATTATGTCAATAGCAACATCAGTTACTGCGTATTTACTCAGAAAGCAATTTTTAAAAAACATTCCAAGTGCATAGTTCATGCCTCTTGAGAATTGCACACAGACATACACATACCATCTATATGCATTTAGGATTATAAATAAGCATACCTGAAATTATTCTGAGCTTCTGAGCACCATTAGACACTTAAAAATGTGAGAGTGCAATGGTCCTAGAAACTGGACTTGGCAGTTCACACTGAGTGTCGTTCGTACACTGAGGACTCAAAGCTGCAAGTACACCGCAGCACCACATATTTTGCAAGCCCATGGGACACTTATGCAACCAGACTAAAGGCATGCAGAGTCAGTATTTGTGAGAAAAGTTGTTCCTTCAGGCTGAAAGGGGAGTAGGAAAGTAGAGCATGGCAGAGGAAAAAGCAGTTCTAATGCAGAAACAAAGAACTAAAATTTTGCTTTGCTTGCTGTTGGTCTGTATGAGTAAGAGTCATGCCTTCTCTCCCCCCTCCCTTAGTGGAGGTAAGATCTACAAGCAACTGTATTACCCTACAGCTTTGCTGAAACTTATTATTTCCTGCTGTATGTCACCACTTAAGGTTGTTGTGCTGTGTGTGAAAATCACCACCGATGACAGAGAATGAGCCCCTACATCTCCCTAGAACTAGCCCATAATACTTTGGCATTTTCCCATGATAGCACTTAGATTTTTCCTACTTAAAGCCCTAGTGATTAAGAATTAAATTGCTTGTAAGAAGACACCTTGCCTTACTGAATTGTTATGACAAACACTTACTGAAAGGTCTCTGAAAATTACCAGTGGTGGCCAGCATTTCTCTTCCTGTGGGCATCTGCAACACAGCTTCAGGACTGGGGGAAAGGGAACACAGAGGAAAGCAGAAGCTGTGCCAAAACCAGAACAAGCTACAGCCAAAGGGATGGTGGCTTCTGGATAAAGATGAGCAGGCAAAACCAAATCCTGTCTACATGTCAATACAACCCTTATCATGTTGTTAGCACTCCCTTAAATATGTAAATATTTATTGCTCTTCTAGAAATTGAAGTCACTTGTCTCCATAAATTCTCAATAGGTACATGATCAAATTGTGGAGGTTCATTTTCATATTTATTGTATTACCAAAAATGCAGTGCTTTTAGCATCTGCTTAATATGGTCCCTATTGCTGACTGCAGAGAGAAATGTTAGTGGCTCTCTCTAAACTGCAAAAATAGCAATTCTCAGGAAAGATGTTAAATCAGGGTAGCTACTATGCTTCTAAATAGATAATACAAACATCGTATGATTTTTGGGATTCTAAGTTTATTTGAAGATTAGTGAAACTCAAGGTATTCATAATGTGGGAAATGAATTTGTTGAGAATTTTCAAAGAAAGTTGCAGCAGGTATTTTTGTCTTTACAAGTAGTTTTCTTGCATTATGGCCATCAGGCTCTGTTAAACCAGTTTTCCTTTCCAGGTTCTTAGGGAACAGTCAACAAATAGCATGGAATTATGAAACTGAAAATATTATAG
>JAYDZK010000202.1:21477890-21502215 GCA_034509185.1 Euphonia xanthogaster | reverse complement strand
TTCTTTAGAGAGGAGGTTTTCTGTTTGCCTACCTAACAAAAATGAATTGTGCACAATAATCCCAATGGTGTTTGGCCTAGAAAAAACCCTTTAATATTAAGAGATTACTGAGAAAAATAGAAAGAACATCCAAAATAGGAACACATCACTGCTCTTTGACTTTACCAAGCTAACCATGTAAGCAATTATTAAAACACAATTTTTCCAAAAGAAAAAATACAACAATAAAACAAAACTATTTTGTTTTGTAAAGTCGTCAAAAGCTCTTTAAGATATGACATATTCCACTGATATGGATGAGAGTTCAAATTATTTCTTTTTTATCAGCATCTGCTGGTCATGGCAGATGAGAAACTAACCATTCTATACATCTATCTATTCTCAAGTGCATATAAGAGGTAACTTTATTCTCAGTTTCAGAAGATCTAAAAACTCAGCAAAATTGATTACTGGATGAAAAGATATTCTTGAGATGTTTGTGTGTTCATCAAAACCTGTAAAAACAATTCTCAACAGATAAGTGAAGCCAAAAGAAGAAAGCATGCTGCCAATTTAATAGAAGGAGACCAGCTAAGGAATATAAAGAAATGGAAATAATCTAAGATTCATTTACACAGATTCGATTTAGACAGATAAATTATAACACAAAATTTTTCAAGTATAAAAAAGAACAAATATAAGAAAACTCACCCACCAAAGAAATCAGTAAATAGCTAACTCCTTTGCCCTCCACCTCCAAATACCCACACACATGCTGGTATTTTTCAATTGACTGTAAACAGGTGCTATAATTTAACCAGAAACAGTAATTTTCACTTAGTAATTTTGTGCTTTAAGGACTTGTTTAACACTGTATGTACATTTGCAATGAGCATCCTACTCATCCTCTGTATGAGTCACGGAACACAAGTCATTCACTAAGAGAGGCCTGTTTGCTCATCTTCCTCCCAGTTTCTCTGTAAACTAGTGTGGAACTTCATACCTATACTTAGCCCTATGCTGGATTATGATGAAATTTGATTCATAACTGCACAGATACTTCCCATACTTCCTCTTTCATGTAGTTTCTGTCACTGGCTCTCCATAATCATGTTCAGCCTGTTTCAATTGTTTCTCCTCACTTCTCTTTTATCAAGGCGTCTTCCACAGCCATTAATTTAATTTTCCACTCAGCTCTTGTCTCTCTACTCAAATTAATGACCATTATTTACCTCTCTTGTTGACATTTATGTATCCTCCATGCTACACAAAAGGCTTTCCTTTATTTTGGGCTTGGGTGCATGGTGGTGTGCACATGCACACGTGCTTGTATGACCGACCCAGCCCTTCTAGAAATACATGCAGGGTCTTGAAGAAAGGCCAGAGGCACACAAGAAAAGCATTTTCTTTACAATATTTCATTTTGCTGTCAGTCTTATCCAGATGATCTTGCTTTATCTAACAGAATATAGGCAGTCCTGTGCTGAAAGCATGTGCACATAAAAAGAGATACCATAATCTGAAAATCAGTTGTAAGAAAGACAACTGGATCAAAGCAGGATTAAAATTTTAAGAGATAAGGTTAGCATAATAAGATTGCTGAATAGTTTCCCACCCTATTTTTCTGCAGTATAGCATTTTATTTTCTTTTTTTTTCTTGCAGTAACCTTTTTGCCATTATAGAGTATTTAACAAATAATTCTTTACTGACTTGTTAGAATTCAGTGGAGAAGGAGATGAATAGATAATGGTCTGATAATAGACATAAACAAGCTCTTCCACACTTTGGGAGCTGTAGTTCAATGGATGTATTTAGACAAGCATTTTTATAATAAAAAGCTATCCTACAAGCATAGTACTGGCATCAGTGTATGAATATGAAACAGAAGAATTTAAATTCAAGAGGAAATATTGTTAATGAGGAAGAACATGCTTTCTTGCTAACTTACAAGTTGACTCTCCCATTACAGACTATCACAAATGCGCTGAAATGAATCCCAAGTAATGCATCTCTGTGATTATTACAGTCATTTAATTCACCCTTTCTGTCAGGTCTTTTCCTCCTATTAGGAATTATTAATAACTCATATATAATTTCACACTGCTTACCTTTCCTACAAGGTTGGCTGCTCTGCATATCAGCTGCTAACTAAAATCCTTATGCTGTTGAAAGGAAAAATAAATTTCATTTAACTATACAGTGGCTTGTTTACAGACTGAATATATTCTAATTAGATCCCTACACTGAAAAATAAGCTTTAAAATCAAAAGGTATAAGGTAAGTTTTTACTTGAACCATGCAGGTGCATCTAGAATATAACACGGTCTGGAATAGACTGCATGGAACATAACACAGACCTGTGGCAGGCCGCATCACTCAAGAGCATCAGGTATCTGTGCACTTTGAGCTAAATCTAGGGATATGGTTACAGAGGAACAAAGTTGTACAGTAGTCCAATTTTGATTGGTTTTTACTTTAATACACTTTCTAGTTAAAGTCTCTAAGGTTTCCTTTGGAAAACCATACCTCTAAATTATGTTACCTCAAAATTATAAATGCCATGAAATGCCAAGTTTTCATTCCCAGTCACTACTGCAAGTGAAGTACACTCAGTTTTGGAATATGCCTTAGATGGCATGCAGAATAACCCAGCTGTAAAAAGGGCTTCAGAATATCTTTCCTGCCTAAAACCTGTTTCATATTGGATTAATTCCACCAAATGCTTGACTTAAAAAAATCTGAGTGTTAAAAAAATTAGGTTGGATCCTGGTTTTGATCCTCAAAATTGGAAATGCTAGAACAGCAGGTTGGTTGGGTTTTTTTTTTCCTCTAGTGCTGGCACTGCTGCTCAACAATTTATCAGTTGTGTAACTTTTCCCTGGCATGGTACAGGATTCTGACCTATTGGATTGCACTGACTGCACTTTACTGTTCAGAGGCAAAGCACATGGACACAAAAATACAGAAAAAGTATAGTAGATCACTTTTATAGTAATCAGAGTATTTCTCTACTTAGCATGACACGTAGATGAAATAGAAGTCTAACAATGACTTATATTTTGCTATGTTGTTGCTGGCAATGTTCAGAGGAAAGTATTATCTAAGTCTGTGGTGATAAAGGAGTTTAACACAGAGGAAAACACACTCAGGACTCACAGGAAATACAGAATATCTCCTATTTCATAAAATGTGAATAGGAGTTCAATTTCCACTTAGTAGAACACAATTTCTAGTAATGTTCTGGCCAAAAGTCAAATTTCACAGAAAGAAGAATGAATATAGACTCTGCATATGAGCACATGTACTTCAAGTAGCAGTAGCACCTTAATTGATTCTGATACACTTGAAAAATTCATCTTTGTGTGAAGTTATTTCTATTGCTTGTGAAAGGCACACCCAAGCTGCCTTTCTGCTCTCATTCACTTCATTTCACTGCCATTCAATTCAGCAGAGTTGAACAGAGAGCAGAATTGGGCCCCCAATGCCCAATCCAGGAAAAGGGAGGCTTATAACTCATCCAGCAACATGACATTTCCTATTCTCTGGCATGTAAATAGGGTTTTGACTGTAACTTTAGGCAAAAAAAGAACTTGAAGAGAATATTGTTAAGTTTATGCTTGTGTGATGCCTGAGACACCTTCAGAAAAATGTGATTTATTTACACTAGACATAAATTCAAGCAGGGTCATTAATCAGTTTTACCAGACTCTAGATACATGATTTTGGTACACAATTTTCCTGCACCTTTCATCTACTAAGTTCATTGGGAAAAAAAACCTCAAAAGTCTGGATTATTTTGTTGGTCTGATATGAAACCCCTACTTCAGAGCTTCCTTTCAAAAAGCAAATATTTTTCCAGGTAAGCGAGTAGGTGCAATGCAGTGCTATTTTTTAATTGAGATATTAAACATACCACACTGCAGTATCTGTGCACCCATCCTTAAGGGACCAGTGGCAAACAGGAATTGTCAGCATTATGTTTTTATAGTAGCTTGCTTCAGGCATGCATGCAGGCTGCTCAGCATTAGCATGAGCTGGCATTGGTGCTCAAAGATGGCATCCTGCTCCCACCTTCCATGACCAGCTACTCCTCTGCCTCCCTGTTTCTTGTTCCACCCCAAGAGCCAAAGGGAACAACTGGCTTGGCCTAAAACTAACTCGGGAAATGATGAAAAAGAGTTCTAACCCAGAGAACCTCCTCAGCTTGATTCACAACAAAGGCTCAGGAGTGTTTGTCCAACACAGGCAACTGTGGAGCAAGACCAGCCCCAGGTTCAGTGACAGTGCTGGCGTCTGGTGATCCAGTGTGTGCCACTTGTCCTAGCGTCAGCAGAAGGCATGTCCCTCTTTCTATTTCCATCCCTTGTGACAACATGGAAATCTTCCAAAGGGCAACTGAGTAATTCAAAGCAGGTAACAATCTTGTCAAGCCAGCAAACGAGAAAACAACAAAGAAGTGCAAGCTGTTTCTTGTCAGTGCAATCCAATAGTGATGAGCTGACTGCAACCAAACAACACAATATTATTATTATTGTTGTTATTATTATTGATAATGGCTTATAAGATCTGTTTCAGAAATAACTTGCAGATTTATCTCAGTTCTGCATGGCAGTAGCATGTCTGAACACACGTATGGATAATCCACACAATATAACCACAGTCTTGATTTTCCTTCTGATTTACACCACAGCAGTAGCATTACTAACCCAGCTTACAAGAAAGAAAGAAAATCAGATAATTCTGCAAGCAAGTTGGGGGCACAGAGGAGGTAAAGTAGAAATGACCATTGTTCTGTAAATTTAGTAAAAGATCTTAAGATTTTTCTTGGCAAATAAGATTCCCCTTCATTTAAATGCTTTCTCTCACCCTCTTAACATTTCTTATTACCACACCTGTTCTGTATCAATGCCTCTACAAAGCTAACTTCCTTCTCCTGTCCTCCAGATGCCTCCACACCTCCTGGAGCTGGTGCACCACATAGAAACTTCCTTTCCTCACAGGCTGTGAGCTCACATCCCCATAACATGCTTCTTGTCTTTAGCTGATTTACTTTTTAGTAACCAAAGGTAATTGGGGTTTCCCCGTACAATTTTCTCAAACCCTTGTGTCTATCGATCTCCTGAGCTCCTCTCCCACAGCACCCCAGTGTGCCACTCAGCTGCTCCAAGGTGATGATGCAGAGTGCCCGGCGCTGCCTGGGTGAATTCACAGACCCTTTCTGCACACTTAGTGCCTTTCCCTCCTCCAGGTGAGAGTCCAAGATGGAAAAGAGCAGAGGGAAGGTGGCCCTGACAGAGCTCAGCCTGGGGCATGGACTCACATCCTCTAACATAATCACGTCAACAGAGAATCCTTACGCTTTGTACAAAATATTTCAAACCTCCTATTTTTCATCAGTGCAAGAGTGGCAGGGAAGATCAAAAAGAGCTAAAACACTAACTCTGTTGGGAAAACCCAGCACAAAGACCACAAGAAAAATGACCTGCAGTTTTTCTCTTTGCAGGATGTTTTGACAAACACTGCCTTTTATAAACCTTGTCTAACATATAAGTCATATAATTCTTTGGAAAATTACTCAGCTTGCCTTTGGGTTAAAAAAAACCAAAACACATAAGAACTGCAAAGGCTATATTTTAGCAGTACCTATTGCAATCTAGTTTCTTTTCTACAGTATAAACTGTAGAGCTAACATAGTATGTATCCCTCACTATCCCAGACAACTCTTAACTTTCATTTTCTTTCTAATGAAATAATTTTTTCTTCTTACATATTCAAAAAAAAAAAATTTTCTTGTTGCATGGAAAATACCTTCAATAATCAAATTTAGTAAGAGAGCAGTTTTGATCTCCAGCAGGTCATGTAAACCATTTCACCCTACTCTTATACATAATCAAATTGAACAGGGTAAACATAAAATTAATTATCTGTAAGAGTTGTCTAACTTTGTTTTTTCCATTGAAATAGTTTCACAGACATCTGAGATAATTTGATTCACCCCTGTACCTAGCAAAATTTTCTTTTCTTGTTCGTTTTCTTCTTCAAAGGTTAAGAAAACTCCTTTTATCTCTTTTTATTGTCCTTTACTTAACAAGAGGGTTTTCTGCATGCCAGTATTTTGATTTTCTTTCCTTACAATCTTCTCTTACAATATGTTACTTTTCTCAAACTGTATCTCAAAAGAGGGATGCTGAAAGGATATTGAATAAAATAACAAAAAAAAAGTTGAAATTAATGACTGTTATCAATATTTTGAATTAGTCATGACTGTAGGAAAACAAATACAGTTTCATCGGATTCTTTTCTCCCAGCCAGATTCTGTTATGCTTGTTTGGGTGGAGGATTACTTTCCTAGTCACATGACCTCATTGAAATTTGCAGGATTATCACTGCAGCAAACATTTTTCATACTGAAAATGATGTCAGAATCTTGAATTATTTTCAGATGTCCTAATGCTCAGTAGAGCATTTTCAGATGTCCTAATGCTCCAAGTGGCTCAGTAGATTCTGTATCGCTAAATTGAAATATTTGTATTAAATATGTATTTGGTTCCCAAAATGAGGATCACCTTCAAACAGCAGCCTACATTTTGTTAGCATGTTACACCAAAAACCACCAGTTTTGCTCTCCAGCCTGTGACTCTGATATGCAGAGACACTTTAATTGCTCAGCATTCCTGAGTAATCATTTTATGATGGGTTTATTGCCACCTCTCCCTTATCAGGGCATGGCACTGTTACAGACCCCAGTGATAAATTACCCTTTAGAGAGGGAGAAGACTGTGCCACTTTAACAAGTGCAATAAAGCACTTTTTATACTGTGAGAGTTCAGTGCATTTCCCATTCATCATACACCCTCAGTGATTTTACACACATTTTACACTGTTGATTAGCTCATTAGTGGGGTTAATTGGATACATTAACTGGCAGAATTACAGCTTGACTATGAACCAGAGGCTGCAGCATTATAAATGACAGACAAACTACAGACACGCATGGCCAGCCTGAAGGAAGTTCTTCTCTTTGATTAACTTCCATTAGGTTTTAATTCTTCCCTTCTTTTATAATTGACTCTGCCTGAATATTTACTATAGCACAAAATAAGGAGGTAGGTCACATGAAGCTGCATTTCCTATGGCCAGCTCTCCTCATGTCACAAATATTCAGAAGACAACAACTGGAATATGAGCAGTAAGAAGACTTTCAATAGTTAGACCTTACAATTAAAGTGCACAAGCAGTCAAATCCCAGCTGCTTTCACACATCCTGCTGGAAAATAGTGCCCACAGTTGCACATTTGGGGCCCAACCCTGTTCTCTGCACATAGCCAGAATTTTACAGATGGATTAGCGTGATATAAAAAGATAGGAAACATTTGTTGTCTGTGGGAAGCAGGATGGAGCCACCAAGCAGTTTTGTGCTTAACCCAAATTTTGCAGTGCTTGTGGAGCTGCTGGGATGATGCTAGTGAAGGAGCCTGAGTTGTTACAACTCACAGAAGCCCACTGGCCCAATCATTTTGGCAGACAACTTTTCTAACAGGAAAATCAGGCTTTGAACAGCGCTGAATGATGGTTATAAAAGTTTAAAATTTAGTGATTTATTGTAAGGAAGTTATTTGAGAGCTATGACAGGGTTCTTACACTGTTTTTCCCAAAGCTAGTTCTGACCATGTGAACTGAGGTTTTTCCACTTCAGATATTTCATTTTATCTGGTAAGAACCCAAACTCCAAGTCTGAATACCTCAGAAGGCCAAAATGGAAGAAACTCTGTCTGGTTTACCCCTCATGCTTCTTCCACCCAATCAAACCTCATTTCTTCCTTCTAACAACAGTGTATGTAAGCTAGAGGGACATACAGTATACAGAGCCACTTTGACCACCCTGTCTCTATCTCACAAGAAGTTCTCCTGCATTTGCATACTCTTCCCTGCTTTACAAATAATGGCTTAAAATGCTGTTGATAATCACAATGTGTATCTCACAAGTTCTAGAGCCCTACTCAAGCATCTGCTATAGGTATCATTTTGTTTCATTCCCCTTATTTTCAGGGGTAACTGATACAAACAAGTGTTCACATGCCCAAGAGGGTATTTCAACACGCAAATATAAGAAAAAGAAATGCCTAAATCTGTTGAACACACAGCTGGAAATGTGGAGCAGGACCTCAGGCAAACTCATTTGACTACAGAAAGAGGGATTACTTTTAATACTGCTCTATTCCTGTTTAGGCCAAAGCTCTTAATGGAATCTTGTTCCAGGGTTTTTGTTTTTTCATGTATGTCTGCAATTGTCATCCTAAGATTATAGGTTGCTCCACTAGGAAAGAATATTGTGGTTAGTGAATTTGACCTAATTAGTATGTACAGTTGAGTTTCTGACCTTTATTTTCACTTTCACTTGCCCATCTGGAAGGGAATACATTTCTTCATCTTTTTTATTGAATGGTTCTGATTTCCATCACTGTACATTATCTTAACTTTTCTCATTTCAGTGAGATAGGTTTTGGGAAGAAAGCCCTTCATTTTTGCTTAGCTTCTGTTTAAGGCCTCTTCCATTTGCTTTTCCATTTCTGTTTTAAATAAAGCTCTAAGTTTTGGATTGCTACCAGTCTCTGAGTTTTTTTGTGTCTCATCTGGACAGACAGCACTTAGTGGTGAGTAGTAACAACATCAAAGAACTCTGGTATATTCCCTCTTAACTACCTATAAACCATTACTTTCCACATTATGTTATTATCTACAACAAAGTAACTACAAGCATTCAGAAAACTGAGGATGAAGTCTGTGGGTTGTAAAAGCCATGCCTATATCAGCATGAAGAAAAGTACTTTTGTTGATTTTGTTCCAGTAGCTCCAGTTTCTGAAACTAAAACATCATCTCAGAGACAATTACACATTTTTTTATGAAATAAAGCCCTTCATAGATAGGATTCTAGACTTCATAGGTAAACAATTTATTAATTCAGCCCTGAAAGCAAGGCAGGATAAAAGCAAGTCAGCAGAAAAATGGACATTTTTTCTTTCTAATAGGTGGTTTTCTTATCTTAAAACCAACTCAACGGCTCTCAGAAACATCCAAGATGAGCATTTCTTCCTATAAGAAGAAATATCAAGAACAATGTCAACCCTGGTTTTCCTGTCAATAACTTGGTTCCTTTTGGTTTTGTGGCATGTCCCTTTGGGGACAAGATTAAATCATAAACCAGCAAGTGGTTAATATTATCCCTTAATTACTCGTAATGGTGTGAAGCTGAAAAGTAATACTGCATAGCTTGTAATATGAGTGTTAATATGCCCTGCACTTCCTGACAGGGAGATTGATCCTAGGTCTCTTTTAGGATCACCAGAAGGGAAGGCTGGGACTGAGATTTGTGCTGTCACACAGACACCACTACCCAGGCTGGTGCTTTTACTCATGGAGTAGCAGGGCTTTGCAAATGGCCCCGCTGAAGAGAAAGGAAATGCCAAAAGAGTGAGGTAATGATACTCAGCCTAAGTAAACATATTTGATCTTGGCTCAGTGTTTGCAAACCCTTCCTCTGGAAATCACAGTAGGCATCAAAGACAGGAGTAACATGGTGTGACTGCAGAAGGAGGCCTCTGGCAGCCTTCACCCACAGTCACAAGAATGTGCCTGTTTGTAAATGCATGAGAAGTGCCCTTCAAGTTAACAAGATTGCTCATGCACCTAAGGCTAGACACTCGTGCAAGCCCCTGGATTGTTTGCACAGGCATTATGCGTGCTGCTGGAGCGTCGGAGCACTCCAAGAGACTTTTAGCTTTAAAAACTCACCATGTTATTGAGCCTCCCACCAGGGAGTTGACGAACATTGCTCCCAGTCACCCTCTAAAGAGAGCATACCAGGGAGCAAGCACAGCACACATCTCAGTTTTGCCTTGCTCCTTCAGCTTTTTCACACTCACAACTGCTGCATTTACTTCAAAATCTGGAACTTTCTAAAGAAACCAAAGGAAAAGCAAAAACTGAAAGCTGCTTGCCCTGGCTTCTTGTCAATTCGATGGTCCATTTCCTAAGACCGGCTTTCTTCCCTATTCATTAAGGCTCTTAGGCTAGCAAAGTTCAACATCACCATGTGGGCAAGAGAAGTATGTGTCTACAGCTAATTGGCCAAGTGATTTGGCTCCTCAGTTTGCCCCTCCTTCCTGCCTGTCCATGCTACATCAATGTTACGTTTTCTTCCCAATTCTTTTGAAATGAACTGACTAGTTAGTCACCTTCGAGGCAAATGCAGGTGCAATTCTGCACCTGGTGCAATAACAGAAAGGCATGGCTGGAAAGGCATGGCTGGTGGAATACAGAGGAACGCTTGTATCATTTTAGATGCTGTGAACTTAAATACTGTTTGACAAAATTCTGTGAAGATTACAAAGGGAGCTGGGGAACACCTGTGAAAGACACTCTGTGTGGACAACAACTACTAACACTATCCTCGTAAATATTGTTGTTGTTATTGTTATTATTACTACATTATTGTCATTACCCTTTACTATTTAATTACTAACATTATATGCCTATTGAATGGAGTCCAAATTCATTCTGAAGGTGGCTCTAATAACATAATATTCCAGATAATGCAGGTCCAGCACCTGAGTACCTGGCCCTGCTTAATTCACTCCTGTAGACAGACAACTAAGTAGATAGCTCTGAACCTCTGCCCTGTGCACAGGGATATGTAACAGGAGAGATGCCTTTAGCAACCGCTTGGCATAATGCAGTTTTCAAAGAAGATTGCCTGAGTCTCTGGTGTAACCACTGGCAGATGGTCTTTGAGAGATATTCTTGGGCTTAAATGTTTATTAGCTTGCTATATGAACGATAATTCATATTCAGGTTGCTATATGAACAATAATTTGTATTCAGGTTAAGAAACTCATGAATAAAAAGCCTGGAATAAAATGGTAAGTCCCAGGACTTAAAAAATTAGTAAAATCTTGTATTTGTTGACTGCAGTCTGATTTACATTTTGAAAGTTACAGCAAAAACTTTCAATTACTTTTGCCAATGGACTTAGAAAAAGGAAATAATGTGATAATATTAAACCTTTATTTTTCCATGGCTGTTGGTTTGGGAGAACTAATTTGTGATTTTACCATGAAAACAAACAGCGTAAAAGGTACAAAACTGCCTAGACTGTTGCTAAAAGGAAGAAAATATCTTGCAGGGAAAAGCTCCACGCATAACTGGATGAATAATTACATGAAATAAGACACTGGAAGTCAACAGAGAATCTAAAAATGAGAATGGGAAAAAAACCAAAACAACAAACTGATTGACAAAAACAAGCTATGTGTCTTTAGGGACAAAATGCTGAAGAACTTAGTGAGAATTAGAAAAATTCTCACTAGCTGAACTAGAGCAGTCAAGTAGATTAAAAGTACCCCAAAATTGTCCTTCAGGCACATGCTAAAAATCAGAGAGGAAGAGTGGTTTCTTATGTCATGAGATATAGGGTAGACATTAAGGATAGTGCAGCCATGAATCAAAAAAACCCCAAACTTAAACATCTCACCTCAGTTTTCTAAAATGACAGTGACAAGCTTTACTGGAAGCAATCCAGGTGAGTCTGAATTGGGAAGCTCAGCCAAAACAGGCATTACTTAATTAACCTTGCTTAGATAACAAAGGAAGAGCCATTGTTTAGGAAAAGAAATAATCACCAGGTTGGCCAGTTAGCTTCTCAACATTTTGCAAAGCTGGAGAACAGCTTATGAGGAAAAAGCTAAAAATGTCATAAATAGAATATTTATTTACTAAAGACAGTCTCATCCTCATCTGACACCTGTTTTGACATTACAGATATCTAAGAAAGGGTAGCATAGTACAAGTTAACAGTGTATGCAACCAAGGCTGATGACAAAGTCAAAGTAGCTTTTAAAAATAATTTGTTTCTTTAATGTCAGTTCCGATATAGTTATTTATTCTCTTCTGGATAATCTGAGTTTACATTTTGTTGGTAGAAAAATTGTAGGAATAGATAATTTGTTCAACGGCAGAATCCTAATAAGGTGTCCATCTTTTTGTTGCTGCTGCTTCTTCCTTACACATTTAGCTTTCGAGCTACTCTATGATTCATATTCTATAATGCAATTTTTGCCACTTTCCTTCCCTCTGAATTGATGTTTCTTTCCATTGCTGTTAGCTAACATGTTATTCAAATTCAAATCATTATTATATTTCTCCCTCTCTTGCTCGCTTGTTCTTTTTTTTTAAAGATCAAACCTTATTAACATCCTGGCTCCAATTGCTCTTTTTTTTCTCTATGCATACACTATGACTTCAAGTTCAGAATGAAAAAAAAATACTTCCCCTCCACAATTTATCATGGAAATTTAGTTTCCAAACTTCCTGGTTTTCCCTTTTTTGTATCCCAATTTTTACTCCTCATTAATTTGTTGCAAACACACACATGCAAATAGTCTATTTTTTTGTTTCTAGACAAAGATTTTTAGCTATTCTTCCCCCACTCACAATTACATTCTCTGCCATTCTAGTACTGTAGATTTCCCTTCATATTTTGACCATTGTAAGGTATATTCAAATGGTTCCATAGCCAGCTTTTAAAATGTGATTAATCAACTAATACAGACAGCCAGTGCAACTGGCTGTAAATGTGAGCCAGGATTATAAATCAGTTGTCAAAGTAAGTTTGTGCCAAAAAGAGTAGATTTGTAAGTCTCAGTCCTCCCAAAATTATAGGCTCCTTTTTAGATCACCTTAAGAAAATACCTATAATCTGAAGATTTTAAAATACTGACCTTCCTACTGTGGGCAAGTTTTTGTTTGTGGTTTTCTTGGAGCTGATGTAGTTTATAATAAGGTTAAGAAATTTATAACCCAGCCTCAATTAGCTACCAAAGTGGATTCTTTAAAATGAAGGTGTTACAAGGTAAATTCCCCATTAGATTCCCATGTCAAGGTTAAGTAGTTTGGATGGATGGTGAAGAAAACACACAGAAATTTGTCAACAGCCATGTAGCTATTATTTATGATCTGAGTAGAAGAGTGCCCTAGCAGCAAGCATGAATGTGGAGCCAGGCATTACACTCAGTTGTATAAGGCAGTCCAGTCCCACTGAGCCCAGCTGAGTGACACCACATCACACCACCTCTCAGCTTCTGATGTTTGGAGGGATGGACAGTGTGGTACCACCCAGCAAGTCCTCGGTTTCTTCTCCCTGTGCTGGCCTGTGACCTCAAAAGGAATGGCTGGAGGCTGCTTGGTTTTTCACATAGGTTGTCCTTGGTCACAGATTGGCTTTTATTATTTCTGTGGTGAGATCTGTCATGCCTATTCTCTTATTTAATTCATTTGGATTTCAGATAAGTCTTCCTTAAACTATGACTACAGATCATAGAAAAAACGTAAGTACAAAGTGTACCAACATGATTGCAACATCTAAATTTAAATCTATCTCTGCATGTACTTCTTGAAAGACTTGGTTAACACCATGATATCTGTCACGTCTGCTCAGCCAAATCCCAACCCCTTCAAGTCTCAGGTGAAAAGTGGGAAAATACCTGAATCATGCAATGATTCCCAAAATCATCAGCTCTGACACAGAGAGATCCCTCTTTTGGAAATGCAGCAGCTGTAACTGACAAGCCTTGAGGTCAGTTTCCTTCCTCCCTGGCCAGGAAATGGAGGTGACTCCACCTGAGACATCATCCCCAAGGACAGAGGTAATCTCTCAAATGGGCAGAAATGTCACTGACCAAAACACGCTCTTCTGCTTGAGACTTGTAGTGCAAGAGGGTAGATGTGACCTGTCTGGTATGGCATGAAAGCCCAGGCAGCAGAGAAATGGAAGGTGACTGGAAGAGGGCAGAGCTGTATGATCATTTTTCCTGACTGCAAGCTGGAATATTTCCTTGCTCAAGTCTAGTCAACAGCGCAGAGCTGGTCAGAGGTGAACCACAAACCTTATAACAGGGATCAATCTCTTCTAGAGGGGTGCAATGTGGAGGGGAAGCCAATGACCAGGGCAACCATTTCTCTCTGCATCATGCCTTGCAGGTTTGTTTTTCTGCATGTTACCAGAGATACACTAAGGAAGAACCTCTGCCAGAACTGAATGTCAGGAGTTTTGAATGCAGGCACTCATCTGGCTCACTTCAGAGCACTGTGATACCTAAATGCTAAAAAGCTCTTTCTCTCTAAGTCATTATCAGCTCATACCACTTCAGCAAGGCTTATGCAGGATCCTGAAGTTCAGGCTATGTGTTCCTAGTAGACAATGGTTCCCCAGCTTTATTAGATGTCCTGTGGATAGATTTTACAAGTGCTTTTCCTTTGGAGTTGTAAGTGGAATAACCTGTTCCCCAATGGTCTCCTAGAAGAGCCAACAGCAGTTGCTCCATTTGTTTTTCTCCTTGAGACCTATTGTTCTCAATTATTCATATTCTTTCAGGTTTAAATACATCCACATGCATACAAAAGCACTGACAGAGGATGCCTGAGCCCATGAATCTGACTCACCACATGTTAATACAGTGAATACAAGTTCATAACAGGAATATATCTGCATTTTTCCTTCCCAAATGTGTTGTTCAGAAAACATTAAAGTTCAGTTTCACTAAAATATAAAAATCACATTTAAAAATCAAGATATTTAGTGCAGCTAATAGAGTTACATTACTGAAACTGAATACTAACAAAAAACTGGTGCATAACTTACCCTCCTTCAGAGGGTTAGGAGCATCTCTGCAGATGTGAGAGTCTTAGATGTTAATGGTTAATAACTCAAACTATTGACCATTTGTAAAAGCAGTGGATACTCTGCTGACAATACGCAAGAGAGCCACGCTGGTGCAGAGGGGGTGAACATCTGCCATCAAGGGCTACAGTCTAGGTTTTGACCCAGATGAGCAAGAAGGCCAGTAAGAAGTAGATGCTGCTGAGGTAGGATAGTGCTTCTTATCATTCCAATGTCCTCCCTTACACAACTGGCTCAGTGGTAAAAGACCTCCCTTCCCATCATGGGAGATATGTTGCCCTGAAGGTGTTCATCCTTTCTAATGGGACATAATTGGCTCAACTACACTGCATGAGAGGCAGCTGTCCTGTCTTACAAGATGTCATAATTGTCATAACCCATCAAAGATGCCCAAAGTGACCACAAACTAATTTCTGGGGCCTTCTACCAGAGAACTGAGCATGATCTACAATTCTGCAACAGATTCACAGTGTTTCCTCAGACCGGGTCCCACATAAACCTGAACCTATATTAACCTGTCCAACTCCAAGTGGGCTTTCCCCCACTGCCAGCGATCAAGACTGTGACCATTTGACAACAAAATTGCAACGATCAAGTCTTGTTTCTGGATCCACAGATGGTGGTATCTTTCTACTCTTATCCTTTCTTTCTCTTTCTTTCCCTTATCCATTTTCTTAAGTGTCATTTTTATGCTTTATATTGCTGTATTGCTATAGATAATACCCAGAATGGCTACATATCTCCTTTCCATTGCAACCAATTTGTTCTAACACTATACACACACACAAACACACATATATATAAACACTAGTCATTTCATGTTGTTTCACTCTAATGCACCCCAGGGGATCTATTATTAATAAGAACCTTACCCTTGCATTCAGGGGTGGGTTGTAACAGCAGAGAACAAGTAAAAAACTGCCCTTCACAGGAACAACCAGGTAAAGGGAGGGATTTGTCTTCCCATCTGCTAAGCTGCCATTTAGCACTGAAAATTCTTATTTACAACTTCACACAAAGTGCTCAGCGACAAGTGTTTACCCACTGCTATCCAGGTTTTGTCAGACCCTCACTTACAGTGACAATTATCTGGCTCGACCTGCTTGCACCCCTGATGTCAGTGGAGCCACTGATGACAGACCCTGGCCCCATGCCTTCTGTATTAATACTTACATTATGATTCTTACACTGCTGATAGACAAAGTTATTTCAATTATTCTGGGGCATGCTTTCCCTGCTTTGTATTTTACACACAGAGCTTTACACTGATAATCTAGACAAAATGTGTCTTTTTGTAGATTTTTTTTTAAAAAAGCAATTCCCTTGAAGATCTTCTAGTGTTTGCATATGACAGAGGAGATTTACAGACAAATTTTATTTTAGTACATTCTCACTAGAACTGCACTGTTAAGATATTCAGAAACACTGGGAATATAAATCCAGAAACTTCAAGGAATAGGTGGCATGCTGCCAGGTTTAGAAACAATCCAATAATGTCATATTTTGGAGGTAAGATAGTTTCAGCCTAGCAGCATCTTAAAGCTCATAGTTCACATTACTAAGTTTGTATTTTGTGGAAGTTACACATACACAGATTTCAGTTTTGCTACAAATCCAACTAATTGCAAAAGGAGATGTCACACCAAAACAAACACGACAAAATATGCTGCTAAGTGTTTGTTTTTCTAGAGAATTCCAAGCTTTAGCTGTAATGCAAAATTCCAGTACAACACACACTGTGTTAGATATGGGACACCTGCTTATACTGCTTCACATGTAAAACTTTGGGATATTCACTCTTTTGGTAGCCTGAGCATGCCACTTGCCTTCTGAAAGCATGTGTAAGCCCATGATTTGGTTGGTATTCAAGGTACTTCGACTACATTAAGTGAAAACCACATGGCAAGCTATGTACAATGGCAACAATGTGGTGTTAGGTGCTTGCTGGGCCATGATGTGACAGAAGGCCGTGTAGTTGGACAACCTTAGGAATCAGCTAGCTAGAAATATAATGTCAAAAGAAATCCGCATGGCTCCTTTTCTCTTCAATGAGATTTTTACTCTTCTCAGTACAGTACAAATCATCCAGTAAAGTATATTGCTGTAGGACATCACTGGATATTGGCCTGTTTATATGCCATTTATCCTCTCCCCATATTTTTCATATATTCCATATGAAAAATAAAGATGAAGGAAAACAAACTGGATACTGTTCTCTACCTAAAAGTCATAGCAATAAATGCCTTGAATACCTTGCTTTCTGAAATGGGTGACCCAGGCATTCTGAATTTATAGCTACATGTATAGACTGCCTTGTAGATAACAATAAACATACACATAATTGCCCCTTGGCTGACAAAAAAAAGGGTCTGGGGGATACAAGGTGAGAAAGAAGAGGAAAAATGCAGAAGAGTGACAGGACAAGTAACAAATCTAGCTGTTTTTTAACAAGCAATAGTAAAGTATTGATTGTTAATGTTCTTTGGCATGGGAAAGTGTTCTCTGCTAGAACTTGTATTTAGGCTTAGGAATGGAAATATATATTTAAAGTTAGAGCAAATTTTAGGAGGCATATATTTTTTTTAACCAAGAGCTATAACTTACTGTAACTATGAACATGCTAAGCACTTCAATTATTTAAACCATAATTTAATTATATGTTTTGCTCAAAAATCAAATGCTGAAATGCAGAACAAGATAACTTTTCCACAATTCATGCCTGTGTATAATTCTCCCCTGAAAGACCTGCCCTCCTTTACCAAAGAAGTTGAGTGCCAGATGTAAGTTGCCAATGTTCCACTGCAAGCAGAACAGTGGTGCTGCTCTACACCCGCTAAACATCATCCATTAAATGTCTCAACTTTTGCCACCAGGAAAAGGAAATATTTTTGCTGAGGAAGCAAGATTATACTAATGTTGCCTTAGGCAGAGCAGGAAGTCTGAAATGTTTAAAAACAGAGCAAACTGCAGCACCACTGATTTTGCTGACGAATCTCTAATAGAAGAACTGAGTTTGTCTGTAAGATTGCTGCACACACTCAAGCACCTAGGCAGAAATGTGATTCATCGTTCTCTAGCTTAAAAATATTTTCTTGGATGCAACCTGTGCATGTGATAGCCCACAACACAATCTCCACAACGAACCAAAGGATTTTTCTCTGACAAAAAGATCCAAGAAAGCACCAGTGTATGAGAGAGAATGGAGATTTAATATTGCTGGAAAGACTGTCTGAATGAACTTCTTATTGCAGAAGGAGATTGAATCTTTCCATTATAATAAAAGCATTGATTACTACATCTAGATAAGCCTAGTTTATTGTGGGATTCTTGCATAGTAAGAATCATTGTTTTCTGCCTTTTCCAGCATTTTGGTAGGAGAGTAGATAGGCTTTTCAGAGGCTCCTCAGTCAAAGATGCAACAACAGTGACTTCCCACGTGGCCCTCACGTCCACCTCCCGCTTTTGTCTGTTTTGCATCCAACATGCAATGTTACAACACAGCTAAGATGGGCATTTCTGCATCAGAAGCCCTACCTTAAAATTAGTTTGGATTACAGTTTTAAAACTTATTTTCCAAGAATGCCCTTTATTACTCAATAAGCCTTTTGCAAATCAAGTCTATGCCTTTCTCAACCCATATTCCTCAATAATAAAAATAAAATAAAAAAACCCACTCTGTATTTCATTCTGCTGGCTACAGACTTGAAGGTGGGGCTGGATTCTTGTCGACCTTGGCCATCAACTAAGTGGCAGGCTGTTGAATTGTTTCAGTGGTAAGGAGTCCTGACCCTTTAGCCTTCTAGGTAGTTAATGGCAAAATTAAAATTCAAGCTGGTAATTCATGTAGCTAGTGATGCTGTTCCTAAACTCTGTCTTTACCAACACTCATTTCAGATTATTTCTCACATGTTTATGTGTCCACAGACACAGTTACACACAAGTGCACAGTAATCAGCAGGTCTGATTACAACCATGCATAGCATGGGAGGCTGAATTTAAGGCCCTGCAGGAAGAATTCTGTCTTGAGTGTGGAAAGAGGTGGCAGGACATGTTTTCTCAAGGGATGCCTATTGGCTCCATGGCTATTCTCAATGCCTGCTCCACCAGCCATGGGTTTGGGGTCTTGAGTCCCACAGGACTTGCCCCACTTTTAAAGTAGCAGAGAGTTGTGACACTGAGTCAGGGTCTCTTAAGCAGCAGCAGTTATTGCTGCCCCTGGGATGTAGGAGAGGCCACAGCCTCGACCTGCCAGTGTTGTGCTGGGGGTTGGAGAGAAGTCATCCTCCTTTGCCCCACATCACACCTTCAGGGCTCAGCAGGCCTGGCTGGAGAGTGCAGGGCATTGACAACCTGGCCCTTTCGGTGAGACAATGAGTTGATTATTCATTCATAAAGCAGGTGTAACTTTCCCAGTGCCAAATATGTGCCTGTGTTCATACTCATTGCTGAGAAGGTCTGGCTTCAAAACCAAAATAGAGCAGTACCTGTTGTTCTGTTACTAAGCAGGGAAATCAGGACTCAAAGGAAATACTAAGGCACAATTTCTGTCCCATCTCCAGCTCCCAGTGAGTTAACGGTACTACATTTGATTTGCAAAGTCCTATTTTTTATTTCTTCTATTATACTCCCAGACTATTTTAATGGGGACAGAATATTGACAAGGGAAACCACAGCTATTTATTTCCCCAAATTTACAGGTTCTGCTGCAACATTCATCATTTTCCTGAGTGATTTTCTTCTGTAAGTGAAATGTCTATCCTCTATCACTGAAAATTATAAATTACTAAAATATGCCTGCAAACCAACTGCCCACCAAGCCAACTGAATTTTTGTCAGATGTGAGTAAAGGATCAGGCTCATAATTTGAAAAATTCTTTTTTGAATGATACTTAATCACACACCTGTTTCTCAACAGAGAGTGATTTATACAGTGCTATTACAGAACTCAAGCCATACAAAATATAGGATGGCTTTCATTTGGAAATGTAATCTGGATATAGACATCTAACTAAGTAGATTTCACATTAATTCATTATGATGACATGCCAGTAGACATTATCCTTCTATTTCGTTGGAATGGCTATTATGAATACAACCAGCATAATATTACTATAAGACACAGAATTTAGCAGCAGGTTTGATTTTGTTCTACTGTTGTTTAAAGATAAGAGACTATAAGATGTACCTGATTATGTCTCTGAAAGTCCAACCATACATGTCAGAATGTTAACATTACTAATATAATAAAAAATGCCTGTGCAATAAATTAATTCTAAACCTTCAGGAAAAGAAATGCTTTCTGTGTATGCAGATCATGACATGGCAGAGCTTTTAACACCTTGTATAAAGCACAGAAAAGCATTAGTCCTAGGGAGAATTGCCTTAATTGCTTTGACCCCAAGGGTAAGACACTAGAGCTATATATTCAGTACAAACAATGGTGCCCTCAAGCAGAAAGCAGCCTTTTCACTCTGTTGCTTTGATTTTGACCAATGCCTTCAGTGTAATCAGCTATGGCAATGCTTAATCTTGCATTTTTACATGTAGGTAATACAAATCATCTTTACAAACGGAGGAAGATTTGCAATCAATCAACTCCTTCCTTACACCAGGCACAGGCAACAGCAATTTTGTACTGCACTCTCTATGTAGAAAAACACACTGTAAGAATGAAATATCTGTTTGTTTATATTACAACAATTAAAACCAAATTAATAAATGTCCTCAACAAATGTCAAGCATAGTTCTATTCCTCATTTCAGAAATATGCAACACTTAGCTATTATTACCTGCAGAAGGGGAAAATGTTACAGGCATTCATAATAATGTAAACTTGGTGCACTGGAATGCATGCTCATCCATTAGGCTGGTTAATTTATTTTACTTGCATACATGTCATGAGTCAGAACACTGAATGCGTGTTTGATGTATACATTCAATTTCCTCTACCATATCAGCCTGTTCCAACTTCCTTTTCTACCAAATTTTGCATTTGTTTTAAACACAGGCTCATTCCTGGCTCTCAAAGGTCATCTTAAATTCCTTATGTGTGTAACTTGATTTTTCAACTTTGATATGTGCTCTACTGTCTTATAATGCTTTTGTTATGTTCTGTTTGTCTTTTGCATACCATTTCAGCCTACACTTATTAAGGAACAAAAGCCTCAGCCTGGAGTGTTTCTGTGTGTCTCTAGCTAGACCACTTCTGATGCTATTTGTTATAGAAAATAGCAAGCCCCTGAGTATTTTGAGTCACTGGGATCAAGCAACACTGTCATGAATCTTCATGATGTGAACACATACATGCAGTCCTGCTCTCCAAATTCCTTGGGCTTTTCATTATGTTATTCTAAATGAACAATAACAAAAATGATAGTGCAAGCTCACAGATTTGAAACTGCTTTTATGTGTTTGTGTAAGCAGGCTGTGATTACTGGGCAAACTGGACTGTGATGAAGTGCTCAGTGTCCCAGAAGGAATAAATGAAGGCTTTTTCTGTGTGGGTGACTGCAGTAAATGCACACAAGACTGCTCTGCATGGGTGGGATATAAATTAACCTTGAACCCACACTTGGCCTGGCTTCTCTTTCCTGCCTGTGTAATGAATGAGGAGGAGGACAAAAGAAAAATATCCCAAATAAAAACTTCTTAAAATTATCTTTGCAGAAAGTAGGGTATTCCCCTTCTCCTCTAGGAGTCTTGCTTTGGGCTGAGGACTTCCCACTCTCCTCAGGCTGACAGACTAGCTCCCTGATATGCACATTATATAAAGAGAAGACCACCCCCAGTTTTTGCTATGAGTGTGGGTGACTTGTCAGTCAGCAGTGTCAATGTATATTCCTCATGCTTGTGGGAGCACCCAGCCACTCATGGGACCTTTCTGTAGATGGCATAATGTGGATGCCACCTTCTGTTTTGTGCATCAGATGGGCAATTGTGGTTACCTAGTATATCTATTTGGAGATTGCTGGCACCTCAGAACATGGCATCTCTAATTCAGAAATCATTTTGACATATGCTGTGAAGATAAATAACTGGTTCTGGTGGTATACAAATATTTTTTTTCATGTAACTATATGGAGAATATGTGCTAAGTCAGACCTCAGCACAGTATCTTAAGAGTTTTCAGAAAGGCCCTCATTTCATCTGAAGGTCCTGATATGCCTTACAGTGGAGGTTTTGTTTCTATTTAAAAACAAGGAAACACAATCATGGGGAAGTGAATTAACTCTCTGAAGTTACTCTTGGGGGGCCAGGAGCAGAACTGGGAAAGATAGGACCCATCTAAGAAAGAAATTACTATCCCCCTAACATATTGATTTAAACAAAATACTGCTGAAAATATTTGGATGAAAGAAATTCTTCCAGAAGGCTGAAGAGGAAAGGCCTACATGAATTAGTGAAATGCTCTTCTTCTCCAGTGTTCCATAGCTTAGTCCCACCTCTGTGGGAAAGGACAGGGCTGCTTTGATCAGCTCAGTTCTTTAGCTGCACATATTTGCTTATTGGCAAGGATCTTCTGTGATGCGGGAAAGCAAAGCTCACTTCAGTTGGCAAGAAACCAAAGTCAGGACATGCTGTTCAGCCTTCTCGATTAAAAAATGGTATCAAAGTGAAATGAGTCACCAGGATAACACAGACTGCAAGAATTTAAGTGGCACTCACAGAATGGCAAAGCAACACCCTGAGTATTCATCATAGTTGTGTCAAATCTAATGTGCAACAGAATTATGATGAATTCTGGATGACAGATGACAAATCTTTGTAGGCAAACGTTTCCCCAGGGGCAGCAGCAATGAACAGAGTGGAAAGGCCACAGAAAAGAAAATACATAAATGCATATTCCTCAGTTAAGAGTGCTGCTGGTAAGCCACACACAACCCAGCTGGAGATCCTCTCGTGATATGGATTGTGCTGACCTGAAGATAAGCAGGCTATTTCTGTCTACAAAAGCAGGGAGAAGAGAAGCAAAGAAAGCAGGTAGAGACTTAGCTTCCCTTCGCTACACACAAAAAACCTGTCACTAAGGGCTCAGCTGACACTCACACAAGTAGACACCAAAGTGCCACTTTGACACAGTGCCACTGGTGTCGCTGTAAGATGCTTCACTTGGGTGCTGGCTGCCACTTCAGAAAACACAGGGCTCTTGCAGGTCCTATTTCTTTATCTGTCAGCTCCACCTGATTGGTACTGATACACTAGGGGAATTAGGTGCCTTATGTGGAACAATGAATCCAGGGCTAAAAATGTCAAATGTGAAGCAGGTAAGCAGTAGAGCTACTGCTATCAGGATGAACAGTAAGAAGAGGAGGAATCTCTGATCCCTAAGCAATGGCTATCACATTTGCTTCACAGACAAAACTCAGCACTACCAGCCTTTCAAATCCCAAAGTAAAAGTAGCCACTTGTGAGAGTTGCTAAGTCCATGGGTCCATTAAAAAAAATACAGTTATTATAGAATATCTTTTATCCTAAATGGAAAGAAAAGCTGAGCTAATTTCATTCCCACTGTGTGATAAACATTAACAACTGGTGACTTTTAAATTGTGAGTACTTTAGGTCTGAGGCTTAGATGGATGGAGTAGATTTCCTGTATATATTTGAATATATTTGTTCTCACTGAATGAATAAACACATGCTCTTTTTCTCTATGAATATATTTTTAATGTCCTTCTACACTTACTATAGTACATGATATAACATTCAGTTTGACCTTTTAAGCTAATCTTTACTCGTCAAGAAAAGATATTTTAGGCATGGAAACTATCTAAACCTCAGCTGTCTTGACTTCACTGCAGTGCCCTGATGCTGTCAAATATAATTTAGAAAGCCATAACACATCATTCCAAAGGGAAGACTTCTGTTACCCTGAATGCATACATCTGTGGCCAACATATTCCATTTATGTATTCTAAACTGATCATTGTATCTTGCAAGTGAAATCAGCTTGCTTTACAATTTAGAGAGGAAAAAGTAAAATATTTTTTAAATAGGACATTTGCAAGGGGTTTGCATTACTGAAAGTTAGAAGCGTCACATGGTGTTTAAGAGCAGGGAAAGGATAGGTGAAACCTACGAGGCTGTAAGATAACAGAGAGTTGGGGAGCAGCATAGTCCATCCTCTGCTGGTGTGCACCCAAAATCATTACCCACATTTGCAGTGCAGGTACACTGAACACTGCGTGTGGTTTGTAGAAGTTAATCAGTTCCCTGAAGTGGGTCATAAAAAAAAAAAAGAATATTGAAATTCTTCACCTTCATTTAATTCTTCAGCTCAATAGAGCTGAATCCAAAAGAGAGACCAAGGATACAAACACCCCATTACGACATTTGCTTTAAGGATTTTTCTCTCACCTGCATGGTTGTGGAAAAGGATAACTTGCATTTCAGATAACTGCTCTCTGTGTTTTTAAGTCTGAAATTCAAAATTTGGGAGAATATCTAACATCTCCCTCAAAGTATATATTTCTAGAAAATATTACAAGGAATAAAGTCTAAGGGTGAAGAGTTAGGCAGCCTGAATAGCAATTTTTGTGATGCTTTTGCATATCATTTTAGTTTTGTTGTTCATGGGTACCACAAAAAAAAAAAAAAAAAAAAAAAAAAAAAA